>OY986436.1:42617816-42953924 GCA_963920525.1 Dichetophora obliterata | reverse complement strand
GTTTTTGCTGTTGTTGTTGTTTTCTTTTCATTTCTCCGCCTACTAAATATCGATTGGCCCAATCAATTAAAAACTTTCCTATGCTGCCACCTACAATCAGCAAATGTCAATGAATGATAATTTATTTATTTTTATGTTTTTTTCCGATGTACAACATCGTCATACAACCTGCCCAGAGCTGGTTAGAGCCAGACAGTCAGCCATCAAATTTCTGCTAAAGGTCGGTTCTCCGAAGGTTTGTTTATTGCTATAACCTAACAGATTCCATTAGCATTTTTAATAATTCTTATACATGTCTTCATTACCAGTGGCTTTATTTGCATAATGTAAGAACAAATATCGGAATAGGACATAATACAAAGAAGAAAAACATTTTTGACAATGTTCGGTTATGTTGTTTTTCTTTCAAAATTAATTTTACATTTTATTGCTTGTGCTACAACGGAAGTCATTTGTGTGCGTGTGAAGCAAGTGAAAAGGTTTGAAATACCTTTTTTGATATTTTAAAAAGTCCGTCACGAATATAAATCAGCGGATACGACAAGAGTTCACGTTAGAGGAAAGGCTGTTACCTACACGGAGATAATTATTTTGCTTAAATCAAGCAAATGTTTTGCTTAAAAGCAAATCAGCAAAACTTTGCTCAATCAGGTGTGATTTTAGAAAAAGATTGCTAAATTTTGAGAAGAAGAAGATTTTTAAGAAGAGAAATTTTGATTAAATTCAAACAAAATTTTGCTATGTTATTATAAGCTCAAATAGCAATTTTTTACTAAACTCATGCAAATATTTGCTAAGTTATTATAAACTCAAATTGCAAATTTTGACTTAATTCAAGCTAATTTATTCTAAACACACTAGCACAAGCCTATTTTTAATGAAGAAAATTAGGCGACGATTGGTTAACAACTACGATGGTCGAATGAATAAGCCCATGCACTTAAATTAACGCGGCCGATGTCCAAGTCTCCGGAGGATGGTATTTTTTTCAATTATATTTAATGATAATAATCATTTCACTTCAAAAATATGCTAGATTTCTGCAAAAACAAATCAAAGTTTGCGATTCTAATTTATAATTACTTAGAAAATATTTGCTTAAATTAAGTATAAATTTGTTTTTGCAGTTTATAATAACTTAGCAAAATTTTGCTTGAATTTAATAAAATTTTTCTTTGTTATTATAAACTGGAATAGCAAATTTTGATTTGTTTTTACTGAAATCTGGCATAATTCTGAAGTGGCTGAGATTTAAGCGCAAAATTTCCTAAAACACAGTACAAATTAAGCAAGCAGTTTTCTCCGTGCACAACCATTGAAAAGATAGAACTATTTCTGTAAAAACTTTGATCACACGATAGCTAAATCGTAACCAAGTTCTACGTAAACTCGACTAAATTTTTTACGATATTGCTTTCAAAAAAGGATCTTACTAAGATTTAGAGCAGACAACAAGAAAGAAAACTCTATTCAAACTATAGATATTTATGTTTTCGAACAAAATTGCCACTTGATATAATTGCAACTTTTTATTGTAATTTTTTTTTAATTGACACTGGATATAATTTTTAATGCTTCGATTGTATTGGTGCAAAGGAATTTCAGTAGAATACGAGTAGTTTTTTTTTATACCAAACCACTATGGTCCAAAAACCCGATTTTTATGGCATTAAATCAAACAAGGCACGTAGAGTGCCCAAACTTCGCACATTTACTTTTGGTACTGCAAACAAAGACGTGTGCAAAAATTAGCATCATCCGTCCACCTCCCATTACTCTCACAGATTTTTTCACAGAAAACATCTGGTTTTTTCGTCGTACGATATATTTGATAGGGGATGAAAGCACTTCATCCTCTCTCAACTCTCTTGGGCATCGATGTAGTGTTGGTTGCCTCAGCCTTCTGTATAGGTACTACCACGGGAAGTGTTCAAAGGAGATGGCCTGACGCCACCATTTCGTGTATTTTCCTGGTCTTCTCAGGCAGCTGTTCAAGCCCACCCCTTTACCATTGCCACGATGTCCAGCAAAACCTCGCATTACCGAGATAATTCGTTTTTTAGTCGCACGGTAAAGTTGTGGAATAGTCTCCCTGCGAGTATGTTTCGCGGCAGTTTTGAGTTGTGCAAATCTGAAACAAATCTTCACCGACACTACTCCATCAATCCACTCTCCAACTAAGCTATCATCCGAATTAACACAATGCTTATTCATTTATAGGGGGCATCCCCTGAGCGTAGGTTTAGTCTAAATAAAAAAAATATCTCCCAAACCATACATCCTACAAGGACGATTTATACACCAAAATGTTTGTAATTGCAATACCCACTTGACTGCATTCCTAGAAAAAAAATGTTCATTAATTTTACATAGTTTAATACGTAATTTTCGGTGATTTTCCACTTATTTTGTTTTGTTTTTACGTCATAACTCCCAAACCATACATCATAAAAGGACGATTTATGCATTAAAATCTTTGTTAAGTCTCTGTCTACTGACTATATATATAGCAATAGACTGCTTCCTTGAAAAAAAAATTAAAAAAAAATAAAAAATAATATTCAATTGATTTCATAAGATCCTTTTTTCCGAATTTTTCATCTTCAGTGGTTTTGAAATATACCGATATATCAAGTTGCTGCAAATTGCTGCAAGAAAATCAATCAGCATCTTAACCCCCCGTCAAACACATATTCTGAAACTTTCGAACAAACACATATGCCTGTCCAGACCCCTATACGTTTTTATGCATTTGTATGGCAAAAAAGGTACCGTAACTTTGAATTTCTAAGTATACTCGTTTATTATTTTTGTCTTTAGACTTTTTTTTTTTGATTTGTTGATATATGTAGCTACCTAAATGTAAAAAAATGTTTACTCATTTTGTGGAATGCATGAAAAATAAGTATACTCAACTTTAGAATGTTGTTGGCACACAGGATTAGTGCATTTGGTGCAGTAAAAACGTATCTTCCCACGCAGCTTTTCGTCTTGCGTGGCACAAATTCTGCAATCTTTTCTGGAATTCAGTGTACTAGGGCCGCTTTGTTGGTTGGCAGCATGTTGCTGGGAATATTTAACGGCCTTCCAAAGAAAGATTCAATGGCCAAACGGGTTGAATGTTATCCCAAAATATGGTTGTTTTTCATGCGATTTTCAGTATTAGCAAGCACCAATTGTTTACTCAGCGTGTTCAAGAACATTCGTCGCTTCTCTTTTCTGGTTCCTTCTGTATTTTCATTGCATATGATGTAAGCGGCTAATCCCATGACGTCTATCATGTTGCAACAAAATGCTAATGGCCATCGTATGGTTGACCGTTTCGTGAAGTAATGCGTTACCATTTGGTCCATTGTATCAACGCCGGCCTTTGTTGAATTGTAAAATAATATAGCTTCCGGTTTTTTGTGCTACGCCTTCAACTTTCTCGGTGTAGTGCACAGTGGATAGTAGATTTACTGCTTTGTTTTTCTTTGGAACGTAGCTGCACAGTGATACAAGGTTATCATAGAAACCGAACACAGATGAAAGCACTGGCCGTTTGCTGTCTTTTTTCACTTCTTTGGGAAGACACCTTTTGTTGGATCTAATGGTGCCAACGTATGCTAGTCAATCGACGAAAGACGTTTAGCTGCGTCTAATGTTGTCGATTAGCCAAACTCATGAGCACATTTTCGCCTTTCTCGTTGTTCTCCCTCTTTACCAGTGTACAGTTATCCTTGCAACGGATATTTGGTTTTCGCAGCGCATGCCCACCATACTTTTATGCCGTACTTTGCGGGCTTTGATGGGATGTATTGCGTGAACTTTGTGCTCCCACGGTATAGAAATAGCTGCTCATCGATGGTTACACTTTCGTATGGTTCAAAATTACTGGCAAGATTGTTATTCAAGAAGTTCCATATGTCGCGAATGGGAGCAGCTTTGTCGGTTTGTTGACGAAATGCGCGCGTACGACTATCGTCAAATCGAATACAGCGCATCAAAGTAACAAATCGTGTATATGACATGGCTGCACGGAATATTGGAAGTGCATCAGTTTGCCACATCAATCTTGAGAACTGCCAAGCTCAACACTTGTCATATCAACCCATACTCGTGGTGTGCAGTTGCATGTTCTGCGTTCCATTTGCGTGTAAATTTTTCTCCATATAGATTTGTTTGTGTTACGATGATGAACGTAATATTCGGTGAAAAGAAAAGCTTGAACACCTTAAGCGAAGTGGTCAGGTTTGTTTTGGTCCATCTCTGAAACGCATGATGTTGTGCTGGCGGAATCTCACTGTAGCGGGTTCAGCTGTACTCCACTTGGTACATCTTTTCCAAGCAAAAAACTGTCTGCAACTTGAGTTGGTGCATTCTCACTTTCTTCTTCGGATTCTTCATCGCTGTCGAATATTTCATTTGTCTCAATTTCCAAATCATATTCAATGTCCGAGGCGTCATCTTCGAGCACAAAATCTGTGTTTTCATCACTTTGGTCTTCAAATAAATCTATTTCTTTGTCTGCTTCTGTGTGAAGTTCGAAATCACGCTGTAACGCTGATGATAGTTGTTGTTGAAAATTATCAGTAAAGCCGCCTGTACGCAAGCACGTACACTTTAGTTTCCGCACAAAAAATTTATATTTCCGACTGTCGATGTTGTATGTTCAGCATTCAATAATAAACTTACTGAACTCAAAACCAAAATGACAAACGAAAGAAAGAAATAAGAAAAAAATTTACACAAAAACTACCTGGAAGCAAACATCTGCATTGAATTCACATAAAAACAACCCAAAATATAAAAAAAATACCTGGAAACAACAATCTGCATTGCGTTTGCAGAAAAATAACCCAAAATGTGTATAACAATAATTTATTTCATACAAATTGTAAAGGGGTCTAGCCAGGCATATGTGTTTGTTCGAGGGGGACTTTTTTATGCAGTTTTCATCGTGTTGGAACGATATTTTAGAATTTTTTTTAAAATAGAAAGCCAACAATATTTTAGGCGGCTACCGGGAAATACAGGTATCTGCTAAAACTAGAAGTATGTTTATTTAACGCTCAAAAATAAAATATGCCTGGCCAGAACCATGTGTTTGTCCAAGGGTTAAAGTGTACAAGTCAACCTTTCACCACACATATAAAACTTTGACAATACCTGACAATATACAGCGTGAATCAAAGTAACTGCCGCACCTATATTTATTCCAATTACACAAAAAGAAGCAACACTGGAAAACATATGTTGTGATTTTACGACTCCGTCATTAATTTTACACTTATTGCATGAACCGTTTCAAAAGTTTTGTCAATAATAATAATAATATTGCGAAAGGAAATAAGTGCAGAGATCCTTCGCCGGCACGCTGGTTGCAATATCATATTTTCTTACGAAAAACTCTTATTTTTGCAAGCAAGCCGCAACTCGCAAAATGATAGTGTGTACGCAGCTTGCATGGCAAATATTTCTAAAGAAAAAAAACCATTGAAAGATTTCAAAATGTTTCGTCAATCATGGTTTGGGGCGCTTTCTCTGAAAAAGGCAAATTGCCCCTTCTTCTTATCGAAAAAGGCGTTAAGATATTTCAGAATATTACTTAGAACATGTTTTAAAGAACTATCTTGTGCCGCATGCCAAGCAATTTTATGGAGAGGGCCACTTTTTCTTTTTCAAGGCAAAAATCGTTCAAAGCTGGTGCAGAACAACTTTGCCATGTTTTATTTCTGTTGACCAATGACCTCCGTCATCGCCTGACCTGACCCCCTGGACTTTTCTATTTGGGGTATAGTACTGAGCAAATTAACGGACATAAACACATGACGGTAGGAAAATTTAAGCGACGATTAATGAAAATATCAGATGATATAACTGAAAACCAGATGCGTGCCGCGTGCTCGTCTTTCACAAATTGTTTTAAATTTTTAAAAAGAATTAATGGTGAAAGATTCGAATTTAATGATGAAGAGTTATAAGGAATGCTTAAAATAAAAAATAAAAATTTTTGTTTTATAAAGTTTACACAGTGCTTTTGATTTATGGCCTAAAACAAGTGCGACAGTTATTTTGATTCACGCTGTAATTACTTTTCTTCTACCTGCACATTTAAATAGTCTATCCTTAAAAATTACAACATATACAAAACAATTGTATTATACTTAATGACAAACTTACTTTGATGTTGATTTTCCATACCGAAATTAGTTCTTTATTTGCAAATTTTGAAAATATTTAAAGTTTTGTTATACTGTTATTTTATGCACATCTATCAAAAAACATATGTTCACATATTGACAACTTCCAGAGCATCATAATCGAAAAGTGTTGCCACATTTAGAAGAGTATATAATTTTATAATTTTAAGACTATTTCTGTTCAACTAATATTGTTTTTATACCAAATTTTAACAATTATTTTTTGTATTTAATGCCACTTAAACATGTCAGCTGGACCATTGCTCCCACATTTAAAAAATATCGTAACGAAATTCAATATATGTACATATAAGCTTTGTATTCAAAAATGGAGGCTTAGTTCGAAAATGAGGCAAATCGGATGAAAACCACGCCTCAAGTACAAATACAAAGTGACCTAACCAAAACGGTAAAATCTGTTTAAATTCCACAAAAATTAATTTAATGACTTCAAATTTTGCACATTAGCTTAACCGTGTTTATATAAGGCGCATGTCTTGGTTATTTGATCTTTAAAAAAAAACCATTTATATCTGAAAATCACGCCTACCTCCCATAATATAATAATAAGTTGGGGATTTGCCGAAGCAGACCACAGTGGGTCCCTTTTCGTCCTCCATTGGACAAAGGGTACTACTGCTCGGAGTACTCGTACGTGAGCATGCTCCTTGTGTAAGCATCCTTTGTCACCTCAAGCATATCCTTATAGGTTAGTTGACCAATCTCGGCTTCGCCAATAAATGGGCGTCCCAGAGTGGTCAATTTTATGCTTGCCAGCGCCGGACACTGGCACAGAATGTGTGCTGCTGTTTCGGGCTCCTCTAGGCATAACCTACACGCATCGTCCTCGGTCAGAGTCATCTTCCCGAGATGGTACATGAAGGGACCGTGTCCTGTGACCAGTGCAGTAAGCCAGCTTAAAGTCCTTCGATTGCATCGGATAACTTTTGCTGCCTCACTACGAGACCACTTCACGGCTGCCTTTGATTGCCTGCAATTAACAGCTTCTTCCCACCTTTTACTGTGTACCGACTCCGTCCATTGTTTAATAAGGCCTGCCACCATATTGTCGCCTATGGCGATACGTGGTTCTGGTCCACAGAATTCTTCTGCTGATCTTGCTCTTGCTAAAGAATCAGCTTCTTCATTCTGTTCTATGCCAGAGTGTCCTCTCACCCACATAAGTGTAAGCTCATTCGTCTGGGCGCACTTATTGAGTTTTGTAAGACATTCTATGGCCAACCTGGAAGTGATGTCTGTCCGTTGCATACACCTAATCACAGACTGATTGTCGAGAGCGATGACAATTTTCTTGCCACTGATCCGGCCATCTATCAGGTGGTCCAGCGCATGCACTACGCCAAGCATTTCTGCCTGGTATACAGACACAAACCTCCCCAACCTCAGTACACAGGATAGGCTTAACTCTTTTGAGTACACGCCTGCCCCGGCCCGGCCATTCATCAGAGAGCCGTCTGTGAATATACTGATATCGCTACCAGCGATTTCTTCACAAACGGCTCCATCCGTTATAAGAGTTTTATAACATTTTTCTGTTATTTTTACTCTCTGCCTTCCGTCCATAGGCATAAGCGTCTCCCTGACATCTCTCTGTACAAAATCAAGGATGCAAATATGACCATGCAGGGCCGTTGCCCCATGCCACGTAGCATTTCGCAACATCCTGAGGGCTGACAGCGCCGCTGTTTTCTTTATTTCTAAATCCAACGGCAGCATACCTAACAGAACCTCCATTGCGCTTGTTGGAGTGGTGCGTATTGCACCTGTTATTCCAACACACGCCAGCCGTTGGACTCTGTCTAGTCTCTTCTTAATGATTTTCTGGCTGACTTTTGTCCACCAAATCACCGAAGCATACGTGATGACAGGTCTAACCATCATAGCGTAAACCCATTTCATAGCCTCTGGGTTTAGCCCCCATTTGAGACCACAAACGCGTCTGCACTGGAACAGAACCCTCTTGGCTCTTTGAATCCTATCTTCTACATGCTCGTTCCAGTTCAGTTTGCTATCAAGGGTTACCCCTATATATTTAACTTTCGTGGACATGTTGATTTCAGCTCCAAAAAGTCTGAGTGGTTCTGTCCTCAGGCCTACCCTCTTTCTAGTAAAGAGAATATTGTCTGACTTGCCTGCGTTTACGGTAAGCCCTTGTTCTCGACACCACTCCTCCACCATTCGGAGTGCTCCCTTCATGATGTCAGAGATGGTGTCAATGAACTTGCCGCGGACCACCAACGCAATGTCATCTGCATACCCTATCGTGTATGCCCGATTCATCCAGTCTAACCAGTAGTGAGTCCACAGTTATGTTCCACAGGGTTGGCGATAACACCCCGCCCTGGGGACATCCTCTACTTACTCTAGTCTTTACTCTACCATTCTGCATGTTGACAGCCCTGTGGTTGAGCATATTGTCCACCCAATTTGCTATCATTGGGCTTACATTGCGTTCTGTCAGGGCTTGCCGCAGCCTTCCAAAGCATATTTTGTCGAAAGCACCCTCGATGTCCATAAATGTGGCCATCGCAATGCCTCCTGAAAATATCTCCTTTTCAGTCACTCTTACCAATTCGTGAAGAGCACTCTCCGTAGACCTACCTGCTCTATATGCATGTTGGCATCTACTCAGAGGATTTTGCATCAGCGAGGTGCTCTCAAGACAGTCAACCATCACTCTTTCCATCGTTTTCAAGAGAAAAGATGTTAGGCTGATCGGTCTGAACGACTTCGCCTCCGCATAATCTTTTTTTCCGGGCTTCGGAAGAAAGACAACTTTCGCCTCTCTCCAGACTCTCGGAACATACCCAGTCGCTAGGCAAGTAACGAATATACCCCACAGCCTAGGTGCAATGAGATCTTCCCCCCATTGCATCATAGCAGGGAATATACCGTCCATCCCTGATGTTTTGTACGGAGCAAATGAGCGTAAAGCACTCCTCACTCCGTCCATAGTGATCATCCTTTCAGCTTCCAGCCTGTCAACCCTGTGCATTCCTTTCTTCAAGGGTGTCCACGGGTCATCAGACTTAAAACTTCCAGGAAAATGCACCTCCATCAGAACTTCCATGGACTCCTCTAGGTTCTCTGCCATGGTTCCATCCTTTTTCCGGATCAGTCCCACTTTGGAGAATGGGTCTTTTGAAACCATTTTCTGAAGCCTACATGCTTCTGATATAGTTTCCATCCCAGAACAGAAGTCTCTCCACGACTGCCTTTTCCGTTGTCGTATGAAGTACTTCAGTTCCCTTTTCCGTGCCTTGTAATTTGCCCATGTTTCTGGGGTTCCCCCTCTTATGTGCAGATTGAAGGCCTTCCTAACCTTTTTCTTCAGAGATTCGAGTTCCGTGCACCACCATGGCGTTGGATAACCATCGTCTACTGAAAGTATTGGGCATGCCACCTCGTAGGCTTCGACCATGACCAAGCTAAGGTGTTTGACATGAATTTCTACTTCCACCGTATTCCCTGGTACTTTTATCGCTTTTTGGGACAGTGTTTCCCTTAACTTCGCCTTATATTTCACAGGATCTGTATTCTTGGGAATCCTGACCTTCCTGCTATTCCGCTGGCGTCGGATTCCGTACTTGAATTCAAACTGTATGGATCTGTGGTCCGACATGGTTAGCCTATCCACGACCCTCCAATTTTTTATTCTGTTCAGAATCTTCCTGCAGATGAGAGTTACATCAATGACTTCCGCTCGCCTCGCATCAACGAAAGTCGGTTGTGCTCCTCTATTTGCTACCAACAGATTGTACCTCTCCACAAACTCAAGCAATTGCTCTCCTCTGTCGTTGTTGTTGGTGCTACCCCACGCAGTATTGTGTGCGTTAGCATCACATCTTATCATCACTCCAATGTTGCTTCCCTCACAGTACTTTACCAGATTCTCCACCTCTTTTGAAGGTGGTTGGTCTGGAGAGTCGTAGGGAAGATACGCTGAAGCTACCATACAAGCACCTGCACCATCCCCAATTCTCACAATGGTGAGATCCGGGGAACATAGGTGTGGCATATGTACCGCTAGTATACCATGTCTCACCAAGATACAAGTCCGTCGTCTGCCATCTGTTACTGGTTGGTACAGCGTGGCCTTTCGCTCTGAGAGACCTTTAATTCTATTATGAAGAATCCAAGGTTCCTGAAGCATTGCTATGTCAATTCCATCCTCCTCCATGCAACGCATCATCATTGCTGATGCTGCCCTACTATGGTGTAGATTGAGTTGACACACAATGAGGTTTTCCTGGTACGGGCCCACCACCCGCCCTGGTGGTTCTTCCCTTGCAGGATTCCCCACCAGCCCCGTACCAGGGGTTCCATCGCACTCACCTTGCATCCTTTTCGAATTTCGAAAGGCCGCAGTTGAGTTTCCCTCCTGCCAACCTGATCGCCTCCACCTCATCCTTCCGGCACCACACGGTGAGCTTGACGCCTCCTTTCTTTGCATCTCCGAACTTCGTTACGTTACTAACTCTCCATTTAGAAGTGTCTGCAACGCACCGGTTCTGGGTCTGCAACCTCCTAAGGATGACCTCCTTGCTTTCAGAAGTTCCGTAAACAAAGATGAACATCCTTCTAACGTCCTTCAATGCGTACAGTCGGTCGATCCGCAACTCAGCCCCTTCCCATAAGTTCTTGAGCTTTGTCACGTTTCGGCACAGCCATACCTTGGATGATGGGTTCTTGCACTTAAGTACAATTATTCCATCCTCCAATTATACATTGCCCACAAAACCTACATCGCCATCACTCTCATTGATGGTGTCGAGAGACTCCAAGAGAGCGGATTTAAAGACCGCTAACTGAGATTCTCCCAACTGACCATCGATGGAGCAATCTACGATGCCCATTAAGAGGTCTTTTTCTGCTACCATAGCATAGGATGTCCGGCAGCTTCCAATAACCCCTACCTGGTTTGATTTTCCTCCAGCTAAAGCCTTCGACTTCGCGTCCGCAACCCTTTGTTTTGGCAAAGTTTTACTACCGCTATCAACCTTTACAGGATGTCCACCTTCCCCATCCCCATCCTTAGCCGAAGAGCTAACAGCCGGTAGCTGTCCACCTTCCGACTCACCGGTTCGAGTCGTCCCTGTAACGACTTCGCTGGCTGCTCCCTGAATCTTTTCCGCTCGTTCGTCTCCGGGGTGGACTCATCGCATGACATGCTTTGGAATTGGTCCGCCATTTTACTGACGGGGGACTCCAAAGCATTCTCCCCAGCGGTTGTACCCGCCCTCTTTCGCTTCCTCCTCCGTTTCTGCTTCTCCCTAACACGGAGTCGCTTTGCCTCGGAATCAGCATCATTCCCTATCGCTGCAGCTCCGACGGGACTGGCTGACAATTCCACTCCTTTCGGAGTTTTATCGTCCACCAGGCAAGGCAGGTCACCTTGCGGCTTCCGGCACCCTTCCACGATTAAATCCTTTTGGGACTCCACCGCTTCAGGACTCGTTACCTCAGCGCACCCTTCCTTTTTATCATTGTTATTTTCCATAAAAAAATCCCACGAGTTGGGGAGAAGTATACGGACCGAACGGACAGAGATCCCCATTATCCGCCCTACCCTACTAGTATACAACAGGGAGTGGGCTGCCCTGAGGAGACACCATTCGCGATCTAATACCCCTAGACCCTGCACCATCGGTGCAATCTCCCTCGGCATGGCGTCTACAACCTTAGAAATGGGGGGGGGGTACTTTTAGTTCGTTGCTTCACAAAGCCTAACCCAATAGCCATTGTGTCTTTACAATTTAAGCCTCTACATCGCGTCAAGATTGTCACTCATTCGTAAAGGGCCTACCTCCCATACAAAGTGACTTAATCAAAACGGTAAAATCTCTTTAAATTCCACAAAATTAATATAATGACTTGAAATTTTGCAAATTAGCTTTACCAATTAATATGCACTTTGAGTATGAAATTTGTAAAAGTCAAATAAAAATAACTTCTACCTCCCATACAAAGTGAGTTTACCAAAACGGTAAAATCTCTTTACATTCCACAAAATTAATCTAATGACTTCAAATTTTCCACATAAGCTTTAACAACTTCATATGTACTTTAAGTATGAAATTTGGAAAAATCGAACGAAAACCACGGCTATCTTCCATACAAAGGGACTTTATGAAATCAATAAATCCTCTTAATTTCCACTAAAATTTCGACAATGGCTGAAAATTTTTCAAATTAATTTAACAGCCGAATTCTGACAAAGTGACAATTGTTACCCAGTATTTTAAAAATATCTATGTGTTTGCTGTAATTTTTTGATTTCAAAACCAAATTTGAAGCTCAAAAAACAAAATTTTTTTATGAAATTGTCACTACCTGCAAAGCAGGTGACAATATTTATCAAAATTTATTATTTTTGAGCTTCAAACTTTGTTTTGAAATTAAAAAATTACAACAAACACATAGAAATTTTAAAATTACTGGGTAACAATTGTCCACTTTGCCAGAATAGGGCTGATGGTCTTAACAATCGCATTAATGTTTGAATCTTAAAAAAAAAATATACAAAATGATGCCATCATAATAGTTAAACCGTTATAAATTAAAAAAAAAAATTATGTTTATGTACACAAAAGCTTTAATAAATAAAAAGGACTGAGTTTCAAATCTTAAATATTTGGATAAAAACTGCGACCAATAAAAGTAACGTAATCAAACATTCAAGACTTGAAATAATTTAAAATACGACAGTGGGGGACTTCGGTCGAAGATAGTCCCTTACTAGTTTAAATACCATAATAAATTTAAATTATTTATAATATTTTTAATAGTTCTCATCTTAGCATGCAACTGACCCGTAAACCTTGTGAACTTACATGCGCGTAAACTATCTGTCAAAATTTATATGGGCGTGAGTTTACAACATTTCCAAACCTATTTTGTAGTCTAAACTAGATTGTAAATCTACGTGTGTGAGTAAGCACTTGTCTTTGGCGCTTGTCATGACCATGACATACTCAAAGTAATTGAAGTAAATATAAATTTTATTTATTTTTCTATGTTAATAAAGGTTTTTAAAAGATTTAAAATTGAAGAAGGCTGATTCCGCAACCCTAACCGCAGCTGTCATTTTGTTAACATATACGCTTTTTAATTTTTATCGCTCATCAAAAGTTTAAATGTTTCACATGCTTACATAATTAGATGAGATCCCTTATTATATTTATTCCACATTAATTATAAATATATTTTCTTTGCTAAAATTATAATTTTAAATTAAATTTAAAATATATATATATATAAGTTCTTTACTACAGGAAAAATAATAAATTAATTTTTTTCTGAAATATTGTTTCCCATTTATTAAACCAATTTATTATTAAATAAAATAGCCTTTTTCATCAATACTCTATTAAAATGAATTCTACGTCTACTCTTGCAATGCTATCGAAACTGTGTCTTTTTTAATATATGTATTGTCATTTTAGACAAATTTCTTTGACAAGAAGGATTTTATGAGAAAGGGATTAAAATTACAAATTTACTTTATAGGATAGACACAAAAATTCTAATTCTTCCAGCTCCTCTTAAAATAAATAAAAAAAAGCATTGAAATAATTTTTAGAATTATAACTACTTTACAATAAAAATTAAAAATAATGAAAAAATTCTCAATTTAAATCATTTGTTAGAAAACTAGATAATATACCAGGCCTTTCCCGGGAAGTATTTTGATTTCAGTTTGTTCGCTCTGAAAATAAAACTAGGAAGTTTACTGAAATAAATGATAACTTACATTAAAATAATATATAAAAATTATGTATAAATATATTATACCTATATGTATAGGACTTTTTGGTGGTTTTGTAAAAGATAGCATCAAAACACTCAACGTATCTAAAAACCTCTTAAAACAAATTTTCATGCTAATCATATAAGCGGTCATGGAGTTTTTTTGCGGTTTTCTAAACGATTTGTACTACAGCGCACTCTGGTGTAAAAAAAATTCAAAACATTTCAAAAAGATTTGTACTACAGCGCTCTCTGGTGTTAAAATAGTTCAAAGTAGATAGTGCCAACACATTTATCGTATCTGAAAACCCCTGTGTTCAGATATTCATTCCGCAGAGATTTCTGCAGTTTTCTAGAACATTTATACTACAGCGGCCTCTGGTGTTAAGGATATATAAAATTAGATAGCGTCAAGGCACTGATCGTACCTGAAAACCTTTGTATACTAGATCCAATTGAAAAAATTTAAGCCATCCAGGAACCCACTTAAACACGCACAAGAAATTTTATCAAAATCGGTTAAGCCGTTTAGGAGGAGTTCAATTACAAACACACGCACAGAAGAATTACATCGTCGCTGCGCGTGCAATACCGCGTGTAGTGGTATTGCGCGATGATACATAAAAAGAAGAGGTCTTTTTCCAACTTTGTAAATTCATTTGTTTAATAAATTTCTAAGTTAGCCTCGAGTTAAACTTGTCAAAACGCTTGTAAAGGCCAGTCAAAAGTTTTTCAATCAATTATGGGCTTGCTTAGCTTCGGTTGCCGCCAGTGGTTTCGCTATCCTCCTATCGCAAGCTCGATAGAAATCCAATCGAAGCTTCAACTGTCAATTTTCAAATTTCCTTGTCTATTAGAAGAAGTTCGTGTGTTTGTTGCAAAACTTAAAATGTTGTAAAACAGTAAACATTTCATTTATCAAAATGTTTTTTTCATTTTAATTATTTCAAAGCATACCTGAAAGAAATATAATTTCGTACAGATGAAGTTTTTATCCAAGCAGTTAACTGCTAACAAGCTGTAATTCTGACAGCCTTATCTTCAAATCGGCATTCAATCAAAACATGTGCAAAGGGTCCAGCAGGATTACACCACAAAAACAACAACAAAAGTCAGTTGTTTTGTTAAGAGGAATATATCAACGCTTTGGAGCTGCTAGCAAATAAGGACCAACTGCGTCACGATACGCGTGCGCACTTCCGGTGCTGCTACCTCTTATTTTCGTCTTATGCCACTGTTTCTTGCCACGTTAAAAAAGTTTGTTTATGCGTTCAATGTGCAAAATCTTGAAGCAGCAGCAGCTTAGTTTGAACACCTGTGTTAAGGATATACGATATCCTTGAGCAGCACAAAGTGTGCCAGAAAAAATAGTTTTTTTAAGATGTTAAATAACTTAATGCAATGAAGCGGAAATTAATAAATAATACAAAGCAAGGCATTGTACAAAAAGGATAAACAAAAAAGCTGGTATAAGCACGTGTCCTAAATAACATTTATTTTTTTATAAAGCTGCACGGAAATACAATAGCTCAATTGATGCAATGAGAAAAAACTTGTTGCTTTGAAGCTCAATTTTTCTCAAAACTAATTGTAAATTAATAAATCCGATCGATCGCGTTATTTAGTTGTTTGTTGAATTTTTGGAGAAAGAGGAGAAATTTGTAGAAAGAGTAGGCTGCATTTTGTTCCGTTAATTTGCAATAATTAGTTTTTATGAACAACTACAAAAATATGCTCTTTTTCCGCGTCACTTGAATAAGTACAGCTCCTTAAATTATAAGAAAATAATGAAATAAAGTAACGAAATAATTTTTTTAAATACAAAATTAATTGTAATCTATACTTTGAATTTTTTACATGATTTTAACTGTGAGCTTTTTAGACCAAGTTAGTTTGAATAAGGCAACAATAACAACAACAACAACTCTGTTTAGAGTCAATCACACAGCAGACTAGACAAAACTCTTTCGGAGGCTGCTAAAGCTCGCTCTACAGTAGTCTTGAATGCATATGCTGTAACCAATCTACTGTTTGAGTCTTACAGTAGACATACAGCACAACAAATGATTTAATGTCGAAAGATTTTTTGTTCTGTCTGTTTAAGAAAATAAAGTTTAGTTAAATTAAACGTGTGTATATTAATTTATTTATTGAACAAATTACCGTATAGCGTGTATACAGTACAGATGTGAAACTTCTTAAAATTAAAAATAAGGGTGATTTTTGTGAGAGAGAGATAAAGAGAGCATCTCAAAAGAAATACAGTACAAAATTTACATAAAAAATTTTCTGTTTATTTAATATTTACACTATCATTTTTGGTTGGTGTTTAAACAGATAAAACTGGTTTTAATGTGGTGCTATTAAGTTTTTCCCCTCAACATTTCTTCTGAGAACATCTACACTCTATCTGCCACGCTTCAAGGGGATCCCATACAAAAAACACCAAAATATAGAAATAAATTTATATTATAGTTTATTTTTCACGTTACGAAAAAACCATTTAAATATGGCGTTTTACTTTTTGGGATATTTGTTTTTTTTTAAGGAAAGTTTTTTAAGGAAAGATGTAATGTGCCACTTTGGGTGGTTTCCTAACATTTCTGAATTTTTTTTTCCAAATTCCAAACTTTATTCTAATTTATTTTAATGATTTTATTTTTCTTTTTACGACCAACGCTACGAAACGAAGGCATTTTCATATAAAATAATTAACTTACATCAATGTTCTCATGTCAGAGAAATCAGAGAAAAAATTAGTATTCGTTATACAGAATACTTCTTTTTTTTAACCGTACGCTATTTAGAGTCGCCTATCCATTTCAAAAAAGGGTACGTTACATAAAGAGATTTCGTTATATAGGATATTCGTTATACTGGACGTTCACTTTATAAGATTTGACACTTGTTCGAACAAATTCGTGAGAATTTTAATGTTCTCATCGGCCATTTAATCATATGACATTAAAGCAGTAGTTCTTTTAAGATCAATCCTTTAACTCTTCCTGGTTTGCCGTCTGTTCTAATTGCTTCTTATTTTTTCGCTATTAGTTTTTGTTGTTGTTGCCTTCTTCAAACTTAGTTGATTTAAAAATCTCACAATTAAAATCAAGGAAAATTTTTTTAAATAAACTTTTTCAGTAATGGGTTGGTCTGGTCCCCCTTTATTCAAAATAACTTCAAAAATTCTTTTTGGTAGGCTTCCGAAAAGACTATTTATAAAATCTAAGGAAATTTCACTTTTACGCCATGGGCACTGTAATGAAAAATTTTTTTTATCAAATTTTGGTACTTTATCCAGCTTTTGACCACTCATGCGGTATGCAAAAGAGCAATATCCTGCTGGATAGTCCATGACATGGGTCCAAATATGTTTTCAAATTAGCATTACAATTACCATTACCATTACCATTACCATAACCATTACCATTACCATTACCATTACCATTACCATTACCATTACCATTACCATTACCATTACCATTACCATAACCATTACCATTACCATTACCATTACCATTACCATTACCATTACCATTACCATTACCATTACCATTACCATTACCATTACCATTACCATTACCATTACCATTACCATTACCATTACCATTACCATTACCATTACCATTACCATTACCATTACCATTACCATTACCATTACCATTACCATTACCATTACCATTACCATTACCATTACCATTACCATTACCATTACCATTACCATTACCATTACCATTACCATGACCATTACCATTACCATTACCATTACCATTACCATTACCATTACCATTACCATTACCATTACCATTACCATTACCATTACCATTACCATTACCATTACCATTACCATTACCATTACCATTACCATAACCATTACCATTACCATTACCATTACCATTACCATTACCATTACCATACCATTACCATTACCATTACCATTACCATAACCATTACCATTACCATTACCATTACCATACCATTACCATTACCATTACCATTACCATTACCATAACCATAACCATTACCATACCATTACCATTACCATTACCATTACCATTACCATACCATTACCATTACCATTACCATTACCATTACCATTACCATTACCATTACCATTACCATTACCATTACCATTACCATTACCATTACCATTACCATTACCATTACCATTACCATTACCATTACCATTACCATTACCATAACCATTACCATTACCATTACCATTACCATTACCATAACCATTACCATTACCATTACCATTACCATTACCATTACCATTACCATTACCATTACCATTACCATTACCATTACCATTACCATTACCATTACCATTACCATTACCATTACCATTACCATTACCATTACCATTACCATAACCATTACCATTACCATTACCATTACCATTACCATTACCATAACCATAACCATTACCATACCATTACCATTACCATTACCATTACCATTACCATAACCATTACCATTACCATTACCATTACCATTACCATTACCATTACCATTACCATTACCATTACCATTACCATTACCATTACCATTACCATTACCATTACCATTACCCTTACCATTACCATTTCCATTACCATTACCATTACCATAACCATAACCATTACCATTACCATTACCATTACCATTACCATTACCATTACCATTACCATTACCATTACCATTGCCATTACCATTACCATTACCATTACCATTACCATTACCATTACCATTACCATTACCATTACCATTACCATTACCATTACCATTACCATTACCATTACCATTACCATTACCATTACCATTACCATTACCTTTACCATTACTGTAAAATTCTCATTACTATTTATAAATATCATTCTGAATTTAATTTCTTTTTTAAATTTTAACCCTATATCGCGCCGTGTTGCAGATCTGCAATTTTTAGGAATTGCTCGAGAAAATAAATCAAAGATAAAAATTTAAGTCGGAATTCTTATAAATGACTCATAAACATTCTAAACAACTCTAGCTTTTCACTTAGAGAGTAAATCAATCAACAGTTATTTTTAATTTTTGTTGCAATAACGTGATTTTGAATTTGGCAGCAGTTTGTGCGTTGCAATATTTTTAATATATTTGTAAATGACTAAAACTGTTATGAAAAGTTTTAATAATTTAAATAAAAGTTTAAGAGCTTTTTGGTGAGTTATTAAACTACATTAATCATGAATTACTATATTAAAAGCAATGTTATATTCCCTGAAATATGTTAATCTTTTAAACTTTTTATATATATATAATGTATAAAAATGTTTGATCAATATTTACAAAGATATACATAAGACTGTTTTTAATTATGTCTCGCAATATACCTAAATCCTTAATTAGTTTTTATGATCTATTGAATAATTACATGAATTAAGATTGTGAGCTTTAGATCAAGTGAGTTTTCAAGAAGGCAACAACAACAACAACAACTCTGTATAGAGAGAGGCAACAACAACAAATCCTGTTTAAAAAAAAAATGTTTCAGCAAAATTTTGTTATTGTCGTATAAGATGGTATTAAAATAATTGCTTACTTATTTTCCTACTTACTAACTTGCATACTTACTTGTTTATTTTAATATAATGCGTATTATTTATGGAGAATTATACTAATGCTATTTTGAAGTTTTTGTATAGTTTACATGTTTATTTTTGTGTATAATAACTAAACAAATTGATGTTTTAAAATGCATACATTTAAAGCTATTTTCAGACAAACCCACCGAGCAGTCCTTTCCGACTCTTCTCAGCGATTCGACTCTGATCCGCGCTCTTTTTCTGATGAGAAAAGACACTTTATTGGCGAAAAAATGGTACCCTATTCGCGACAATTCTTGACAAGTCAAAACTTTTTCAAGTCGTTTTTGATGCCGAAAATACCAAAATATGATTAAAAAACCGACTAATTTTCGAGACTTTTTGGCTAAGCGATTTTTTATATTTTCGATTTAAAAAACGACTCGAAAGAGACTCGTTAAGAAGATTTGTGCGTAAGGTGCTATGTTCTCCCGAGTAATGAGATTTTTTTATAAGAAAATGATCGCACTTTCGATTGTTATAATAGAGCCGAGAACGACTCCAAATTTACTTGTAAATTTAATAAAATGCAAAGTAGATTTTGTTTGCTATAATTCCGTTATGCTGCTGTTAAAAGAGCTTAGACAAACATTTGAATTAAATATAAGTGTTACTTCGAACTTAAATTTTATAACCGTTATAAACGGATCAATAAATCACAACAAAATTTTGAGTTTTTTGGCAATACTACTTTTAAGGCTTCTTTCTCAGCAAATTTTTTTAATTGTTTTTATTTTTCTTTAATTTCATTTTAATTATCTGCACTCACTCTATTAAATTGTCAACTTCACACCACGATTGCACTGCCGAGGCTGACGAAATGGAGTTTACAAATTTCTTTTTTTTCAATTTGTCCAATTTCCTGTTGATTTTTGATTAGTACGAAAATAGTAGTCAGTTTATTATTGTCCAGCAGATCAAAAAATGTTTCCGCTCAGGATTTGTTTAATATACCAACGGTTGCCACCAATAGTGGAAAAATTCCATATTTGGGAACTTTAAATTGCCTTGGGAATTAAAAATTCTCATGGTATTTTTAATTCAAAATGGTATTTTTTAATTAACGTGAGATTTTTTTCGAGAATTTGCTTTTTTTTAAGGATTTTTCACTAATATTAACGTAAAACTTCGTTTCTCTACAGTTTTTTAAATGTTTGGAAGAACATTTTTGCACAAACGTCTTTGCACGCTTTTCATATATAGCGTGCGTTATGAACGCATCTAAATTATAAGAAAAATGAACGCGGCAACACATTGGAAATTTTATAGCATATCACCATTTGGACCCAAAAAACTTAAAGGAAGCATCAATAATACCGCTCGTACGAATTTTACCATTCGTAATATCTTAAGATGACATAAACTTAATACACTTGAAGTAAATAAAAATAAAACGAATAGATATAAGCCTGATTTTATCGTTTTCTGATTTTTGGTCGGAAATTTTCGGGGTAAGAAGAGAACATTTTTATGAGTTTCAGTTTCCAGTAATAAAGAGCTCATAGCATAGATTTCTTGCCTTCCTCACTCTTCCCCAAATGTTGAGCGTATTTTTTAACAAGTCAATTTAAATAAAACTTCACTTCGAAACATATCCTCATCGGATTTGGTCTCCGCTATTCTTCATGCCAAACCGTTTATCAAAAACATAAAATTAAACAAGGTTATTTTTAACAGAAATAATTGAATTTTTCAAGAATATAATGTATGATTTAAAAAAAAAAAACAAACATATGATAAGATTTATAGCTAAATGTAAATACCTCTTTTATTTCACGAGTACTATTTGTTTGCATTTAAATGTAAAAAATTATGGTATATCTATATGTTTAATAAATGTTGTGGTATTTCTTAATGCGTATATTATTTTCTGTGGTATTTTTCAAGGCGTAGTATTTTTATGGTAATTTAAAATATTTGTAGTACTTTGTGTGGTTTTTTTTTATATGCAGTGGGATTTAGGTTTTTGCCATGTTAATTCTTATGGTCATGAATTTTTGTTATTGTGGTAAAAAGGTATTTTTTATGGAAATTTGAGGTGGCAACCGTGAATATACCGTTAGATGCCACGTAAAAGCAACTGTCAGTTTTTGATCAACTGTGAGTAGCAAAATAGGCTAAAGCACACGACATGTATTTTGTTATTGTAGATCATCAAGCGGACCAGAGACCTGCAACGAGTAGTTATAAATTGAGTTGACTCGAGTATATACGTATTAATTTGCCTTCTACTTCATATTCGGACTCATTCCAACATGTTGTTATACGTATAACACGCAGCTTAATTGTAATGCTTCATAAGCCATACTCCAACGCCCAGTCGAACGTAGTCGATAACAAGTTGCGTACAACATGTTAATGGCCTTCAAACGAATTATCGTGACTTTTGTAGGGTTGCCATCTTTGGCGTAAGTTAAGAATTTTAGTTTGAATCTTATTATTGAATTATTCTGATGTTATTGATTGTGTCGTAACACTATACATAACGGGATATGAAGAGCTACGGGATTGTTTTATATAATTTGTTGGAGTTAAGTGCGCCATTATTCTTTCGATTGCTGACTGCATCAAATTGTATTAAGTAAGTTTAAATTATGTTGTCAACACCTGAATATATAAAATACCCTAGGAAAATTAAAATCAAATAAAAAATCAAATCAGGCTTGGCTTAGCAAACATATAAAAAAGTATTCATGAAAATATTAGTTCAGAAATTATTATCGATTCATACGCACGTTCATTTATTTTAAATAAATGTAATTCGGTTTTCTCGGTTCGATATAATTTGTTGTATGAATTTATTAATTTTAAATAAATATTCAAACGCTAATTTATATAGAATTTTTTTAGTTCAGCGTGTTTATAAATAATTATATAAAATTTAAGAAAATAAATATTTTTGTATGCATAACCTTAACAATAGTAGTTTACCACTTATTGATGATTTTAATGACTGAATTAAAAATTTTTATTTTAAGCTTTTATTTTATGCTTATGATTTTCATGATTTTGAAGTGTGTGAATATAATTATTTTAGTTAGTTTAAATAAACAAACCTCATTAAATTGATATGTCTTATTAATTCTTTCGAAGAAGCTCCCTTTATATACAAGGTGTGTTGTCTTCGTTTTTGCACCATGGCATAAATCGCACAGAAAAGTTCCATAAAGAAATGTTTACCGCAACTTTTAAAGGCAAGCGAGTTATATTTATTTCATTAAAAAAAATTCGGTGGTAACCCTTTTACTCTTCTAACAGCGACAGAAACAGAGCGTTAGTTCAAAACAGCCACAGCGTTTTCATAGAAAAATACGCTAGTAATGAGCTATGGGACTGCTACTTGAGCTATAGGACTTCTGTTTGAGCTATGAGTATTTGGTATGATTTATAACAAGGTTTGATGTTGAAGTCAGTATTAGGTTGAACCATGATACAATTATTTTACAAGGTAGCCGTGACAGCTTTTTGGCGATTGGTAGTTGTCAAAAACAGCTAAAGAATGTTGTAGTTTGCTGCTGTTGACTAGCAATGTGCTTTTTTTTAACTTATCTTTGATTCATTAAATGTATTCGCGAAGTTGATTGAAATGTTTTTAGTTGGTTGCGGTGGACTAGCTATGCTTAATTCGTCGCTTATTTTTTCACTTTTCTTTGATTAATTGCATAAACAGCTAATTTTGACAACTACCCATCGCCGCTCGTGAGAAAAAAGCCAGTCTGCGCGGCTACCTTGTAAAATAATTGTATCATGGGTTGAACTATGACGTTCGATTGATGGATCAAACAATGAACGATGTGTTACTCTCTGAAGCAAGAGTGCTTCGAGTGGTAGTAGTGGTTGTTGTTTGATGTGCACGTATAACTATTAGATTTTGCATGAATCACTATAAGTCGCAAAAACATGACTCGTTGCAGGTCTCTGAAGCGGACTCGAAAAAGACTCGTTCAGGTTATTATTTACAAAATAATCTTCCAAATGCTAGGTGGGAAAATTTGTAATAGTTCTACAACTTTGAAATGCACTGCCGTGACATCTGTGTTTTAGCGTTCGTACAACTAAGCTCAATATTAAGCACAGACATAAACCAAGTACTTCTGCTCGCAAAGCTACTCGACGACATTTTCACCAAATCTTTTACAACTTACAGCTGTTGCTTTTTCTTAGTTTTTTCTTATGGAGCTCTACAGCTGTTTTTGGCGCTCTGGGGATTTCTATTCACAAACGTAAACAACAAAGTAAACAGTAAAGCGTAGCAAGCGATAAGCAATGGCACACAACAAACACAGCAACAACAAATGCGCAGCAGCGTTGCCAAACGTCAACGACTCAAACACAAAACACTGACAGTTCCGTGAAAAACGTCAAATAAAGCAGACGTCAAATTACTACGTACACGCTGAAGTCGATGATAATTAAGTAAAAAAAACGAAACAATTTGCTGTGCAGTGAAAAAGAATGTCCGATTCGGAAATTAAAAATTGCAAAATTAAACAATTTAAAAAATGAACAAAACTAACGTGAACGCGTGCAGAAAACGTTGCGCCTCACAAAAGCAATAAAAGTGAGTGAAGAGAATGGAAAATAATGAAAAATTTCCGAATGAAAATTTGTAGAATTTCACAAAATTTGTGTGCAGTGAAAATTTTTTTGTGTATTGAATGAATCAAGCTGGAGTCGACGTCGTCGTGCTACTTGTCGTTTTACGGACGGGACTCCGATGTGTAACTGTTGGGTGGTGGATGGGTGTTGAAACGTGAAGCAGACGATCGTTGTGCCAGCAAGCAGCTGTGGTGAAGACCAGAAAAAAGAACCTTTACCAAATAGAAAAATCAATAAATATCCAAAGTTTTCGTGTGGCGCAGGGTAGCAGGCAGTCAGCGCTGTTGTGGCTATTTCTGCGGCAGGATATGTTAAAGAAAGAAAAAAAAAATGAGCTACATTTCTTTTAACCGGGTGACAAAAACAAGTAAAGCGTAACAGGACGACGTAAATGAATTTGAAAGGATTCTTTTTATGGTGCTTTTGCTGCTATTGGATGTTGGTTGAATGAAAAAAAAACTGCTTTAATGACGGTGCTTTCATAACGTCAAGTAGCACCTTTGTCTTCTATTCATCTCAAATTTCTTTCGTTTTCAAAACCTTCGGTCAGCCAACAAACTTTTGACCCATTGACCTTATCCTGCTGTAAATGTATAAGAAGTGTACCAATTATTTCCAATCTTCTGCTCTTGCTGACGCACACTCGCACGTAAAAATTATTGCCTTTGGGTTCAGAAATTAAAAAGTGCGCATAGTAATTAAACCAGTTCATCTACTCTAGATTTTATGCCATTGTTTTGCCATTTCGTTCTTTGTCTTGCTTCTGCATTTCATTTAGAATTATTACAAAAACTCTACGCCATTCATTTAATAATGGAAAATTTTGCGGTCACAATTATGAAAATTAAGCAATTATATGCTTGAAAAAAGCAACAATATGAAACCCCAGTTGGAAATAAGAATATATATATTTTAAGTTGGAAAGATTAATATAAGGCATAAGAGTAGGTTTGACGCTTTAAACAGTTACTTTGGCACATTTAACCTTAAGCAAAAATGGTATTTTTTATTTTTTTTCTTGTTTAAAATGTGTATTTGGAGCTAAAAAAGCTAATAGTGAAAAAGTTAAGGGCCGCTCTCAAGTCGTTCAGCAGTTATATGGGTCCAAAGTTAGAAAAAATGGCCTTAAAACATGATTTTTTTCAATTTTCCAACAAAACTAATATTTTTTGGTTTTAAAAGAAAGGCAATGCAAGTATCTATTCAACGAAGTATAAATCTTGAAAATCCATGCATATATCTTGAAGATATAGCTCTTTTTGGACTAAGAAATTTTACGTTTGAAGATGTTTTTGTGATACAAAATTTTTGTCCTTGAAATGGTCCTAAATTGATGTTTAACCCGAATTTTTACATTAGATAAGGTCATTGTTCAAATAGCATTGTGATTTAGAAAATAAGAAGTATTTTAAAAATTGCTCTATTTTTTCTATAAATGTTTTAAAGTAATTATATTCATAAGTAATGTTGACATTAATGAAATAAACGGAATCAGGGAAAATTTGTATAAAAAGTCGCACGATAGTTTGTGAAAATTTTTGGAAGTAATTGTATTCTTACGTAATGCTAAGATTAACGAAATCAGCGCCGTAGGCGAAAAATTTTTATAAAAAATCGCGCTATTTTTTATTTTTTTATTTGATGTTACTCTAGCCCTCTAATAAGAGAATAGAGCTTTGTTGGCCAATGCGATGAGCTTTAACGCCATCACCAATTGTTGAAAAGTTAGATATATTTATTTTATTTATTTATTTATTTTATTGATTCATGTGTAATTCAAAAGCCACAAAGGCCAATAAAGCAAATTACAAGCAGATAAACAGCAGCTTATTATCTTGCAGATTATTACTCCAATAATGAGGCAAGATGATTATCAGAAAAAACCAAATGCTAGATGATGTCTTGAATAAGTGAAAAGTAAAATGTTGAATGATGTAAATGAAAAAGTTGCATGTTGAATGTAGATAGCAAAAAGAATAAAAAGTTGATTGTAGAGAAAGTAAAGTGATCAAGCACAAAACCAAGCAGGGATGATTAATGCACAAGTTAAAAATCATCTAAATTTCAATTTCAGCTTCATGAATAAAGTTGACAATACTTTTATAGTCCAACATATTCCGTGCAATCAGCAGCTCCTCCAGATTATTATAATTTAACTGGAAATTGTAATTATTGCGAATATTTGTAAAGCCATTACATGTAAATATCAAATGGTTGTCGTCCTCCTTCACATTACATAGTGAGCACAAGTCCGTGTTTGCTGCCTTTATCATGAAAAGATACACTTTATTGTAGGTATGTCCAGCCATTAATCCATTGATTAGTTTGATCTCATATGTTGAAAAATCCATTCCAGCAAACCAGTGTTTAACAGGAAGCCCTTTAAAAATCTTGAAGAACAAAATGCCCTTTTCTGTAGAAGTTTCAATGAAGGTCTCATTCCATCGTTCCTTGAAAACTTTGTAAATTCTGCAACACGCCTCCTTAAATGAAAATTTGACAGTAATTACACAGCCGTGCATAGCAGAATATTTCGTGAAGTAGTCCACCCTTTCGTTGAAAAAGAGTCCAACATGTGCAGGAGGCCATATGAAGACAACCTTCTCAATAGAACTGCAAACAATTGTATTTATTATGTCTTTAACAAGATAGTTGTCTGAAAAAGGATATTTTAAAAGTTGACTGGCATTCCTGCTGTGCGAAAAAAATTACACAATTTTTAGAGTTGTCTTCAATCATAATATCAAAAGTTTTTCTGATGGCTATTAGCTCACCAGTCAAAGAGGAAACTTTGGTGTTAATTTTAAAAAGAAAATTTTGGCCATTTGAAATGTTCCACACTGCACAACAAGAAAAGAGATTTTTCATTATAAATCGCCTTCAAAATTTATATAGAAACAACACGAGATTTAGAATAACTTTATGTTTATAGTTGCTACTAAAATGGTGTATTATCAAAATTGGCTACACATTTGGTGTATTATCAAAAATATCTTTAAACATCTTATAGATGTAGCTATAACTAGACTTTTTTGAGCAATTTTCCATGATAAGATTATAGAGATTGATGTTAAAAATTTTGATCTTGACCAAATCTTTCGAGGCAAGATAGATAGCCCTCTCCTTGGGCGGCAACATCAAATACAGCGCATATAACACATGCACAGAAGTCGAAAGGATTAAGACCAAGGCAGCGTCTTAGCATGCCATTCTGAAATGTCATAACTTTTTATTGATGTACTGTGGACAGTTAACCATGGAGGTCCTGGCATATTCAGTTTTAGAGACGACAAAGCTTTTCGCCATATTAAGTGCAACATTGGGCAGTATCCCATTCTTGACACTAGAGACCATTTTAATCGCGTTAGTCGCCGCAAAAGATTATTTTATGACACTTTTTTATATCCCTTCTCAGAAATTTTATGGGCCTGACATCCGGAACTGACAACGAGTTAAGCGTTAGATTGTTTTTTTTTTCGTGCGCCTTTGGCCACATACATCGCACTATTTTTAAGAAGATTTATTTTCAAGTTCAGAGCGTTCGCCAGACCTTAAAACTAATTAGCTTTAAACCGCAGATTATTGACAGCAACATCAAAGTCTTTGTGTATCGAAACAACAACAAAATCATCAGCAAATTGAAAAATTGCAGTGTTCTCATCCTGAATGTCATGTAAGGATTTTGTGTGAATGCTAAAGAGCGTCGGGTTAAGAACACTGCCCTGAAGCAGGCCATTGTGGATCTCAACTTGCTCACTGTCAATGATAAGACGTCTCAATGAGAGAAAGTTCATGATCCAGAATATTAAACTTACAGGATAATTAATGTGCATCATCATTTTCTTTACTGCTTATCCACTGTACAAAAGTAAATCGGAATACGAATATGATTTTTTTAGTTGCAGAAAATCTTTAAGGACTGCTATAATGCTTGGTTTGCCAACGCACAGTGGCGAATTGGCATAAATTTTTTTTAAAGGCACAATAGAAATATGGATCCTCAATATTCGTTTGTGGAAAATGAATAACGTAATGCGTTAGTTCTTAAACTAGAGAAAGAATAATTTGTAAAATTTATTCAGTACTCATTTGAATTTAAAAATGCACAAATTGATACACATTAAGAAAAGGCTTCCAATTTTAGTTTATTTGTTATAATAAAATACTAAAAATAGTTTTTTTATAATAATAATACAATTCTTGCTTAATACCGGTCATTGGCGTAGCAAGCGGGGGAAAAGAAGGGCAGCTGCCGCCCGCTTATTTAGCTAGGTAACCAATGTAAAAAAAATCCTTTATTGAGCTTTAGGTCAAAGTTAAAACAATTAATTGTTCTAACGAATCTTTTCAAACAACAAGGTTTTTTCAATATGAAAAGGAAAAAATCACTAGCTGATTTTATTGCAAGTTTGGCCCTGCTAAAGGCTTCATCAGAAATCTTTGTGGTACCCGTGCAAGCGCGCCCTAGCGCACTGCACCACAGAGGCAATGAGATTTTAAGTGTCAATTTCTCAGTTTTTCTCCCATTTCATATTTTCACATTTGTTGTTGTATTTTTGCTTTACTTTAGTAAATCACAAAAAATCAACATAATAAATAACAAGGGCATTTAGAAAAAACTTTAATTCTAATATTTCTTATTTAGTTTTAATTTTTCTTATTTTGAAACTAAAATAAAAAATTTGTTTATTCATGTTGGTTTATTCATGAAATGTTGGTGATTTTTTTTGCACCCCCATTTGTACTGCTCCCCCAGATGAAATTAGCTTCCAACACGCTTGATACCGGTGCAACAATTTGTGTCACTGCAGAGAGGGAGAGATCTACTAACATAAGCACAGAATCCGAAAATTGTAGTAGTATGTGTTTGGGGACCACTGTTAACAAAATAAAAATAATTATACGTTTGTCTCAGCAGTTGTTCATGCACACCTATAGAAAAGTATAGGCAGCAAAGCATAATAATTTTTGTTTTTTATTCTAATCTTCAGACACTTGTATAACGAAACTTGAGTTCGAAGAGCATTCGAAGTCGAACTGGGGCCTCTGTATAATATAGTCTCTGTGGTATTGCGATATATAATATCGATATAATAACTTTATATCGATATTTTTGATTTATCTTCCACCAAAACAAAGTGTTTTATGTCAAGATTATGAAAGCTTTTTTCGAAAACTAGGAACCTGTTTTACAGTGGGTGGAGACTTTAATGCTAAGCATCTGCGGTGGGGTTCAAGACTAACCAATCCCAAATAAAGAGAACTTAATAAATGTATATCTAATTATAGTTACCATGCCCTTTTTACTGGATAACCTACATATTGGCCTAATGATGCAAATAAGATACCAAACTTATAAGATTTTGTTGTATATAGAAATACACCAAACCATTTGTTGGATATAATAGGTTATAATGACCTGAGCTCTGACCACACGCTAATCATATTGAATTATAGTACTATATTAAGCAACCCTTAATGATGGAGTTTCTTACATTAAAAACTGATCTGTACTCGTTTAGATAACTATTAGATGGATAAAGCCTGGTTTTCACTAAGTCAATTTCAATGACAACAATCACTGATGTCAGTAGGCATCTTGACCATGTGACGTCAAATGCGTTTTCATTGGTCGCATTCAGCGCAGACAACTGTTGTGAACTGTAATGGTAGCGCTACCTTAGTTCACAATGTTTTTCTCTGAATGTGTTGCTACTCTACACGTCAGAAGTTAAATTCAATTTAATTTCTATGTAAATTTAATTCAATTGCAAAGGTTTCTCACTTAAATTTGCTGCGTTTTTTGCAGTTGTGTTCATGTAGCCTAGAATTTGTTCGCTCGATTAAAAGGCGCTCGTTACTTTATCAGTTTTAGTTAGCGCTACCAAATTTGTACCATTCAGCGAATTTTATATATATTTTATGTACCATTCAGCGAATTTTATATGTATAATATAGTCTCTGTGGTATTGCGATATATAATATCGATATAATATCTTTATAATGCCAACATGTTGGCATTTCGATTTTTCTTGTCATACAACGATATTTTGATTGACAAGCAAAATTCTATCTGGTCTCACTTGCTTGTGATTTGATATGACAATCGTGGTCATATATGACAACAAATGTAAATGACAATACGTTTCCATTAGATTGACAACATTTGTGATTGAAAACTGACCTAGTGAAAACCAGGCTTAATTTTTTTGCCTTAAATATACCTATTAAGATTGGTGAAGAGCTCGGTCGAACTGTCAGAATGGATGAAAAGAAATCAAGAAAATGAAAAGCACAGTAACAGTGCAAACAAAGGGGGAGAAAAAGAGCGCATTTCTCTCAAGTGCCACAATCTTATAAATGAACCTTGACCAAGATTACGAAGAGATTGGCATTTAATCAGAAATCACTTGATAAAAGCAAGCAACTCAAATACTAAAAATACGCTTGTCAGAATTTAAAAATTAAGTTTTGGGCAATTATTTGCGAAACCTGAGTGTCAACCAACAGAATAATGAACAAAGCCTATGGAAAGCCACAAAACGCCTTAAAAGACCTGTGAAGAGAAATGTTTCAATAAAAGATTTTAATGACCAATGGTGTGGGTCAGATAGAAGTAAAGCTACAGCAGTTGCTGCGCGCCTAGAACAGACATTTCAACCTCACACACTAAATGAAAATGATACTCAAATTCAACAGTTTTTAGATTCAGCTTGTCAAATGAACTTGCCCATCAAGCACAATACACCAGTAACGATTGTGCTTGATTGAACGATTGTGCTTTATTGAACGATTGTGCTTGATCAAAATTGGTTAGTGATAAAAAGTTGCCATTGAAAAAAAAATTTGAGTATATTTTCTTTTTGGACCACCCCGGGGCCCACCACCACCACCATATGTGATGGAAAAAAACCGATATTTCGGTATGCTCCGTAACATTCGCAAAACTTAAGTGACGTCATTACAATGTTGACAAAAGTTCTAGATAATTTTTATACAAATATTTTGATATATTGTTCGATTGTCTGAGACACCTGGTTGCCGATAAATAAATTTTTAAAGAAAAAATAAAATTTTTTTCGCATTTTTTGCAGAAAAACCATTTAAGACACGTCATTGAAGTGTACTACACTATTTTTTCATGCACGTATTCTTATAGCTTACACTTACTTCTCTGAATAAAATTGCACAGTTATAAATAATAAATGACAAAAATACACGATTTTTATGAGTAAATTTCATATCTTAATAACTAGTAAACATTAGACTGGCCCCAATGTGTATGGATTTTTTTCCATACACATGGTGGAACTTAAAATCACCTCAACATTTTGTTGAGAAGAATCTAATAAGTAGAAATGAGCCTAGTGCTCCTTTTTCAAAACAATACCAATAACGTTGGTTTAAGTGCAAATTAAAATAAAAACTGGTGTGTGCCTCGTTTTTGATTTAATTTTTCTTCAAAATGAGCTATCAAACATGAAAATTAGGCAAAAACTACCAGAGTTGTGATTTTTTACTTTCGAAAAAGAAATGTAATTTTTTGCCTTGTTGCAGTAAAAAAATCGCAAAAATCTATATAAAAAATATACAAAAATTGTGCGATTATATTGAATAACCTGGGGCCTTACTCTATAATGCGATTCGAAAAGTAAATGCGATTCCAAAACAAAATCACACCGTGTAAATACATGAACTAAGATTACTCAATGGCAGTAACTTCTACCTCTGCTTTAAAATGCTGTTTTTTTCTGCATAGAAATCGAACTAATCAAAAAATTTTTAAAAACCACGTAAATACATGGCATGCTTTTGTTTTCGAATCGCATTTGCTTTTCGAAACGCATTACAGAGTAATGCCCCTGGTCGTTATAAAATTTTTTGCTATATGTGTTTTTTTTAAAATTTCAAGTTTGGTTATTTTTACAAAAAAAAAATGTGTTTTGTATATTTTTTTTTTAAATAGTCAAGTATTCAAAATAATTTTTGTGAAAAATATAATTTTCTGTGTCTTGACTTTTTTTTTTGTGTTATCAAAAGATCGCTTGCAGTTTATTTTCGCACTGTGCTCTTCTTTTGGTGATCACTTTTATTATTCTCCAACAAAGACAACAACCTCTTTTGTCCAAAATTCTTAATGCAGAGACTTCAACTTAATCAAACTGAACGGACTAACTACCAGGAAGACCAGAACAATTTCTACCGGACCATAAATGTAAAAATATCACAAAAAATAAAATTACTTTTTTTTTTAAATAAAAACAACAATCTTGTAGCAATTTCTTTCATTCTATTGAAAGATTATAAAAAAAATGAGCAAAAATTCACATGATTTCAAGTTCGCATTTAAGTCCTTTTATGGTAATTTTACCACGTACAATGCAAAACATATAAATGACAAACACATTTGGCAAATACCCTTGTAGGAAATTCTATAACTACCCAACGGGGAAAAAAGCACTCCGAAAGGCCTTTTTGAGTGCTTGCAAGTCAGCTGAAAGCGCTGACTCCATGTATGACAAACCATTGTATTTTTAACATCGCATGTCATTGGAAAAGAGCACTTTAATTTCGCTGACTATGAATTGCTTCAAAAGGCCTACCGTGCAAAGCTTTGGGTCAGCAGTTCATCGAATTCTTTTTGATTTTGCCTACCTCAAAAAGAGACTTGCTGAGAGGGAGAGAGAGAGAGAAAGAGAAATATTTTATTTAATCAAAATAAGGGTTAGAATTTGCAACCGTCGATACTGCTTCAAAAAGCCTCCATTGGAAAGCTTTGAGTCAGCAGTTCGTTTTTATTTTTAAAGCATTACCGAAAAATCTACATTCTGACTAAAACAAAAACTACAGCAATGGTTTCAATTGAATTTTGCGATACCTCACACGCGCAATTGTATCAAACAACTGATTATTTGCATGACGCGTTTTTTTTTATTTGTTCGGTTTTTTTATTCGTTTTTTCTTTTGTTCGTTTTTTCTTGTGTCCGTTACTGAGCGCTCTCAATATACTGTTCATTTCCACTACAACAAAAATAAGTGCTGACTTTTTGCTCCTGTAGGAAGCTGCTGACATGCCGGCCCGTTGGGTACCTCTAAAAAACATACAAACATCAAATGACAGTTTTTTAAAATAGTAATAATAATAAACAGTTTGTTTTTTTTTATAACATAGTTTAAACGAATTTAAAACAGTATATTGCTGTAGTGTAAGACTTATCAGCAGTAAAAATTATTAGTCTTTATACTAGTTAAAACAAACTCGTTTACATTTTGTCTCGATTTATTAGTTGCAAAAATAGTTTAAATCCAACTAGTTTGCGTCAAGTCACAATAAACCAGTTGTAAAACTAGCCAAATTAAATAAAACTATATTACATATTGTTAAAATCACCCAGTTCCACAACCGGTTGGAGCTAGGTAGTTTTTCGAATACCTTAAAGTTTTGAAAATACTCAATCCACTAAAAGTCCTTGCGTTCGTCACGACCGTAGTAATGTGGCAGACCATCTTTATTACTGAAAGTTTCCTATTCCAAGATAATAATTATGTTATGAACAAATCCTGACAAAATATAAATAATAACTTCCCACACAACTTCGAGCGCTCATCTATTTTGGTAGTGCAACAAAGATTCGCTAGACTATCTTTTTGTAAGCAACGCAGACTTTTGTGAATTTTTTCAGATATAGTCCTGATGGTGCTGGAGACAATTTATCTGCCTTAGAGCCAGTTTTTCAGTACGAGTTTAAACTTTAGTCAAATTAAACCTAGCTTAGCTCACCAAAATTGGACGTTTAAGCTCGGTTTATCTAGATATTTTAGCTTTCGTTGAAGTTAAATTGACTTAAATTATCATATTATGTGTTTCCTTTTTTGCCTAAACCGCTAAGGTCTAATTTTGGCAAGTTAGGCTCAGTTTAATCTGACTAAACTTTAAACTCGTACTGAAAAACTGGCCCTTAGTGGTGGCGGTCAAGCTGTCACGAACTTGCGGAATGAGTGTTGAGTTTTTTCTTTATTCTTTGACCAGTGTCAATGCGCAGCTCCTTGGTTCTTGTTGCTCTCATTGCTTTAATCATCGCGGAAAACTGCAAAAACCCTTGCAACTGGCAAAGCATTCTCTGCTGATGCAACCATTATCTGTTGAGTAGGATCTTCGCACTTGCAGCGAAACAGTTGAAACAGTCAAATGACAGTTGTTTAAAATAATAATAATAATAAACAGTTTGTTTTTTTATAACTCAGTTTAAACGAATTTAAAACAGTAATATTTAACACATGAGTTCTTCACGAATTTTTAAAATATATCCTTTGTATGAAAAACGACACAGTGCTGAATAAAAAACACAAAGCAAAAAAAGAAGTAAATGTAAAAATACCATATCACAAAAAAAAAAAAATAAAACAATATTTATAATACAATAAATAAAAAACTACTCAAGTGAATTACAGGCAGAATCAAGCTGTGCCGCTAACTGCTACCCCCTGAAGTAGTGCTCTGGCCATTCAACTGATTCCGTATTCATAGAATGTCAGTCAAATTATGGTGTTGTTCGTGTATAAAGATAAACGTGGAACGTGTGAAGCAAGCTGACATCAGCGCGCCCTCTCACAAAAAAACCAAAAAAAAAAAAGTAATAATAAAAATAATACAGTAGAAAAGACACATAAAAACCGTTATAATTTATTTTTTAATTTTTCTTAATTTAAATGCAATTGAGTAGTGGTCATGAAAAGCGGAAGTGTGCTCGCAAGTGAGTGCTTGCCGGAATTTGGGGGGGGAGGAAGAGGAGAATATCGTGAGTTAAAGTACAAACACTGAAATATTTTGAGAAAGTGAAAAAACGAACTCAAAAAGTCATTGATGTCAGAGAGAATCACAAAAACTTTGCACCATTTAAATTTCACCATTGAAATAATTATCTTTAAATTTTTAAAATAATGTATTTTTGTATGAAGAAATTGAGTTGTGTAAAATTTTTTTTACAAATGAGCTTGAAATTTAATAGGGAATAGCCGAAATCTCTTCAATGGGTTTTGCTAAATCATTAAGTTATGTATCGAGTGCACAAAATCGATTTTTCGGATCTTGTGTCTTATCTCGTTTTTGCAATAAGCACTTCAATTCATCAATTATGTCACTGTTTAAAAATGTTTTATTTTTCATTTGTTTAATTCTATTGGTGCAAATATGTAAAGTCTGGGAAAAAAGCAGATATTAATGTTACTAAGCTTTTTGTATGAAAGTGTTTGAAAGAAGCCAATTAAGTCGAAAAGGTTTCTATTCAAATATTTCTTTTTTGTAGTTGAAATGGTCTAAAAAATATTTCACATAAAATTTCATTACAGTTCAATGAATCAAATCATTCTTGATTTTAAATACAAATTCTAATTGTTTGATAGTTTAAAATCCTTTATTGAGCTTTAGGTCAGGTTAGAACAATTAATGTTTTTTAAAGAAACAACAACAACATTTTTCAATATGAAAAGGAAAACATCACTAGCTGATTTTATTTCATTTTCGGCCCTGCAACAGGCTTCATCAGAAATCTTTGTGATGCCGGCGGGAATCGAACCCGGGCCGTCGTGTGCAAGCGAATTTTAGCGCACTACACCACAGAGGCGGTTAGATTTCAGTGTCAATTTCTAAGTTTTTCTCCCTTTCATGTTGTTTTATTTTTGCTTTACTTTAGTTTATGCTTAGTGGTGAATTCCAACAGACTGCTGGACTCCATATAATAACATAAGCATAAACTAAAGTAAAGCAAAAATAAAACAATTGTTCTATTGTATTAAAGTTAAAGCAATTAATTGTTCTAACCTGACCTAAAGCTCAATAAACTATTTTAAACTATCAAATAACTAGAATTTGTATTTAAAATCAAGAATGATTTAAACTATCAAACATTTATAATTTGTATTTAAACCATAGAAAATCAACATAATAAATAAAATAACAAGGTCATCTAGAAAACTTTAATTTATTAGTTTTCCTACTTTTTATGAGCAAGGATGACACGCAAAATTGTGAAGCGTTCCACATATTTGAATAGAACCTTAAAGATTATTTATTCCAAATGCTAAGCTGATTTACTTTTACCAATTAAATTTTTAAAAAAAAAAAGCTATAGTGCCATTTTTTACTTTGACTTGTTGTAACTTCGTTTTCAACCAACCGGCTAACCGATTGTTATTGGTTTTTAAAGGGTAATTATTAAAAAAACAGGTTTTTCAAAAAATCTTTATATAATGATTATTCGAATAACCGGTTTTTATATTTTGCCAAATATTTGATAAGACTACTTTTAACGATTTTATGACAAGTAATTTTTTTTTAACTTTGAATAATTACTCAAAAAAGTCTTTAGAAAATAATGCGAAGTCAAATAAAAACAAATGCAAACATGGATTGTAATAAATTCAAACTCCGTGCTTATGCTTTGGTTGAAAAACACATTTTGTTTCAAAGCAACATGTTTCTATTCCACAAATTTCTTGACTAATAAAAACATTGATAATTGCGGATTGTATAAAATTAATGATTCAATACATTTTTCAAAAGCAAATATTTTTAATTTTATTTTAAAGAATTATAAAGCAGGCAAAAACAAATTTGGTATCTTAACCAGAATATAAACAACAATAAATCAAAATGAATCATCGACTTAACTGAATAAAAAAGTAGCAACAAAAATATAAACAAGAAACTTCCGCACCTTCTGTAATGCCAAAAATTAAGCCATGAGAAAACTGTTGTTAATTGTTTGAGTTAACAATATTGCTTACTTAATAAATAAGCAGATAGTTAATGAAAATAAACGAATGAATTTTGATCCCACACATCATCAAAACTGTTATAAAACACCTTCTCATAAACCTACTCACAAAAACCAACGTATTTTTTCTTCGTAGTGCAATACAGAAGCTTATTGTGTTAATTTTACATTTAAAAGAAAAAATAAAAAAACAAATAACAATAAAGCTCTCTCCCTCTTATAATAATAAGTATATTGTGCGCTCTAAACGCTTAAATGAATTTGACAATATTTTTGTGTGTGAAAGTAATTTTTTAATAAGCTTGTGACTAATATTATTGATAGAAAAAAGATAACAATCAAAGTAACAACAATTTAAGCAATAACAATAAGTAGTATCAGTAACAACAAAAATCAAACAACCAAAGCATTTCAAAAACCACACAGCAAAAACGAAGATAAAATCAAATGATAACAATAACAAAAACAAACAAACAACCATAAAATTAAAAGAACCAAACAACCACACAAATAGTTTGTTTTTCTTTTTTAGTGTAGAATAATTAAAAAAGCGTGTCACACTTGAAACTTAAAAAAGAAATGTACTAGAAAGTTCACTTTCTCATGTTATTGTTTCGAAATATTTTAGATATATTAGCCCATTCGTCTTAAAACAGCGTGACCTCAAAATTGCCCTACAATAACCTGCTATGACCTGCCTTTCTCTCACTGTCATATCACAGCTTTTTCACAGTCTTAGTGCTTTATATAGTACCTACAAAAACATCGTCGACTATCGGAGCATGCTGCATTTTTAAGCAGTAATATATTATAAGAAAGAGAATTTATAATGCTCCTAAAATAACAAATCAAAGATTGCGAATTCTGAGATACTAGGTCAAAATGTACTGTAAATGGTTTCTGATTTTATTTAGGACTATTTAAGACATTATAACTGTTGTTTTAAAAACATACACAACAAAGCAAAGAGTTCTCATTAATTCATCTACTCTTCTCATAAATAGAATCTTCTTCCAAATAGATCATTTCTAATCTTCTTCTATATATATATATACAAATTAATGTATGTATGTGGGTATGTTTTTTTTCGCGAAGGGGGAACATTCAAAAAGCCCCACCGTGCAGGTGGGAGTCTATGTTTTTTACGCACTAAAACCTAAATTATATCTCACGGTCCCAAAACCTCCGCATTGAATCATCCACTGTAAAACCCCGTGGAACTGCCGTAAAGCATGACTTCGTGGGGTTTGGGAACAGCACTAAGCTGGAAACTATTTGGCTACTTCCGTGATCTACGGTAGAATGGTCGTGGGGTCAAATTTTTTTGGGTATTAAAATATTTTTGGGCTTAATAGGGGTCGAACTTTCAGAAAATGGACGCGCACCGGAATATTTTAACACTTTTGTAATGTGAACCGGTCTAGTATATATGTATGTGGGTATGTGTGTATATCACGTAAAGACTCCGAAACCACTAAATCAATTTTTATGAAACTACTGAGGGAAACAGAAGTCAAATCTTGAGAGTGTTCTTGTGAAGACTGGTGCCGATTGAAGAAGGAGCGTGGCACCTCAAATACACCTCAAATTTACGATATCGAATAGCTTTGGAACTGTAGCTTGCACATCTTCGTAATTCGGTTTCATGAAACTTTAGGAAGTTATTAAACACATGCATTGAAAAAGGGGCGTGGCACCTCCCATACAACCCAAATTTGCATAAAACGTTCCAAAATATTTAAAGACCATTTTTATTTTTGTAGTTACACATGAAAAATGTTGGCTACCGAAAAAACGACATGTTTTGCAGCGGACATTCTGGCGGAAAGCCAAAATGGTGCATAGTTTTTTTGTGTTAAGTGTATCCACAGAGTACCAAAGGACTCGGTTAACCACTTTCTACAACAATTTCATTACATTAAAAAAAAAATAATGTTAGGTTTTTAATGTTTACTTAAAATTATTTGGTCAATTTGTTCCCGAAAAACTAAATGTAGATATTTACAGTCACTACATATCACTAAAACTGTCATTAACAACACTACTTTTTTTAAAATGATATCTCTATTAATTAATTGTACCAATATATATTTAAACAGTTACTAGCCTTGTTAAGACCGTTCGACATCATATCCGATAAAACTCTAAATTTTTTAGTGGGTTAAAAATATATCTTGAAAAGGGGTTTCTTTGAACATTTTGTTGTCATTGTAAAAAGAAAAAGTATTTAAATTCCGTTCCTATTTTAAAATGTTTACAAACCCTCTCACCCTCCTCCAGTCTCTAGTGACCTTGAATTAAATCTCAGTTCCATAAAACTACATTCAGTGAAAAAGGCAACAACGTATCCTTTGTTGTTTAATTTACAATATAAAAAAATACATAAAATAAAAAAACAAGGAATAAAATGCAAATTTTTCACTTATTTCATCACCATATCGAGAAAAGTTTTTCTGCATAGAAATCTTTTGCTTGTTTTAAATAAAGCATTTCTACCCCGTTGTATTGTAAAAAGTTACTAAGCTCTGTTTTGTTTGTACTTCAGCAAACAAAAAGTTACGACTCGCCCCATTTTAAAACAGAAAAAAAAAATAACTGATAACAATAAAGCCGATGACTTCATTGAATAAAACCAAGCAAGGTATGAGGCAGAACTTTTAACAACGACATTTATTGTGTGTTACTTAAAAGGAATACAAAGCAGTTATTAGAAACTTAAATAAATAGAAGATAACAACAACATGTTCTTCAAAAATAGTTGGCGGTTTTTGCTTAAAAACAACTAAGGAGAAGTTTCACAGCTTTGATCATCTTAATTATTTGGTATTGCAAAATCTATACTTACCAAATTAACCCCTAACTTTTAAAACCTTTTTATTAACATTATTGTTATTAGTTTTGCACAGTAGAACACATTTAAGTTTGAAAACCAGTTTTTTTTAATTACGTTCTAAAAAAACATCAAAATTTAACATTCATAAATAGCTGTCAAGTATTCAGATTAGCTTTTTAAGTTGACTTTTAAGTTGACTAACAATACACATTATATTACACATTATATTATATTAGAAAATTATTTGTGATATAGTCTTTGAATTTTTACATGATTTTTATTGTGAGCTATCTGTTTTTGCCTTCTTCAAACTTACTTGATTTAAATAGCTCACAATTAATATTATATTATATTGTTATTAGAAAAAGTCATGAGCTTCTGTTTGGTGGAGAGTATATTAACAGCATACCAATATATTCTGTATTTCAATTGATTTATTCCGAACTTCAAATGCAATTTTTGCACTTATTTCAATTGATCCTGATCTACAGTTGAAAATTTTGTTGAATCTTACTTTTTTCGGTGTATTTTGTACACCTTTTATAAACGTTATACTTTTCTTTGCGTAGTCAAATCAAAAATAATGCACTAAAAATCATTTTAACGTTCCAATGGAGCAAAAATTTTAAATTCACTTCATTTTTACACAATCTCAGAAAAATCAAAACTTCCTTTTCCGATTCTGAATAATTTTTTTCGGGGAATCGGAAAAAGAAGTTTTAATTTTTCAGATTCAGTTCTCAAGAACATTTTAGAAATTTTTAATTCAAATTTGTTTGTCAACCGTCAGTGCTCATGAGTGTAAACAAAAAAAATGTGATGTCTTTATCTACTGTCTTAAAAATGAAAACTCCCTTTTCCGATTATCCAGGAAAAAATTATTCAGAATCGTGCTGTAACTCTACATTAATTTGACAACATTGCAGAAGTGTATTCAACTTGCGCTATGAGCTCGGTATACACATATTTGTTGTGTAATATTTTTAAGGATATTTTTTAAACAAATGTATATTTAGTATTTTAGAATATCATATACACTCTCTTATATTTAAAAAAAATTAAGTACTTTTTGGGGTATTTTTCACACTATTCAGACAAATTTATACATAATTTTTTGGCGTGCCAAATAAACTCTTTCTTTTAAATAAAATAGGTGGGATGGCACAAGGTTCATGAACATTATGTTCGTGGACATTGTCATCCCACCATTATATATAATATTTTCTGTTATACTTTATACACTCCTTTCGGTGTATTAAATATACTTTTTTAACATTTTTGGTGTACAAAAAACATTCATTTAACTATGTGAATAATATTCCCATTTAATACTTTTTGCGTTCTTCGAGTAACTCGAATCGAAACTCGTATCGAAAAACTAAATTTTTCGATTAACTCGATGGTTTTCGAGTAACTGGATGGTTTTCGAGTATTTTGAGTTTTTTCATTTCCCGTTAATGATGCTGATCTCAACCAGTGTTGTGACATATTACTTGTCAAGCTACTTTTACATTTTACCGACTTCTAAATGCAATATTATATTGCATATTACTTTAAAATGAAAATAATTATTTACTTGCTATATTACCTTTTAACCCTGGATAACCAATCATATTTCTAATACGTTATAACTAATGCTACCAACTCATGTTAATACAAAATAAGTATATTTTCTTCCAAGAACACTGAAAAGTAAGTATAAGTAAGTATAATATTTTAAAATAAGTATAAGTAAGTATATATTGTTATACAATAAAATGTTTCTAAAAAAACAAATTTAAACCTAATAAAAATCAAAACAAAACAACAGAAGTGAAAAATAACTAAACAAAATATTAGTTTTATATATTACATTTCACATATAGTTTTAAAAACAAAAACATAATAAAAACTTCAAAGTGATTTGTAAATAAACAAATCACATAAAAAGATCAAAGGAAAGTAATCATTTTTCGCTTATACCTACTTCGAAGTAGTTAAATAAAAAAAGAAATTTAAATATATAAAGAGATTGACGAAAAGTTTTCATTGTTCGCCCGCACTGTCACCAGTGATGTTCCTCGACGCATAGTCTTTAATTGTCGACGTTTTGGTGCCGATAATGTAGAGAATGGTCGACAACGTAGACAATGTCGACAATTGTGTAAGCAATGTCAACAAAATGCAACACTGCGAAAATGCAATTTCTTATTAGATTGTGTTGATTCTTTAATTCCTTTGAAAAATTCCTTTGACAAATTCAACAAACAAAAAGCATGTCTGGAATTTGTAAAAATAACGAATACTCCGAACTTGGACTCAGTTTAATTAAATACCATAGTAAACATGCAGCCTGTGACATTAAATGTCCACACGTCGTTAAAAGCAATTGTCTACACGATATTGTCGACACCGTCGACAATAGTATTGTTTACATCAAGTTGTCTACGCCGCACATCACTGACTGTCACTGAGTTGAAGTGCTTCCTTAACAGTTTTTTGCTTAAATTCGTATTTGTCTTGGCTGGAAATACGGTTCAATAAATCAGGCCTTGCCTTTAAAATCTTATAAAATTCGATGCCGCTGTAATCAATGTTACTTTTTACAAATAAAATTGATTCAAGATTCTGCATTTTAACGCTGTTGATTCCAATTTCCAAACTTTTCCTGCTCTGTCAAACAAACGTTCAACAGGAGCTGATGAACCGGGAAAACATAAGACAAATTCAATGAAACAAGAAAAGTCATCAAAGTCAACGTTATGATCGGCTATATGCTTGACAATCTCCACCCATCTGAGCTCTGCGGACAAGTTCATTGATTCCTACTTCGCAAGCTTTTCGCTACTGCAGTACTTTTTTAAGTAAGCATACTGCTCAAAAATATTAAAGAACTTAGCAAACAAACCAAATGAAGTTCTATCCGCAAATTCCCTCAACGATTTCTTCACTGTTGTCCAATCAGGAAACTGTCGCAAGCATACCCAAATGTGCTCATTAAACTCCTCAAGCTCTGCCGTCCATGATGAAATATAATCATCTGCAGCTTCTAACAAAAAACTTGTAAGGTAGATGTTTTGTATAAATTTCAGAAAACTTACCATAAAACTGTTCAAACATTTCGTCATTTGAATCTGTATATTGACCATTTGTTATTAATCTTTCTTTTTCGGTAAATGGTACGTAACGTCAATTACCGACACATTGTCCGTTTCAATTTTTAAGATGGTGTTGTGAAAGTAATCAGCCTGAACACAATAGAAAACAAAGAAACTGAACTCAAATATTATTAACAAAAAAACACTTAACCTTTTCTCTGATGAACAAAAGCCAAAGTTTTGAAGAAGGCGAGCTAAAAAACTTTTTTAGAATCGGTGGGCAGCGACGTTCAAGCGATAAGAAATATTGCTTCAGTGGCTCGAATATTTTCAGCATAGATTTTATTGCTGGACTTAAAACTAAGAAACGCGTTTTTGCGTAATCCAGTAGCTGAAAAAACTCAACATCTGTAGATTCGCAAATAGCTTTCAAGGATTCAACTCTCACAGTGTTAAATGTTAAAAATAAGAATAAACTTTAAAGATGATAACCTCAATCTCGATAGGTAACGGAAGTGATGACTTCCACTGCTTCAAAAGATAAAAAACGTGTTTTGTCCCCACGCTCCCGAGAACCAAAATTTGTAAGGCAATTGTCTCCACAGAATCCGACAATTTTACTTTTAATCTCGTTACATTCAGCGGCTAGGATGATTAACGAAGAAATCACTTCAGACGTTTCTCCCTTTTCCAATGAAAACTGAAGCATTTTCACCTTCACTCCAAGAATTGGAATGAAGTAGCGCACAACTACCGGCATCATTTTGACGTTTCCATGGTTCGAGGCATCTGTCGAAATCGAGACATGGCGACGCTTTGCCAAATCTTGTTTTAAATCGTCTTTAGCATAAGAAGCTAACACATTGGTCACAATGGCTTCACACTTGCAGTTAAGGGGGTCCTCTGGTAATCTATGCCAAATTTTAGCCTTTTTTCAAAATATTGTGGAAAGAGAACGAGTAAAGATATTTTAGTTCCGTTTTTTGATTTGGGTAGCTTAATTTATTGAAAAAAATACAAAATTTTGAAAAAGTGAATTTATGGACCGTTCAGAAAGTTCTCGGCCTGGTAACGAGGTTCTCCGGAAAAAAGGTGGGTCTAAATTGCGCACCATTCCAAGAGTAAACATCGTCTGAAAAAAAAAAAAAATATTCAGTTACTTAGAATGAATGTCCCTATAGCCCCTACCTCGGAAACAAAAATTGAAATTTTTTTAGGGGGGGAGCCGCCACTTTGAAAATGAAAAATCGAATTTCGACCTTTTTTTTTGTAGTCTAGTGTAGAAAAAAAATAGTAAACATTATTTTTTCGGCAAGTTTGAGGTAGGGGCTATAGCGGCGTAAATTCTGCGTCGTTTCATGCCTCATATATCAAAATCGGTCAAAAACTGTTTGAGTTATCGTGCGCAAAGTTTTGAAAAACATGGTTTCGAGAAAAACGCGTTTAAAGTTTTGACTTCAATTTTGAGGCACACAAATGACATTAACACATATTTTTTTAATACAATACTTACGAATATTAATCGGCAATTCCAGCCCCATAAAGTGTGCCTTCCTCCATCTCATAAAACGAGTTTTCCATGGCTTTTTGGGCTCTGCGGGCTGTGCGACCCTCTTTCGATGATGCGTACGTTTTTAGCTCTGAGCGTTGAAGTCGTTTTCCGTCGCGAGATTCAGCATACATCTCGGCTTGTGGGCCGATGACAATACCCATTGTTGACATTATTTTTAAAATACTTGTGAAGCCTTCGTTGAAAATGCAGGTTGCCAGAAAATTTACGATTTCGACTGTGGTAGCACCACAGTGGATATGTTTCGGCGCAAAGGTCCACAAAAGCGAGTTGAACGATTCGTTACAATTTTGCGTTTCACCTCCAGTGCATCGGTTGAGTAGATCGTCGGATGATAACGCTTCGTATATGGGCTTCATTACTTGCAGAACCTTTCCATCAAGTGGGGCGTACGTGTGGTGAAATGAGGCTAATGAGCCTTCTGCTGCTGACTTTTGATAGGCGCACCAGCTGGACTCACCAGGTGGGCAATACATATGTTGTGGATTACTATCACTTGAACTTTTGTGATAATATGTTGACCATATTTCTTTTCTCATGTTTTCCACAGAGTCCTTATTACGTCGAATAGCAAGTCCATAGTAAGTAGTCAGCTCGCTTATGACTTTGTCTGTCAGTTTGCCAGTGCCTTTTCCGATGCCTTTGTTTTCTTTTTTGGCCTTGCGCAGCCGTGTGCCCATGCGTTTTTGCACGTGAGCGATGCACTCCTTTTTTGTGACAACGGGGTCGCCGTTATACGGATCAAGGTCTATAATGGCCTTGAAGGTTTTGCTGTCGCCATCGCCAATATATTTTTCATATTTTATGCCATATTTTTCGATCGATGAGGCAAACATTTCCTTCACGGCATCTACCTCCATCTTGCCCGCACTCCCACTGTGGTTGTTTGTGCATGTTTTCTGGTGCGATTCGTACCATTCTTCGAAGTCTGCAGAGTCATTTTTTTCCCCCACATTTTGCATGCCTGGCAAAGGCTTGATTTGACAACGGAGTCAACCACTTTTTTGGTATGTTTACCGACGAGCGTAGTGACACCAAAAAGAGACGAGAATCCCCGTTTTTTCCAGGTGCCATCCCCTGAAACGGTCAGCACTGAGGAGTCACAGTCAGGATTTTTTTCTTTCTGCTGTTCCTGCTCTTCTTTAACCGCATTCAACAGGCACTGCTTGTAAACTGCTTTAGCAGACACATGCATGTTTTTCAAGATGCCATAGTACGCATCAAGGCACAATCCTTGGCATATGTCCATTAATCCGCAGAACATATTAATACCTTCTCTCCCTATTCCAAGCAATCTCATGGCAAATATCAACCGGCGATTTACAACAAAAGATTTACCGACCACCGGCGAAGAATTAATATACTGTGTAGCTTTACATTGGCACTGCAGACTCACTTTGAAGCCGACTCCACGCATACATGTTTTTCCAAATCGAATTTTTTGTTTACATTGGGCGCAGATAACCAGAGCAGCAAGCGTTTGGAAAAATGAAAAAATTCCAAGAAACAGAACTGGAGGTTGTTTTCGATGATGACTTCATTGTCTTGCGTTTTCTTCAATTTTTTGGCCGATGTGCTGGGAAAGTCGGTGTCCTCTACTTGGGAGTGCTGGTTTCCACGGAAATGACTCTTTTTTGTTCGATACGCGTACTTACGCGGCGCGTTTGGGTGGCTTTTTTTATCCATAGCAAAAAAAAAAACACAAAACGATTTTTCTTTTATTTTACAACAGCAGTTATCGCGCACGCGTAGCTTTCAGCGTTCGAAAATAAACTGAATCTCGTTCGTTTGCTTCTTTCATGTGAACACCTGGGCTCAAAATCATTTCAACTCCTAAATCAAAACATGCATGTATACATACTGCATGTATACATACTGTGTGTGTATATTTTGTAATATCAATACATATTTTGGAAGAATTCCACAGAATTTTCGACTAATGACTGCAGGCAAATAAACAACTTTGCTGATGCGTTATTTTGACGAAAACATACCTACACAAAAATGCCTGTATCTCCTAAACTATTTCGAATTTTGAAAAATCCTTTTGGGAAAATGTTTTTGAGTATCTGAGCAATAGAAATATGAAAAAAAATCGAAAAAAATTTTTTCGGATTACCAGAGGACCCCCTTAATCGCAACCCTTTTTGATGTTTTTCTGTTTGTAGGTGCTTCTTTGTTGCCGCTTTTCTCATGTTGATAATATTAATAGCAGCCAAGCAAACTTCACAAAAAACATCATTACCAGTTTTTCCTTTAGTTTCTTTCAGAAATGGATAGTTTTTCTCCATTTCTTTGTTGAAAACATTTTTTCTACGTGAAGGCGCCATTTTTCAATAACGTTTTGCTGCGGCAAAAACACGCAGGTCCAGTTCTCGATCATTTGTGTTCAAACATTTAATAACACGCACAACACAATTGATCAATAGAAGCTAGGTCAAAGTCCTTCCAAGGGTTGAAATGGCCAGTTTATTTTATTTATTTTATAAATTAACAAAAAATAAGCATAAATAAGTATCATTCTTAAAAGTAAGTATACTTATAAGTATTGAGTTTTATTAAGTATATGAAGCTGAAAATAAGTATGATACTTACAAAGTAAGTATAGTTGGTAACATTAGTTATAACCAATGTTAGTCGATTCGACTAACACGCTTTAAAACTCGTTTTAGAAGAGGTGTTAGTACATCAAATACATTAAAAGCTGTTGAAAATATAAAAACTATGTATATTCTACTAGAAATAAAAAAAAAACCTTAATATTGGTCTTGGTTTTTTTTTATTTTTTACATTTTTTTATAAGCTACTTATTTTATCAGTTTGAAATATACCACATAAGATTATTGAAAAAAAAAAATAGTAAATAAACATAAAAAACTTAAAAGGCTCTTCTATCATTATACAAATAAAACATTATTTATTATTATAAAAATAAAAAAGTTTAAATCAATTGTTTAGCACAAGAGACACAATTCGCTGCACTACTATAAAAAACTTATAACCAAAACACTATATTCCTACAACAAAGGAATTAACTTCGACTGAACCGAATTTAAAATACCCCCACATCCGTTTTTGGGATATACGAAGTTGTCAATGTTGTATAATGTTGATGACGCCTCTTTTAGGGGGCGTAGTTTTTATCCAAATATACACAATTTTAAACTCACAGTTCATCCTAATAATCAAAGCTTATGTGTAAAATATCAAGTTTGAACCATAATTTTTTTTTAATTTATTAAGGTTTTGTATTATAAGGACGCCACTTTGTGAGTGAGGTGGGCGTGGTTTTCATCCAATTTTGACAAATTTCAAATATGTGGTGAATATTTCACTCCAAAGCTAATGTGCAAAATTCAAAGTTCATATATTTACTTTTGTGGCATTTTAAGAGATACCGTTTTTATAAAGTCACTTCTTATGGAAGATAGGCGTGGTGTTCATCCGATTTTTCTCATTCCCGAATTTTATCTTCGTTTTTTTGAAACTAAGCATATATCGTTTATTTCATTATTATAGCTTAAAAACTGTGGCTGTAATCCTGTCGACAGACAGACAGATAAATAGATGGACAGACGGACATGACTTAATCGACTCAGGAGGTGATGCTGATCAAAAAATATCTCCTTATAAGCGTTACGAACGGAGTGACAAAGTAAATATACCCCTTACGCAATACGCGTGGGGGTATAAAAAGTTACGTTAAAGCCATTGTTAGTCGCTTCAACTAACACTACATTTATAAAAAGATTCACCCCATCCAATTAAAAAGGCAAATACATCCGAACGCAACGAGAGCAGCTTAACAACTAATGTGGTTACTACGATATGAATAGAGAACACGATCAGATGAGAGAAAAAAAGGCTGTCGAAAAGACTAACATTGGTTATCCAGGGTTAAAAAGCACGTCACAAAAAACCAAAAAGTTTTTCTTTTATGTTTTTGTAATTAAGTAAATAAGTAACTAGTAATTTATTAAGACAAAAAGTAATAACATTACTCTCCCATTTCACGCATAACGCAAAATTTTTTTTTAAAAATTGACCTAATGGCTATCGATTTGTCTTATTTTTCGGCTATAGGTTTCTATTAAAATTCTAAGAACATAAGTTCATTTATTTTTTATATCGCCATTCGTTAAAAAGTTATGGACCTTTCAATTCTGCAAACCGTCCAAAAACGCCAGAATTGAAAAATTTTTAAATAATTGTATCTACGTCAGTTTTAATCCAATTTTCATAAATGAGGTACCGTTAAAAATGTATTAGAAAGTTGTTTCTGGAAAAAAATATAATTTTAAAAATTTGGATGTTAGGGTTGCCAACATATTAACAAAACAATTTATTTGCTAATTTCTCAAAAAACGCGTAATTTCTTTGAGATTTTTATTTTTTAAATTTGAAGAAGAATGTTGCCTTTCAGTCAAAAACAATTTTATGATGGAGCTTTTATACAAGCGCGTCGGAAGCTAATTTCATCTGGGGGGCAGTACAAATGGTGGTGCAAAAAAAAGTTCTCCAAAATTTCTTCAAAGAAACATGAATGTGAATAAACAAATTTTTTATTTAAGTTTAAAATAAAAAAAATATAAAAATATATAAAAAATATTAAAATTTCATTATTTTTAAAAGTTCTTCCAATTTCAATATTAGACATCATTCTTTAAAGGATCTTTCATTTGGTAATATGAAAATATAAGAAATAATAGTTGCTTTTATAAAGCAAGACTAGGTATATCTTTACATGGATTAAATGCAATAAGGTACAAAAAGTTATATCAATTTAAATTATTCCAAAATATTTCTTTCTGTCCTTGCGAGAAACAAACTCTTTCACCACCTCCATCGAATTAAATTCTTCGGTTTTATCTTTGTGAATGTGTATAAGTGTCGCATGAGTGAGTCGTTTCTGTGTCATAGTTGCTCGAAGGTACGTTTTAAGTCGTCTTAGTGCACCAAAAGAACGCTCAGATGAAGCTGCTGATGCAGGCACAGTCAAAAGCAAAGCAATAAGTTTTTCACCTTCATTTAATAGTTTTTTTACAGTAACCGAATTTTTAGCAAATTGGGATATAATGCCACTACAATTTCAAGGTGTGTGGCCAGGCAATTGCTTCAGCAATTTCATCTGCAAAAAAGTCATCTGCATAAAGATCAAGTTTTGTTTTTAGATTTTGTTCAGAAGGCACTTTTCCGTTGAAGGCTTCGATTACAATATTTTCCAACGATTCCAGAGTGTCAAGATCTGTTTAAATGTACAAAAGATTTACAAAGTGCCAGTTTACACTAGCTTCACTCAACCGACTCACCGAATGTTAAATCAAAGTGAGTCGGTTGAGTGAAGCTGGTGTAAACTTGCAAAAATAATAAAAAAAGTAAAATATCAACCTGTTTGATCGAATCTAGCCGTTATCTCATTTGAGAGAAGATCTAAAATTTCTTCGAAATAATCTTTTCGTAGCCGATCATATAATGGCAACTGTACTGAAGGAACCGGATTTGATGTTTCTTCAAAGCGTCGAGGTGGATTTTCATCAGCTAATTCACAGTAGGGGCTTTCGCATGGTCCAAAACATTAGACCAACATGGCAGATTGTACAACATGTAGTACCATGCGTAAGCTAAAACGATAGTCGAAATTTTTGGTTTTTTTCTGCCGATTGTACAATATTGTACAACTATGTAAAATTACTGCTCAATTGTTAGGGCATCTAAAAGTTGCTTAGCTATTAGCCGGATGTTTTCTGCTTGAGAGCTTGCAATTAATGATGTTGCTTTATAAGTTGGATCGTTCGAACGCTCAATCAAATAGTCCCATTAGTTTTCCATCTAACTTATCGTACAACATGTCGTCCAATAAGAAAAACGCCCCTAAGAGCATGTCAAATTTTTTCTTACCAGAGTTGCAAAATTAACAAGCATTAAGCTACATACTTAAGGGTGCTTTTAAACTGAAGTGGTGGGTTTGCAGTAGAAACTCTACATTTTGTTCTATCTTTTTGCAAACACAGAGAAAGAAAAGGGTTATCCGCAAGCATGCTTATGAAGAAGAGAGAAAGAAGAGGAAAATATATAATAGAAAAATATCGTTGTAAAAAAAACTGATATTTTGAATAACTTTTGAAGTTTTCCTTTTAAATTGTTTATCTAGCTAAAAAAGTGGGGGGCAACTGCCCCCCTTGTCCCCCCGCTTCCGACGCCAATGCTTTTATATGTTTTTTCGCAATTTCAATTTTTGTGCACATACCTTATCATTTTGAGGCAATTTATCGCCTATAAATTTCATAACGATGAAGATATTTGTAAAAATTTATTCTGCAAAATGGTTTGTCTTATAAGGACCAACATTTTTTTCATAAGTTTCGATGACCTTACACTTGACCTTGGTAGAGAAAACTGGTAAATACCGAAAAAAATACTTTTGATAAGACTCCGATAGTCTTTTGTCGACTAACTATTGGAGTACGTGTTTCTTTTAGTATTGTTGTAGAATAAGGTAAGTGATAGAGGTGGATCGGTGGATTGGTACTGATCCAATGTTGAGAGAAGATTGTTACTTGCGGCAACTGCACAGAGATCCTGCGAAAAGACCATTAGTGGAATTCCCAAACGCCTTAACGACGATTTTCGCTATCGTTAGTTAGCGAAAACGGTAATTTTCAATGAACTTGGCACGCACAATGACCGACAACGAGAACGATTATTATCGTTAAATTTTTCGGAATTCCACTACAGGTCTAGTTGTCTACCCATATTGTAAGTTAGGTTAGATTAGCTTAGTGGGACTACCTCAAACGAGACACAAGCCAATGGGGCCCATTTTGATACCAAGGGTTTCCTTTCTCTATTTACATAATATTAGTTACTCCACTTAACTGGTAAAGTCAATTGTCAAAAACAGCTAGTAAATATATTTATTTTTCAGATATTGGATTTAAGGGGACAAAATTAGATTCATCATCTGATAAAGCCCGTTAGAGACTAGGAAGATTAAATTCATCCATAAATATAACGGTGTCAAAAGGATTCAATAAAGATGCTTATTTTAGCTCAAATAAATTCAAATTTTGCAATATCGTAATTTTTAACGACTGGGTCATAACAATTATGAATTGGCAAAAATACCCCACAACCGGAGAAATGTTCAACTTTATCTCTGAAAACAACAAAATTGGACGCAAAAACTTGTACATGATCTTTATAGTCTTGGCATAGATTATTTTCAGTAAGGCCAAAAATATCATAGGGAAGTTTGAGAGTGTTCAGAAAAAAAGTAGAAATATAAGTCCGTAATCCTCTTACATTTTATTAGTAAAGAGAAATGAATATTGAATTGCGATCACTGTATTGCGGTCAGGAATAATACCATACTGCTGTTGCTCTTTTCGTGACTTTTGAAGAAAAAAAAGCTGTGTTTTGATCGGTCATAAGCACCATAGGTGTCAAGATCTTTCTTGGCTTGGTTGATCGTCAAGCCATGTTCGTCGTGAAAGCAATTGAAAATGTGACGCAAATCGTGAACTTCGGTACGTAGACCTTTTTCTGTATCAAAACTTTTAGATTGGTCTTGGTCTTGACTTCAAGGGTCTTTATGCATGTAAGCGAGAAAAAGACGAACGTTGTTGTAAACACTGGACTCTCAGAGGTGAGAAAGAGCATATCTGCTCTCTGTATCAGCACAGGAAGTCGTTGTTATTTTAACTTTTGGTAAATTAAAGGTTGGCTTATAAGTGGAACGGACGAAAAAATTTATATTTAATACTCTCTTAGATATGCACTAGGGCAAAAATAATAAAAACAATTTTTAACAGAATTAAATTTTTGTGTACAAATATAATAACAATAAATAAATTAATAATGTTATAATTAATCACTGTTTTAATAATCACTGTTTAAATACTCTAAAAAATTAATTCAATGTATTAAAAAAATTTTAAAATTCGATTAGCATATAAAATACAACAAACTAGGTGTTTTTAATAAAAACAATTTTTGTTTTCTAGTTTAATAAAATCATTACGAAGTAAAAATAACAAAAAAAATTAATTTCTCCAATATACTAAAATTAATAAAATTACACTGACATTTTACAGAAAATATTCACAAAATGTCGGTACAAAAGGTTTAAAAGTAGTCGAAAAAGTTTTAACTCGATCAAGTTGTATTTAAATTGATTTCAGTCAGTCTTCCCACCATCTCTAGTTTTTTTAGATGTAATTTTTTCTTACAAATATTATAGTTTTTTAGTCGGCTTCGTTCAGTCTTTCTGCTTTCCTAAATTTAAAAAATCGTATTATTTGTTTAGGTGGCTTTTAAGTCTGACTTTCACGAGTGTCTGTCATTAAGCTCATATTTACTCCAAACATATGGTGTGAACTATTATATTAAAAATCTTAATATCAGCCAAAAAACCTTAACTTAGATGAATTCTAACAAAGCATACTCCATCGTCACTCGTTGCGATCAGAGACATTTCGAGGCATTTTGCAACACAGAAATCCACTTAAAATAATAATCAGGGAGTAGAATGTTGATCATGTTTGCTACACTGTTTTCGGCCATTCTGTCAACTGTAGTAATTTGGCACATATCTTCTATAGAATGCTTCAAAAAACTAATTTTTTATATAGAAATAAAGCTAAAAGCTATTTTGATTTTTATGTATTTTTTCTTTGAAAAGTCGCATGTTTCAGTAGTCACGCAAAAATATATTAAAGTTGTTTTCCTAACCTGAAACACGACTTTATAAATTCAATACTTCGGAGAAGTAATAATAAAAATGTGGTGTACTATTTAAACTTCTTTTAATAGTTAAGGCGATCATATTATGCTTTCGAGACTGTTTTAAAATTTGTCCCAGTAGTCACGGTGAACATCCTGATTTTATTTCAATGCCGTTGTGTATAGCTCCATGTACTTTTCTAACCCAAAATGAAATAGTTAAAGCTTTTTATGTCTAAATTGAAAAGTAAAATGGCTGTAAAAATTCACACTGAGAGACACCACTATTCTAAATTCCGATGCGATAAATGTATTAATAATGCCCTTTGACTCAAGAGACTGCAAAAAGGAACTGAATGTTGAACCTACGGATATGGTTGGGCCAAGTATAAACGCCAAAAGCAAATTCAGGTACTGCAAATTACTCTCAATGCGTCTTATGTAAAGAAGGTATCAACATGAAAAAGAGGAAGACGAAGTGTAGTATTCAGGTGGCAACACGATATCTAAGAGTAGGTGGCAACATGAATATGTTTGAAATAAAAAAAAACAGAAAGTGATTCGTGGCAGCATAGTAAAAGAATTGAGAAGCGTTTTATTGAATCTTACACGAAGTAATAAATTGTTTTTAAGATCGACTTTGGGCAATGAGCAGAGTTTTTCGCCACATAGGAGACGGATGTGCCTTATTTCCTATTATAAAACTGGAAAAATTTTACCAATTCGGAGAAAAAGTCAACGTTATCTTTAAATAAAAGAGTTAGATGTAATTTTTTTTCGTAGCTTCTGATTTATTTTTTATGTTGTACAGAAAAATATATAATTAACTACATTAACTAGGTTTAAAACAATAATAAAACTGATTAAAACAACTTATTATTAACACATATTTTTTACTTGTCCCGCAAGTCACAAAGACCTGTTCCAGTAGTCTCAATTTATATTTTTTTCTTTTTCTGCAAATATAGACATACTAATTCTTGATTAGAATGGAAGATTTTAGTATATTTTGTACAACACACAAGAAGCTGACTTCCATATTTAAATTTTTTGCCTAAAATTCTTCTTTGAGTGTTCAAAGTTAGATGAGTGGAATTTTTCAGTGTCCCAGTAGTTATTCACATTCATTCAAATAATATTTTCAAAAAGTATAGAAACTTTTTTGCTTTTATTTTAAAGAAATATTACAAAATAGTTATTTATCTCTGTTTAAAAATATATTTTACTATTATATATAGCTCTTAGTTGGTCAAATTCTGGAGTCAAATGTTCCAGTAGTCACAATGGAATGCCCCAAGACAGAAAACGAACGTTATTAAAAATATATGCATTAATATCGCTATTAAATTTTTATTTAATACTAATCATTAAAAACAATCAAGTATTTTCATTGACTAAGGTTCGAGATTTCTTCTTTAATCCTATAGCGGCAGGAGTCATACCTCATACTTTGATAAAATTCCCCCACAATCTGCATTTCTATCAAACTATAACTGTAGAAATTGTTATGAAATAGAAGAAGGAAAAAGTATGGATACAAACAAAAAAAAATGTTTTTGTAAATAATATTTCCTATAATTAACTACAATAAATTGTAATTCTTTACTATTCGTACTATTTACAGTTTCGAAGTAACAGTTTTGAAAAATTCAACATTAAAAGTATAGAAAAATAAGAAAAGCACCACAAACGGAAAAAGGCGCTATGAATGTGATGCGCAAATTCCGCGGTGGTAACGCCAATGCAACACCATCTAACGGCAACACTTCCACATCCAATGGTTCCGGCTCGCCGACACACACAGCGACCAGTACCGATGAAAATAGTACAGCAGATACTCACCGTACGCAACTCAGTCTGATGCATCTAAAGAAACTCTTCAACGAGTATACGCACTCAAAAGAGCCACTCAGCGAGCAAGAGCGTGATATGAAACTCTACAATATGTTGCCACTCTTTTGTAAAGTAGGTGTATTTCATTGAATCTAGCTTACTTCAATAGAAATTTCTAAATTTTTTCACCTTCTACCTCTTCCTAGGTCTTTAGTACATGTCCTGCCTCTGATATGAGCGAGAAATTCTGGGATGTTGTTGCTTTTTGCCAACAAGTGTCACGTCTACTCGTCACTGAAATACGCAGACGCGCCTCTAATCAAAGCACGGAGGCGGCTTCTATAGCTATCGTTAAATTTTTGGAGATTGAAAGGACCGAAGAGTCCAGCAGCGGCTGGATGCTGCTATCGACGCTCAATTTGCTGGCAAATGGCGATGCTTCCCTGATACAGGTAGGTGGCATCCATGCACTAAGAACTATTTAAATTTTTTTAAAAATACTCTATTCCCAGGTTATGACCGCTGCTGCTGTACCTTCAACTTTGGTCAAGTGTCTCTATCTTTTCTTTGATCTGCCTGAGGTGGAAGATGATCCAGAGCCTACAGCAGAAAATCCTGCCAGTGATTTTAATGCTATTGAGCGACGCACATTAATGCAGAAGATATTTGTGCAGCTGCTAGTGAAACTCTGCTCCTATCCCTATCCTGCCGAAGAGCTGGCGCGCATGGATGATCTGACGTTGCTCTTCTCAGCAATAACCACACCTTGTCCGGAGCAGAATATGGTGTGGCGGAAAAGCGCAGCTGAAATTTTGACCACCTTGTCAAGGCATGGCCTCAAGGATGTCGTCATCAGCTACATACACTGTAAGACCTTAAACAATTTTCCAGCAAATCAATGCATAAAGTTAGCACAGCAGTTTTTGATTTAATAAAAAAAAATACATGTGCCATCATGTAGCGCATAAGAACTAACTTAGGTGATGCTTTGTTCTAGATTTTAAAAATTGTGCTGTAATGTACTCAAGTTGTACTGCTATATGCTATGAGTTCGCCAGCGAAGTTAACATATTTGCAAAATTTTCAAATCGAAAAAAACAGTTTTTGTGTTATGATATAACAGCAAAATTTTCTCAGACTAAAAACTATGACTTATGACCATGGTAGAAGAATACAGGTAGATGCACCAGATGAGAGCATACTGCCGGAAATGTCAAAACGAAGTAAAACTCTTTATTTCTTTTCTTTTGTTTCCATTCGCCACACAGCTGAATTTGACAAACATGGCAATATGGAAAGAGAGTACAGTCAGCGCTGCAGCTACCTCTGTCCCTATACCATGCTTATGACAGAAAGGGAAAAGTTTTTACTGTCTTACTCGCTCTCTCTTTTATCCTTTTTCTGAAGTTCGGCAACGCTTTTCGGACTAAAACTTGCAAAACCTGCAAAATGGACTTAAAATTACGGGAATGGAAACAACCCTATTATTAAAGCTGACATCTTTGCATAATTTTTGAATGAAAAAAGGTGTTTTTTTTCTATTTTCGACTTTTGTTATTATTTCTCTTATATTATTTTTGATCATTTGCTAAACATAATTGTTTTTAAGCCCGAAAAAAGCAGTTACCAGATACCAAGTCTCATTTTATTATAAAAAGCAAAAAATAATAATTATCTTTTGACTTTTAAATTTTTGAGCAGTAAATAATAATCATGTCTGCTTCTTTTAGGAAAAATAGGATTTTTTTTAGGCAAAATTGAACCAAAATTTAAAAATTTATGATAAGGCGATTCATGTGATTAATTAAAATATAAAAAAAATGCATTTTGTGTAATTCAAGGAGTGTATTGTACATACATATATAAGGGAATTTTTAAAGAATAGCGACAACTCTCATTTTTATTTTTATTTTTAGCAGATTATATGGATTTTGGCCTCCTTACTCCAAATCTGAAAAAATTGCAGGCCGCTCGTAATTGGTTTAGAAGTTATAGGCCTCCAAAGTTGGAAAAAATGGCCTACAAATCTTGCTATTTTTTAAATTTTTCAACAAAACTACACTTTTTGGTATCATAAGGAATTAATTAAAGTACCTATTCAACAAGATATCAAACATGAAAATCCATTCTTAACTTTTAAAGATATAAGTATTTTTTGTGCAGTGCTTTCGTAAAAGGGAAACCATTAGTTTTTCAGACAAATTGTAAATATAAGAATAGGTATATCTTAAAAAGTTATGAATGGATTTTCATGTTTGATACCTCGTTGAATAGGTACTCGCATTACCTTCTTTAACGCCCATAATGCGAAACACTAAAAAACAGCAGGTCGAAAGCTTAAATCATAAAAATCAAATAAGAATTTTGTGCGTATAAATAAACAAATAAAAATTTAAAATCATGAAAGTTGTAAAAAAGTCGTGTGTGATGCCGATTGAAAGTGCTCTCTTTTTGAATAAATTTTTTGACAGCTTAAGTTTTCCATAAAACCTTCAACACTACCTGTTAATTCTGCTACTAGTTTTTCCTATAAAATTTGACAAATACCTTAAAAGTAGTGCACAAATTTTATTGTGTTTTATAACCCTAAAAAAACGATTTGTGTGTACTTTAAAATTTAAAAAATTTTTATATGTATAAAAATACGAAGCAAAGTATTTATTTACACTAACATTTTGTAGTGTTTTACACATTATTAAGTAAAAAATAGTAAGAAATAATCTTCGGCTGGACCGAAGTTAAAATACCCCCACTGCTGTATTTTAAATTATTTGAAGTCTTAAATGTAGTATTATTTTGATGACGTCACTTTTATTGGTCGCAGCTTTTATCCAAATATTTCACATTTGAAACTACTTTATTTTTATTTATTAAAGCTTTTGTGTACAACATCAAGTTCAAACATTAATTTTTTGGAGTTTATAAAGGTTTTGCTATTATAATTATGTCATTTTGTCAGAAAGGTTGGCGGAATTTTCAGTATTTTTTAAATGCAAAATCGATTAGATAGTTAAGATTTAAACTAATTTGAAAAATTTTAAGCTATTGTACTAGCTTTTGTGAAATAAAAGGGGATTTTACTGATTATTATAAAGTAACTTTGTATAGGAGGTATCAGTGGGTTTCATTCGATTTTTCCCCATTTCGTTTGGAGCAAAATTTGAAGACATTAGATTAATTTTGCGGAAGTGAAGGAGATTTTACCGTTTTCATTAACTCACTTTATTTGGGAGGTAGCCATGGTTTTCATTGGATTTTTCTAAATTTCATACGTGCAAAATTTTAATTCACTAGATTAATTTTTGTGAGATTTAAAGAGATTTACCGTTTTGATAACCTCACTTTGTATGGGAGGTAGCCGTGGTTTCTTACTTTATTTTCATACTTTAAGTATATATTAATGGTTAAAGCTTATGTGCAAAATTTGAAGAAATTAGATTGATTTTTGCGAAACTAAAAGAGATTTTACCGTTTTGGTAAACTCACTTTGTATGGGATATTAAAGGTTAAAGCTTATGTGCAAAATTTGAAGTCATTGTATTAATTTTTGTGGAATTTAAAGAGATATTACCGTTTTGGTTAAGTCACTTTGTATGGAAGGTAGGCGTGGTTTCCTATTCGATTTTTACAAATTTAAATACTCAAAGTTCATATTAAAGGTTAAAGCTAATGCTGCAAAATTTGAAGTCATTAGAATAATTTTTGTGGAATTTAAAGAGATTTTATCGTTTTGGTTAAGTCACTTTGTATGGAAGGTAGGCGTGGTTTTCTATTCGATTTTTACGAATTTAATACTCAAAGTTCATATTAAAAATTAAAGCTAATGTTGCAAAATTTGAAGTCATTCGAATAATTTTTGTGGCATTTAAAGACATTTTACCGTTTTGGTTAAGTCACTTAAAAAATAAAATCACATCAAAATAAAGTCACCTAAAAAAAAGTGGAAGGTGGGCGTGGTTTTCATCCGATTTGGCTTCATTTTCGAACTTGACCTCCATTTTTGAATAAAAAGCTTATATATTGAATTTCGTTACGATAGCTATAAAATTACGGCTGTTATAGTGATCACAGACAGGCAGATGGACATGGCGAAATCGACTCAAGAGGTGATGCTGATCAATAATATATATACTTTTCTATACCGGAAACGCCTCCTTGCCAGCGTTGCAAACGGAGTGACAAAGTTAATATATCCCTATTACCTTTTTTAAACGTGGGGTATAAAAAAAACTATTTAAGAGTAAAAAACCAACAAAATACACAGAAATTTAATAAATATACCAAGCTGTGCAAAACTTTTGCTTAAAATACCGGCTAAATATTACTCTAAAAAAATAGCAATACGAATTTCATACGATTTCAGTGTATCTTGATATTTTTAAAATTTTATGTGTATAATATTTACCAAACGAGGTGTTACTTTTACACAAAAAATTTAAAATGTCTTAAAATATTAAAAAAAAATTATTTAATGGAAAAAATAATCAAAAACTTTTTGACAATTTTTCTTAAGCAAAAAAGTTATTATTTTTTTTTATACACCTTAATTTAAAAATACACCGAAATTTAACTCAACTTTTGTACAAAATGTCGTCTGTGACGTCGATTATATCGCATAATATATTGTGTTCAATTGCAAGTCATGAAGTTACGCTCATAAAATTGGAAAATATAGTATTTTTTAATTTTTTCTTATCACATTGCAGAACCTTGCTCCTTGTTGAAGTTTAAAGGAAAAACTATTTATACACATTGTAGCACAAGCTAAACACATTACAGCACAAGCTCTGAATTAAAAAAAATCTTCATGTCTCATAAAAATCATACCCTTTTATTAATTTTTTTTTTTCATTTTCAAACTCAAATCAAAAAGTGCAGATCTTATTTTATCCACCTAGTCCCAAATTCATCTAATCACATTTATTTTGTATTAATTTTACTCTATTTTAGCCAAAGGTTGCATGGCTTTGTGTGTCGATAACATGAAGCGTCTGTCTTTCTCCGATCCTTTGGAAATAGTCGAAATGTTTGTCACCGTTTTTTGCTTTCTCAAGGACTCTAGTCAAGTAACACAAATATTATTGGACGATTTTAAGGCTTCGCAGGGTTATTTATTCTTAAGTGAATTTTTGCTCAGGTATGACTTAATTTTCATTCACTTTACTCATACTCATTTAGTCAAGTGCTGCTGTCTATCTTCCAGATTCGACACCTCACGTTCGCTGTCCATTGAAGTGCAGGCCGCCATACGCAATCTCGTCCTCATGATCTCTTCACTCTGCATGTGCGGCTTCAATGAGCTGCGTCCGCTGCAGAATCAAGTCACAACACTCTTTAAAATGCAAAACTTTCAAATGCCTCAGGCAAGCTCGCGCGAAACATGCGTGCGCAACATCTACGCCTTCCAAGTACTTCAAAATGTCTTCATCAAGTCCACCTCGCCCACGCTCTGCTGCACCATACTCGATGCTATTTCACGCGTCTATCATGCTGAGCACGCCAACTATTTCATACTCGATGCGGAGAATACTTTAAGTCAATTTACGGAGCGCATTCATCTAAAGGGTCCTCAGATTCAAGAGAAGTTTTTCGATCTAGTGGAATTTATTGTTTTCCAACTCAATTTTGTGCCCTGCAAGGAGCTGATCAGCTTGTCGCTGCTACTCAAGAGCAATCATTCCTACAGCTGCAGCATTCTATGTCTCAAAACTCTGCTCAATATACTGCGTCACAATGCCGTTTTCAAGGATGTCTACCGCGAGGTGGGTATCCTTGAAGTCTTTGTCAACTCGCTACATCGTTATGCCGATCATGTGCGTCTAATTACACAAGGCGATGAAAGTGTCGAGCTGATTTCAACAGATGCCACCAACGAAGATCTGACCGATACTTTGGGCAAACATGTGCTTGAGGCTTTAACCATTCTGCTCAGCGGCAGCAATAATAATGCCAATGTTTTTCGCGAGTGTAGTGGAGCTAAGTGCATCCACGATTTGGTCAAGTTCAAGCATTGCCGCCCCCAGTCTTTGGGCATCATACGCGAACTGATACTCTCTGCCGGCGGTGATGACGACATGCTGTTCATACTCTCCGTTATGCATGCCGTGCCATCGTATCAAGTGGAATTTAAAATTCAGATTCTCAACATGTTGCTTGGCTGTTTAAAGGATTCGCATCGCACACGTACAGTCTTTCGCAAAGTTGGCGGTTTTGTTTATTTGACTAGTGTGTTTGTCTCTCTGGATGGCAAGTTAAATGATGTACTGGAGCCTGAGCCTGAGGTCAAGGATACAACCACCATTACACAAGATGATCTCATTTTGTTGCTGCAAATTGTTTGCCAAACTTTGACTACTGCTATGCGCTTTGAGCCCGCGAACGCCAAGTTTTTCCATCAAGAAATTTGCACCACTTCGCTGTGCGATACGCTGCGCTTGTTGGGCTGCTTTGGATCTGCCACCGAACTGTGCGACTTTAGAGGTGATTTCAAGTCAGATAGTCTCATTCAGAAATACTTTCACGAAGTCTTTTCCGGCGATATACTTAACTATAGGTGAGATTAATGCTTTTGGTCTTTTTTTTTTAAAGTTAAAGGTGTTTAAATAATAGAAATCCAAAACTAATGGCATAAAATTTTCATCTATATCACACTGAGTAAAAACTTTTGTCACCAATTGCTTTTTCATATGTAGAAAATGTTTGCATTTTTCGGAACCCCTCTTTCAAGCGCATGAGTACGTTAGAACATTATATACTTCAGTTAGACACTAATTTTGAGTAGAAAGCACAAGGATTCTTTTGAATAATTACTTTTTGGAAAAATCAAGCTTGACCGATCTTTAAACCTTTTAAAAAATATTTGAAAAAATTCTAAAAAAATTTATTCGTGACGAACGTTTGAATTCGCATCAGTCCCCCAAAATTTTGACAAAAAAAAAAACAATTTTAAGTAGTTTGAACACAAATAAGTGTGCTAAAAACTCATTGAAAAAGCCTATGTTGTTTTGTTTCCATTTTCATCAAAAATGTTAGCTCTTTATTTACATGTACTCGGTTCTATCTTCTTAACTCTATATCATCCTTTGACATATCTGTCTTCTAAGTTTTTACAGTTACTTCGTACTTGGTATCATCAGCAACACCTCAATTAGTTATTCGTACAGAAAATATTTTTCCATGTTATTGTTTTGACCTATTAAAATTTGGAATAACTAGTACCGCCTATATAATTAGGGTAACCAGCGGAGAACTTGTGTGACCGCTACCTTATTTTTAAACTGGAAAAGTAAACAAATTTGTAATCTTAAAAATTAAAGTGTTGAAAGTATTTAATACTTAAAATAAAGTATTTGTATCTCCAAATGCAAAATGTAAAAATAATTGTGTTTGTTTAACAATGAAAAAATAATAAAAATAAAATTATTTTAATTGTGAGCTACTTAGATCAAATAAGTTTGAAGAAAGCAACAACAACAACTCTGTGTAGAATCAATCATACAGCAGACTAGACAGCCAGTTTCGAAAATAGCTACATTTCCTCTTCAGTAGCCTTGAGTGATTCAGGTGAACAACCCACTCAAGCCTAAAACTATACCAGAAATTGTATGTCGTTCTTGTTGCTTCTTTATTTTCCGCTATTCATTTGGAGTTCGACGAGTCAACCGAAATACACCATGATAACTTAGAACGAGATTTTTCTTCGCTAGAAGCTAGTGTTTAACTGAAAGGTGGATATTTGCACAACCAAATGTGCTCAAATTAAAATCATGTAAAAAATTCCCTTATTTAATTTGAATTACCTTCATTAAACGGTAATTTTTATGATTACATAAATTTGCTTGGCTTTTTTTGCATTTTGTCTTTTAAATAAGTTCTGCATAACAGGGTTATAAAAAAGTTTGGGTAAACAATTTTTAAAATTATTAATTCAAAAATGTAAATTTTTTTGTTGCGGTCAAAATAATAGCAGTGCTCTTATATTCCGAAATGTTTTAATAAATAATAGTAGTCTACAAATTTGGGATCCAGTAAACCCATTATCATTTCTATATGTACCAGAGATCTGCAGCGTTGGACTGCAATTGCTTTTACACTCAGTACATACTTGGTTTTTGTGTGACTCAATATCATTAATACCATGCAAAATATTCTTCACCATCGAACTCACTTACAATATCAAGCAAGTTGCATTAGCCGATCATACCAAAGTCAACCACTGTGTGATGTGTGCTTCGACTTCAGTGGAACATATAGTTGTTTGCATAAAATAATTATAAGCATAAACCACAGCGCACGAGTGGAATTCGTTATAATTATGCATTATTTTGAGTTACTGTCTCGTATACCAATGCAGTTTGATTTCAACTTTGGCTGAGCAGTGATACAAAAGTAACTGCATTTTTACTCAAGTGTTTGTAGATTGCTTTAGTATGAATAGAGTAAATAGGTTTTATAAGGGCTGTTAACATATTTCAGGCTGTCGCATAGCATGCTATCGAATGTTTATCTCAGTTTCCATCCGATTTATATAAAAATGTGCAATTTGATAAATATTTTAAAATATTTAGAAATTTTATATCTGATTTCGAAATTTTGCAAAAAAAAAGTATTATTTGATATGTACATTAAGTTGCCTCACGAAAAAAGTTGTTCCTCAAAATAATCACTGAGTTTAGCGATAGCCATCCTTGAGCTGTAATGGTTTGAAATAATCACTAAAAATAGAGTTTTTGTAAAAATATTGGCTGGTGCAGTAGTTTAAAAAACAAACGGCCAGAAATAATAGTTATGGAAAACTTCTTCCAATCTGCATCAACAAATTTAAAATTTTTGCATTCGGACTATAAATAAGGCTGTGTTTGTGAATTTTTTTAATTCTTTGAATTTTTTTTTCACTAAAATAAAAAAAACTTAATTATTTATAATGCGATCCTATCTTTCAAGATATCGTCGGAAAGGATTTGAGTGCTATTTATCACAGTTTATAAACTATTTATCACAAAATAAGCACCTACTGAAAAAATACTGTAAGATAAAAAAAAATAATTGAATAATAATGAATTTATTTGAATTTTGAAAGTTTTTGTACGGAAATAAAATCAAAAATTAACGAAAAGAAGGAACGCTTTAAAAACAGAAGTAAAAAAAAAGTTTTAAGATTTAAGCCAAAATATCCATTTTTTAAGAAAAAAATGCAAACAGTCTAAATACAATGAACAGGCCTTGCAAAAATTAGTCCACTTTATCTGGATTCGACTGTATTTTTAATCCGATTGCAAACATTTACAATTTTTTGATGCAGATTGGAAGATGTTTTTCAGGCCAATTATTTGTTACTGTTTACTTATTTACAACTATTACACTATCAAGAAGGTGCTGCACTCGCTTCTACATCTTTCTACATACCCTTTCGTTGTTTCACCACGCGCAGATCCAGGTTTATAAACAAATCTACCCCTTTTTCGAGAGGCAATGTTTTTGAATGAAGGTTTTGATTTTTCGATACGAAAAAAAACGAAAAAAAAATTATTTTAAAGTCACACTTAAATGACCTAAAATAATGAAAAATTTAAAAAGTACCAAAAAAACCCTAAATCTAGGAAAAAATACCAAAAAATTAAAACCGATAAAAAACGATGAAAAATGACAAAAAATTACCTAAAATCTTTTCATATTTGGATTTTAGGAAACATAAATGCACGTTTTAAGCAACCATGAAATGAGCTGCTCAGAGCACAAGTGGCGTAAGTCCATTTTTGGTAGTTTTGAGAAAATTGAACATTTAGAAAAATTCTTATAATAAATTCCAAGTATAAAGAACTCAGTTTTGCTTATAAGCTAGGTCAAGAGCATAAATGTAGCTATCCATATCGTACAAAATAAACTAAATATTACACAAAAATGATGCAGAATATTGCATATTAGTAGAAACATGTGGACTTGCGCCACTGAAAATTTTTTTAAATTTCTTTTTTCCGCTGTAGAAATCGAATAGAAGATATTTTTCAAGAATTTTTTGATAAGGAATGGCCGCATTTTTACATAGAACTTTGGACAAAACCACCCCTTGCGATTATCTCCATTATTAAGGGAGATATAAAATGAATGGACTTACGCCACTTGTCCTCTGAAAATTTTTTAAAATTTCTCCTTCCGCTGTAAAAATGTAATGGACAATATTTTTAAGAACTTTTTGATGTGAAATGGCAGCATTTTTACCTACAAGTCGGACAAAACCACCCCTTAGCGATTATCTTCATTATTAAGTGAGATATAAAATGAATGAACTCACGCCACTTGTCCTCTGAAAATTTTTTAAAATTTCTCCTTTCCGCTGTAAAAATGTAATGGAAAATATTTTTAAGAATTTTTGATGAGGAATGACATAACTTTTACATAGAAATTAGACAAAACTACAAATTAGCGATTATCTTTATTATTAATGGAGATATAAAATGAATGAACTTACGCCACTTGTCCTCTGAAAATTTCTTAAAATTCCTCTTTTCCGATGTAAAAATGTAATGGACAATATTTTTAAGAATTTTTTGATGAGGAATAACAGCATTTTTACATAGAAGTTGCACAAAACTACTCATTAGCGATTATTTTCATTATTAAGGGAGATATAAAATGAATGAACTTACGCCACTTGTCCTCTGAACATTTTTTAAAATTCCTCTTTTCCGCTGTAAAAATGTAATGGACAATATTTTTAAGAATTTTTTGATGTAAAGTGGCAGCATTTTTACCTACAAGTCGGTCAAAACCACCCCTTAGCGATTATCTCCGTTATTAAGGGAGATATAAAATGAATGGACTTACGCCACTTGTCCTCTCAAATTTTTTTAAAATTTCTCCTTTCCGCTGTAAAAATGTAATGGAAAATATTTTAAAGAATTTTTTGATGAGGAATGACATAATTATTACATAGAAATTGGACAAAACTACCCATTAGCGATTATCTTTATTATTAAGGGAGATATAAAATGAATGGACTTACGCCACTTGTCCTCTGAAAATTTCTTAAAATTCCTCCTTTCTGCTGTAAAAATGTAATGGACAATATTTTTAAGAATTTTTTGATGAGGAATAACAGCATTTTTATATAGAAGTTGGACAAAACTACCCATTAGCGATTATCTTCATTATTAAGGGAGATATAAAATGAATGGACTTACGCCACTTGTCCTCTGAAAATTCTTAAAAATATCTCCTTTCCGCTGTAAAAATGTAATAGACAATATTTTTAAGAATTTTCTGGTAAGGATTGACTAAATTTCATTTCAAAAGTGCGATTTTAGCATCCGTTTGTGATTTTTTTGAATAATTGGGGAGGCCAGAATGCATTTATTCTTATAAAAGTTTCACAGTTGAAATTAAACACAGTTTTTTCTATTTAGTAGGGATGTAATAATATGTAATATTTATTAATATATTCAAAATTATAAAAAATCTTTGCAAATATAAGTTATCATCGTTATCGTTATCTTTTTTTTATCGGTGTTGCACTTCTATGTAAAAATACTGTCATTCCTTGTCAAAAAATTCTTAAAAATATTTTCCATTACATTTTTACAGCGGAAAGGAAGAATTTTTAAAGAATTTTCAGAGGACAAGTGGCTTAAGTCCATTCATTTTATATATCCCTTAATAATGAAGATAATCGCTAATGGGTAGTTTTGTCCAATTTTTATGTAAAAATTATGTTATTCCTCATCAAAAAATTCTTAAAAATATTGTCCATTACATTTTTACAGCGAAAAGGAGAAATTTTTAAAAATTTTCAGAGGACAAGTGGCGTAAGTCCATTCATTTTATATCTTCCTTAATAATGAAGATAATCGCTTATGGGTAGTTTTGTCCAATTTTTATGTAAAAATGCTGTCATTCCTCATGAAAAAATTCTTAAAAATATTTTCCATTGCATGCTTACAGCGGAAAGGAGAAATTTTACAAAATTTTCAGAGGATAAGTGGCGTAATTCCATTCATTTTATATCTCCCTTAATAATGAAGATAATCGCTAAGGGTAGTTTTGTTCAACTTCTAGGCAATGCTGCCATTCCTCATCAAAAAATTCTTGAAAAATCTCCTTTTAGATTCCTACAGCGGAAACGAGAAATTTAAAATAATTTTTAGTGGCGCAAATCCAAATGTTTTTACTAATATGCAATATTCTGCATTATTTTGGTGTATTATTTAGTTTATATTTTACGATATGGATAGCTCCAATTATGCTCTTGACCAAGTTTATAAGCAAAACTGAGTTCTACATACTTGGAATTTATCTTAAGAATTTTTCTAAATGTTCGATTTTCTCAAAACTACCAAAAATGGACTTACGCCACTTGTGCTCTGAAAAAATAATGGTATTTGTCAGAGCAATAACAAAGTGTTGCATTTTTTTCAGAGATTACGCAAGCTAGGAGTTTCTAGCCCGTACTCATAAATAGGGTACATTTTTCTCTTCACTTCTACGTACTTAACTCAATTTCCCTAAAAAATGGACTTACGCCACTTGTGCTCTGAACAGCTCAAATGTCTTAGAAGCAGCAGAAAAAAAGATGACATGTCATCGAAATCTTAGCCCTGCTAAATGATGAATTTAGAGCTCAAAGAGAGATGCAGACCATTTTTCGATAATAGCTCAAACATAACAATTGAATTGAACAAATGTTATTGCTTTGTTAAAGATCTGCATGAATACAAAATCTTATCAAAATCAGTGATAAAAAGTGTTTTATATAAAAATGGCCTCCGATATAATTTTTTAAAAAACTAAATTTAATAAACAGACTGTAAAGTCAGCCAAGTAATTGACTCTATACAGAGTTGTTGTTGTTGCCTTCTTGAGAACTTACTTGAAAATATCTTTAAAAATTTACTAAACAAATTTTATTGCTCACCCAATTAAACTTTAGAATTTACTTTAAAAAAGAAATCAGGAGCCAAATTACAGCATCCGTGATCGAGCAAAATTGTACATGATTGATAGGCACTTGTCTCGTCGTGCCCTTCGTAATTTTGCTCGATCACGGATGCTGTAATTCGGCCCCAGCTTTTCAATCAATATATCAACCACTACCGTGTCATGTGCGGTAGCGAAGCATAAATTTAGAGATTATCCAACGAAATATCAACATATTTTGTATCTTTTGTTTTAGCGGAGCTTTAATCGTCTGTGATGATTGAGTGGGGATCAAGAATAAGAAATGTTTAGTTAAATATCTCTTTAAGTGCGCTCAAAGCAGAAAACCTTTTTTACTGTATCTGTTTAAATTATCATACAGATTTTACGATATAAAGGAGCTAAATTATTGCAAACACAGATAATGGCATTTGATTAAGCGATAAATTTTATGTTGGAATCGGTATGTCTAGATATTTTTATGGAAAATAAAACCTTAAAAAATGGGTTTAAAATTATTGTTTTGCCTTGAGCGCACTCGGTTTAAGATATTTAACTAAAAGTTTCACATATCTGATGCTCTTAATATGCTTCTTCATATTTACCATCTAATGCACGAATCAGAGATAAAATTGCAAGAAAACTTTAGTGTATGGTTTTTTGTATCAAACTCGTTTTAATACATTTTTAAAAACGCATTTTTTCAAAACCAAGGCAAATCACACTCTCCAAATTTTATCATTTTATTGAAAATTAGTGATACTAAAAATTTTAAAAAAATTTAGATTTTCAAAAAGTGCGTCCTTGTAGATACAGGGCCCGATAGTTTACATATTCTTCGGAAATTCATACTTTAAAAGCAAAATATCTGCAAACCAGTAATTGGTTTTATGAATTTTTTAATTTTTAATCAAAGAGTTTATAAAAAAAAATTGATTTTGAAAAACTCTAACTTCTAAAAACAAGGTGTTTAAAAACGAAAAAATATAATATTTTTGCAAAAGTTTAAGTAATTTTTTCAAAACTTATACATAAATAAGTAAAAATTAGTTTTATTGTACTTAAAAGCATAGTTCATTTTCTGTAAAACTGTTTTTAAATTAAGTCTATACCTATCTTAAAAGTAAAGATATAAGTGAGATCGTTTAGACCTAAAATAATTTTTTGGGGCGACTCCGAAGCCTTTCGAGTGGAACCGCGGGCTAACGGTAAAAGAAAATTAAAATTTTTTATATTTGTCTTCAATAACGGAGCATTCACATATATTTTTGCCAATTTTTTTCTAGATGGTCAGGCAACTTTTTTTATTGGTCGAAATCTGATTTAATGAGCCAGAGAACATAATAATAGGGTATTCTATAGTGTATTTGGCCTTGTATTGTGTATTTTTGATATTTGTAGTAAATTTTTTAAAATGACATAACCAAAATGTACAGTATTCAAAATACAACGATGGAACCCTTTGTATTCTTTGTAAATTTCATTGTGTATTAGATCAGCTGATCGCAAAAGCATTTCTACTCAGCATGGAGGAAGCTACTGGCAACGCTGTGAATTTATTTAATAAAAATTAATATAATTTAGTGTTTCGTTAAAATTTTTGTATGATTTCCTTTAGTTAAATAATGATTTAAATTAATGTTTTCAAACAAAAGAACATAAAAGAGGAGCTGTAAGTATTGTAAATTTAGTAAAAATTTATCACAAATACACCACGTCGTGAATACCCCTAATTAAACTTTAATAAAATGTATAAAAAATATTTTGTTGAAAATTGTTCATAATTATTTATCATTTTTCGAAATTGAGTTTGAAAATAATAAACTTTTAACTGCAAAGTCTTGGAATCAGTACGATTTCTTTTTTCAACAATAATATTGCCACAAACAATGTAGCTGGATCTCGCAGCAGCCAAAATTTTCACTATATTCGCTATGTTTGTTCGCTTATTCGCCCTCAACGAAGGACCGAAGCAAGCGCATAATGTAGAGCAGAGAGTGAGAGCATAGTTCGCACTCAACATTAAGAAAGCGAGCGAAGCAAACAAAATTGTTTGAGGAAAGCGAATTCGTGTTAATGTGAAAACAGAAAATGTAGTGAAGAAGGAGAGTGCGTTATGTAGCGAAGCGCTTGTTGCCAGTCAGGGTATAAAAAAATTTGATTTGGTCTCATCAGATCATAGTTTATTGCGCCATTTCTCCACTGGCCAGTTGGCATGCTCGTTCGCTAAAAGCAACCTTTAAGAGACATTTTGATTGGACAAAAAAGCTACTTTTCTGTATCTATTTGATTTAAAATTTTTGTTTATTAGCCTTTTTCTGATAGTAGACGTTTCGACGTCTAAAAAAAGTTCCTTTTTGATGCCATTTGCAGTTGCAAAGGGCTTCTTCTTCACATACCTCACTATGTTTCTTTCAAGAATTAGTGATTAGATCGGAATGACTTTATAAAAATTTATCGGAAATATCCACAACTGTGGAAAATAATTTATAAAAATTTGAAAAATTATTTTCTTCTTCTTCCAATACGTTGTCAATAACAAGTCCTAGAAATTTTTCCGTCATCGCGATGTGTTAACTTCGGTGTTCAAGACAAGAAGAAATTTGACTATAGGGCCGTTCAAGTATTACGTAAGCAGATTTCTTCCAATTATTAACCCCTCCCTCCCCTCATCAGCAAGAGTAAGCAAAGGTCCGCCCCCTCTCCCATGCTTACGTAAACATTGGTACGTGCATGGTGTAAGAAATTAAGGTGAATTTTTATTTTGTTGTAAAAATCCAACTCTTAAGTTGTCAAACCGTACAAAATTAACTGTTCTGTGTCTTTCACTCATTTACAAGTTTGACAGCTTTAGACAAATATTTAGAAGTCACTAACACCTTCCCTGAATCTTTGAAAATGTGTTTCATTTTCAAGCATAGACAAGTAGGGTTGCCATATGTGTTCAAACCAAAATCGACTAAATTTTTAGAAAATTTGAAAAAGTAAAAAAAAAATTCTGCTGACGTTATCACTATCCAGACTACCCAACCCCCATGTCATTAAAAAAAGGCAATGCAAAGACTACCCCCTGTAGTGCTTACGTAATTCTTAAATGGCCCCTATGTGAACACTTTGTGGTGAAACGATTTACCGAAAATTTGAAATGTGAATGGCGCTTTTGTGAATTTGGTTGATAGTGCTTGATCTCATGGTGTCTTATTTTCTCGAAAAAATGCTGCATTTTGTCTGCCCTCTTTCTGCCCTCTCTTTGAGAATTCTGCATTTGTTTTACTTTTGAGGTCAACATTTTCGAGAAAAGAACACGATTAAATTTTAGAAGTACCTATTTTTTTCTCAAGAGGCAGAATTTTCACAAAGGGCTCAAAAATTGCAGCATTTTTTCGAGAAAAGAAAACGAAAAAGAAAAAATCATTTTAAAAAATTTCTTTTAAATAACATATATAAAAATAATACGTAAGGGGCGTTTTCTCAATATCCGGCTAAGCATTAATCACCAGTACTTTGTGAAATAAAAATTATTTTTTTATATGTCATATAGTTAGCTATCTCCTGGTTAGGAGATAGTTAGCTATCTCCTGGTTAGGAGATAGTTAGTTTTTTGTAACGCTTATTATTTTTTTTGAATAAAGAACTATAAACGAACTTTGTTCTTTTATTGAAATGACGATTTTGGCAGCAACACGATTTCAGATTTTTTCTGGCAACCCCGGTTTGCTGTTATATTGTGCAACTTGGTAAAAGTAAGCATCAAACAAAATGCGTACCTTTTGTAATAATTAAAGAATAGATTTTTCGAAAAACTTGATAAGCTATGACACTGGAAATTATCATAGAAATTGAATAAAAAAATAATTATCAAAATCGGTTCAGCGGTATCCGAGCTTACCTGGCATAAAATTGCATGAGTCTGCATTTATGTAGTAGTATAGATAAATTAAAATTGAAATTAAGCTTCCCATTATCATTGCCATTAGCATAACCATTACAATTTCTTTAACCATTACCATAACTATTGATATTTCCATAACAATCAAAACTGCCACAGTTGTAACCATTACAATTACCATTTTTCTGAATTTAAAGCGATCCTTTCTCAATTTCAATTCATTTTTTCTAAATTTCAGTTGATCGTTTTTGAAATTCAATTAATTTTTTGTTAAAATCAAATGAAATTTTGAATTTAAGTTGCTCTTTTTTAATTTCAATTGATCTTTTCTTAATAACAATTAGATATGGTATAAAAGTTCTCTCCAGTCGAGAAATGTATTAAAGATGTTTACTCTAATAAGCTGCTTCTTCTGATTAAATTTCAATTGTAGAATACCAAATTCAAGTAGTTTATCAATATTTTAAATAGTATTTTTGTAAATTTCTAATGATATTTTAATTGCACTTTCAGTTTCAACAGCGACATCCCGCGCTCGCTGTCCTACGTTTGCGTAGTCTATCGCCTGCTCTATAGCATTGCTCTGGACAATTTTGAGCCACCCAATCTGCATGGCATCATAACAATCTTCAACGATCCTCATTTGACGCGATCACCCTGCAAGGAGCTTGCAAACACAGCTGTTGTGGCGCATCCCAATCAATTGAATCTGACGCAACCAGCACCGGAGCCACGCATTGTACACCCAGGCGTAGTAATTTGTATGCTGCAGCTGCTGCCCAGTGTAGCTCATGGCAAACAGCCCATGTTGGCTCTTAATCTACAGGTTTATCTCTCGGAAATCATCAAGTCACTTGTGCGCAGCGAACGCAATCAACAGATTATGTGTGACTTTGGCTTAGCCGAGCAGCTGTTGAAAATAGCGCGGCGCGCTCTTGCTGAAGAATCGAATCCGCTGCACGTCGCCATGCAATATATTTTGGAACGTTTAGCTGCGCAGGCGTTGCAACCCACAGAATTGCGGGATTTCCTGCGTCTCGGTGAACCGCTCACATGCGCTGATATAGATATGCATAAACCTTACCGTATGGGCGGTCCTGTGCCGCTGACACGCATCAAGACTTTAGTGTCCATGACAACACCGCGTGATTTTCGCGCTCATGGCTCCAGCACGCTGCCACCCTTCGTAGAGATGGACATGTCCGCTGAAGGCTTTGGATGTTTGTATCTGCCCTCGTTGGCACCACAAGCAGCTGCCACAACAGGTGGCACAATTGATGCAAATACCATAGGCGGCATTGGCTCTGGCGATCGCATATTTCCGCCTCAGACAGGACTTTCCTATTCCACCTGGTTTTGTGTGGAGAAATTCTCCGACCCAAAGTCAGATCCGCATTGTGTACGTCTGCTTACTTTAGTGCGTACCATACACACTCAGCGGGAGGAACATTTGGTGTGTCTATCTATACTGCTCTCGGCACGTGACAAAGCAATTGTGGTCTCCACCCAGGAGACGCTGGTGAAGCCCAGCAAATGTAAGTTTTTGCTTTTAATATATTTAAAATGATTAATATCGTTATTTCTCATAACCTTAGCCATGGGTGACTGGGAACCAGAGGGTTCAGATGATGGCAATGCGCGCATTTGGTGTCCCGATCTTTTACATGAGGGTCAATGGCACAATCTTGTTGTGGTACTCAATCGTGCTGTACTCAAGAACTCTAGCCTCACACTCTATTTGGACGGCATCGTAAGTTGTGATGGAAACAATTTCGCTCTCTTTATTAGACTTTACTCCTCTCCTTAGCCCATGCATACACAAAAACTGCATTATGTCTCTCAAAATCCTGGTGCTGGCTCTGCCAATCTGGTTGTGGCTAGTCAAGTCTATGGTTATATTGGCACACCGCCTATTTGGCGTCGCTATTCACGTTTATGCTGGAAGCAGGGAGTTTGTCATCTACTCGAGGATGTTTTGACGCAACAAACAGTGCAGACTATCTACGCCTTGGGTCCCCATTATATGGGCTCGCTGCAGGCTCCACAACTAGGCAAGCAAAGTGAACCTTTAGCGCCTTTAGTACCCGAAGATCGCGTGCTCATGGGCTTGAATGCCAAGGCGGTGTCGCAGCTGACTCTAGTCAAGATACGTAAGGTATACAGTCGCACCGACAATAAATCTATTGCCAAGCAGTTGGGCATGAATTCGCACGAAAACGCCACACCCATCAAGTAAGTTTTTCTTTTATCTAAAAAGAAAATAACTTTTCTACTCTCTATCACTTAGAATTCTTCACAACTCCGCCGGACATCTAGCCGGTGCTGGTCGCTCTCTGGGTGGCGTTGTTGTTGGCTACTTGGGTGTGCGCGTCTTCAGCCCTCATCCCGTTTCAGCCATGATCGATACCGTCGGCGGCTGTAACGTTCTTCTCGGCATCATTGCCATGGCTCAGGATGTTGAATCGCTTTATGCTGGCGTTAAGGCCTTAACCTGTGTGGTACGTAGCAATCGTGCTGCTCAAAGTGAAATGGATCGCAAACGTTCCTATCAGACGCTCGGCATGTTCTTCAAAAAGAAACGCAATCTGCTCAATTCACATATACTCCATCTGACCTTCGGCTTAGTGGGTACGGTGAATAGTGGTCAGGATATGTCAGCTATACCCAATATAACGGCTTTCCAGGATTTACTATGCGATCTAGAGATATGGCATGGTGCTCCTAACGGTTTGCTGCGTTCTCTTCTCGAACATCTGCTCGAGCTGGCCGTGGAGTCGGCAGAAAAGAAGCAAAATGTTAAAATTATGCGCGATTTACAGTTGCTGAACAAGTTGTTGCACATAATAATCGACATCAAGGATTATTCCACGCGAGAGATACTCTTCAATCTGCTGGAGACACTGCTGGGTGGTCAGCCGCGCCATTCTGATCTGCTGCTGTTTGGTCAGTACATTGCTGCCAAATTGCCGCGTGTCGATCATCCCGAGAAATCTTTAATTTTGCCCACAATGAAGCGTGATGCAGGCTCGGCTGGCACATCAAATTCTGCGGAACATGAAGCCATGGCTCAAAATATTTATTTGCGCAATCGTTGCCTGTCGCTGCTGCACGGCTTGCTGTTTACTCCACGCAATACCGTCAACTACATCATTTGTGATGACATCTCCAAAACTCTGGGCATGGATTGGCTTCTGCTTTTTATGCAGCCACATGTGCACTTTACTACAGTTATCATTGTTGTGCGCATTTTGGTCGTTGTCTGCGCCAATGAGAGTTTCTTGGTGCGCTTTCGCGATGCCACACACAATGGTGGCTACTTGCGATTCACTGAAATGGTTTCGCAACGCAAAATGTTGGGTATCGGTGCTCAGCAGTTGAAAGCAGGTAGTGGCGGCGTTGCACCCAGTAGCACTAGCGCTAGCAGCTCCAACGTGCTAGTTTCCACATCGGTAAATGTGCTGCAGCATCTACCCACACAGATAGCTGGTGAAGTGCGCACCGGCGCATTGAATATACCAGGTGAGCATTACTGCTATACTGATGTTAATGAAAATTTTAACTGTAATTTCGAGTTTGAAATACTACAGCTGGTATTTTGGGCAAAAGTTGGTTAAAATTGAGATTAATTTTTTTAAATTTTGGCATATTGGAATAACAATTTTTTTTTGAAAAAATTTTTAAAATAGGTTGGTTATTTTTTACCCTGAAATCGCTTTTTTATAATATTAAAAACATGAAAATTTTACACATGGGTCAGAATTCCTGAAACGTATGACTTTTTTCGACTATTTTTAATCTATATATATAAAAATGGTGTAAAAAATGTATAGTAAAACATCAATTGAGAATGGCTGGGCCGATTTGTCTAAAATTTTTTTTCAGTTGTTTATAATTGCCAGGAGAAGGTTTTTACGAAGGAAAATTTTGGAAAAACCCTCCGGGAAAGTCCGATAGGTGGCGTTGGGGTGGACTTATATCGAAAATTTGAATTTATGGACCAATTTAACTGAAATTCAGAATGTATGTTTGTTTAATCATAAGAAAATAATTTGTGTATAAATGGACCCGATAGGTGGCGCTGGGGTGGACTTATATCGAAAATTTGAATTTATGGACCAATTTAACTGAAATTCAGAATGTATGTTTGTTTAATCATAAGAAAATAATTTGTGTATAAATGGACCCGATAGGTGGCGCTGGGGTGGACTTATATCGAAAATTTGAATTTATGGACCAATTTAACTGAAATTCAGAATGTATGTTTGTTTAATCATAAGAAAATAATTTGTGTATAAATGGACACGGTAGGTGGCGCTGGGGTGGACTTATTTCGAAAATTCAATGGAGTGAAAAGTGATTTTGGTATTGCCACAATTTTGAAATGCAATCCTGGTACGAGGGGGGTAGCGAAGCACACCGGGTTCAGCTAGTTTTCAATAAAAATACGATAAATCTATCATTTCTCATAATTTTGAGTAGAAAACTTTTTATTTTTAAAGTTATTGGCTTTTATAATTTAGAGGTTTTTGTTTTTTTTTTTTTGTTTTCTTCTTTTTTCTGTACCTTAATAAAATGGCTATTTGAACACAACGCTTCAAAACATTTGCAGACGCTGTGAGAGAGTGAGCGAGCTAGCATGTGATCTTTACCGAACGCTTATTAAACAAGCTTTATTGTTCCAAACAATATTTCGGGATTTCCCCCGTTTTAAATGAGCTTCCACCGAGTGTTGTTCTTTCAAGTTTTATAGTAATATCTGAATTTTTAAATATTGTCGAAAATCTAGTTTTGTCTATGTCTTCAACTTTTTATACTCCTATGGTATTTTCATAATAAAAAACGATATGTTATTGTAGTGTAGCGAAACAATTTCTTGTACTTTTTTTTTACTTAAAAAAAAATGGTGTTTCTATAAATTTTAATTAAATAATATTCCATTAATGCCATTTGCATTTCCGCAAAAATTAATTGCATGTAAAAATGCCTTTCTATTTAACTTGAACATCGAAATCGGTTAAGAATTTGCTAAAAGGCGGCAATTTTAACGTTTTTTTTGTCAAAAACTGATTCCTATGTAATTAATGTTTGCTACCATACAAATGCTCCTATTTCACCAAATCTTTTTGTCGCACTCGTTTGTCGTTTTTGTAGCGTTGAAGTTTGTGTACTTGAAGGCAAACACAAACATAAACCCTTGGCTGTTGCATAAAAATTAATACTGATTGGCAGAAATTTGTTCAACATAGTTTATATCTATCTCGAATTAACCTCTATACACAGAGCCAAAAACCACCACATAATATCAATAAGATCACCTAATTGTGCTATTTTATTAGGTTTTCTTATTAATACTACCAAATAATAAGAATTTTCCATAGAGAAATCTTTTTAATTCCATAAAGAAAATCTTATTAAAAATTTACAACTACCACTAAACATTTTTTAATAAGGTTTCTTATTGAATGAATGAGATGATGTGGTTATCTTGTTAATACTTTACTTTAATAAGAAAATCTTTTTTTCACTCTCCAAAGATTAAGAAGAAACCACCTTAAATTAATAAGAACATCTTTTTGATCTGCTTTTATAAGATATTCTTATTAAACACACTTTTAAGAAGGTCATAACGGTGAAAATGCTACTTATTCTTTGCTTTAGCTTTCAGTCGTGATTGTGAAGTGAATTCATGAAGTTTATGTGAATTTTATGGATTTAATTTATTTAAAGTAAAATACAAATATGTGATAATGGATAATGATACTTTTGTATTTTGAGGAAGAAATAAAGGATAAAACATCCAGAGAAATGTAAACATTTTTGTACAAGGACGAGGTTTCAAAAGGTTGAACATTACACAGTATATTAAATCTAACTTCGCGTTAACTTTTCTTTATACTTAGATTCTAAGGATTGTATCGCGTGTTTGCTTCTATACTCTGTTCTTCATCATAGTCGCTGTACAAAAAAGTACAAACCCACGATTGCTGATGCACAGGAAGACTTTGTGGTTCATGTAAAAACACCAAATGACCTCGTGCCAAGACTGGAAAAATTAAAAAAATATTTTTTTGAGCGAAATAAAAGCCTTCAGTCAAGAATTATCATCTTTGGAACAAATATGCACGATTTAAAGGAGTTCTACGTATATTGCGATGGTATTAAATATAAATGTTGTTCTTTTACTAAGTGTTAAGATATAATTTTAAAACTATGCTACGTTTACAAAATCCAGTACTCACAAAGAAGCAAGCTAGTTTGGACATTTTTAGAACAATATTTCTTTGAAATAAAATCTGAAAAATTTTCATCCGTATCAAATCTTTTAAGCAAGTTAAATTCAAATTAAATTATTTCAAAAATGTCTAAACTATCTTACTTCTTATGTGGTAACTACTTTTCAGGGTACTTTACATATACAAATTTTATTTCCTAATAAATTGTGATAAATCATCAAATTGTCTTTTTATTTAATATTACAGGCAATTAAAAGTATATTTCTAGGTAAAAGGTTAACAAGATTTCGTTTTGATTTAAAAACATTTCCTTATTAAAATTTAAAAAGAAATCCTATTAAATCGATAAGAGGTCCTTATTAAATTTCAAAAATAAATCTTATTAAATCTATAATATTGTATTTCTTCTTAAAAATCAAGAAGTTTTGATAAGATTTTCTTATTGTTTTTAAAAGTGTTCTTATAAAAAACAATAAAATTCTTCTAAAAATTATGTGGTTCGCCTAATAAAAAAACTCATAGTTTTAATAAGATTTTCTCTATGGTTTTAATAAGACAATCTTCTTGGATGAAAACCATAGAGAAATCGTATTGATTTTCTTCTATTTTATTAGGTTGTTTTGGCTCTGTGTATGAGTAAAATGCATGAGGTGGTTCTATTATTAATCCTACCAACAGTTCTTTCAAACATATCCACTATACTCTCACAGAAATGCTATTCAATACAACGACTGTGTGAGTAGAATGTGCGGCTTTGTATTTTATGGCTGGTTTTTACATGGGAAAAAAATAATTTTTAATTTCTAATTTTTACCTATCTTAGTGACAAAATATTTGAATAAAAATTATATTGTGCACTTATTATGAACCAGACCTTTCAAATGATATAATTTTCATTCGAATGTATTTTCTAAAAGTCGGTAGAAGGGGGCCTAAAGTTTTGTGTTTACGTATTAATATATAGATGTCATATGTCTTCAGGTTTCCAGATGCTTGAATGGCTGCTGCAGTACCATCTGGACGTGCCAGAGCTCTACTTTCTGCTAACCGCTCTCATCATGGGCCAGCCAGTTAAGGTGTTGGCCAGCGAACACACCAAATTCGATCTGGATCGCGTTTGGACTTTTCTATGGGGTGCACCCGTTACTCATGCCACTCCAAATGCTGTTGCTGCCAAAATTAATGTTTCTCCAGAGGCTATTTGCGTGTTGTTAGGCATGGTGCGCGCCATTGTACACTCGTCCGAGAACGTATCCTGGCTCACTAGCCATCCAGAGACCATCATTCAGTTGCTTTTTAGCCTCTATCAAAATCTACCCGATTTCATGCCTGTCCTAATGTCCGGTGATGTCATCTCTTCAATGGTTGCAATACTCTTTCCCAACCTCAAAGCAACAGATAACGATTCTGCAGCAGAAAGCGGCAACTCAACGCCCACTGATAGCTCCTCCAACGCTGGCGGCGCTGCCTCTTTTGTGCTAAATTTGGAAAGTTTTTGTGAAAAACCAGCGCCACATCTACTCACACAACACCCGGTGCGCAAGTGCATCATCGACTTTTTGCGGGTCGTCGTTGTCGATTCGTTTAGCCTGAGTATTCACGGCAAATCTACGCCTGTTATTGATTTAGTACTCGACGCCTCTCCCGAGATCGCGGAACTATCACAACAAATTGAATATCAAACAGAGATTATAACAGCGCTCATGGATCATCTACTGGCAGCCGATGTGCTTGTAGGCGAGCAGGCTGCCCTGCCCATTGTGCCGCTGCTGCAAAGTCATACCCAGCACATTGCGCCGAATGTCTTTTACTTTACCGCGCGTGTTGTAGACAAACTCTGGCAAGGCAGCTTGACACGCAATCCACATGACATCTTTGACTTTGTCATTAAATTGATTGCCCAGGCCAAACGGCGTACTTCGGCTTCATTGACACTGGAGCAGTTGCATCATTCTCTCAATCGCACGATTTTGTTTTTACTATCGCGTTCTACAGAGTCTATTACTGAGCAGATGAGCGTTTTGGAGGCTTTGCATAAAATTATCACACATCGCTTGCTTATCTTTGGTGCCGGCAACCATGAGTTGGAGTTTATTGGTTGCCTCACCTACTGTCTGCTGCAGCTCACAGCCGATATGAAAATTATACTCGAACCATCGACGAGTCGCAACACAACTTGGCATGTCAATCCACAAACGGATGTTATTGAGCCCAAAGATGAGGATTTAAATCAGTTGCAGGTAAGATTTAAAAATTTTCAACGAAAATTTATCCTAAATCTCCTAGTGTGTGGTATTGCTTAATTGCAGAGTTAAATGCGAGCAAGACGCAGTTTTGTCTGTTAATCTGCAACCGAGTGAATTGTTTCTTTCAAAGTTGCATCCTTTGCATCCAAAGCGCTATGGTTAAAACTAAGGAAAAGGTCTTCCTCTACTTCATTTAATTCGTCACAAAAACCCATGAATTATGTTTAGTGTTATCTCTGTCTTTTTACTCTACGTCTTGTTAGACAATCACATAGAAAATGAGGCAATGCTTCCTTTTCTTTAGGGTCATTGCAGCTGATACATTGCGAGTTAAGGGAAATGCCAATTCTTTCGGCGTATACACAGGCTCCAAGATGGAGTGCGGAGTTACTTACTTACTTAGTTGGCGCTACAACCGTATGTCGGTCTTGGCCTCATCTAAGAATTTGCGCCAGCCATTTCTGTCTTTCGCTTGCTGGCGCCAGTTGGAAATTCCAAGCTTCGTCAGGTTGTCCTCTACTTGGTCTTTCCAACGAAGATGCGGTCGTCCTCTTCTGCGTTGACCGCCGCTGGGTACCGAATCGAATGTTTTCTTCACTGGAGCATCGTCTTTCATGCGCTGAACATGACCAAGCCAGCGAAGCCGCTCGATTTTAATGCGCTTGACTATGTCGATGTCAGCGTACAGCTCATACAGTTCATCATTCCACCGTATTCGGTACTCACCATTGACGCAGATTGGTCCGTAGATCTTACGAAGAATCTTTCTCTCGAATGCTCCTAAAGTCTTTTCATCTAAACTGCTCAACGTCCAGGTTTGTGATGCGTAAAGTAGGACGGGCATGATGAGCGATTTATAGGGCGTGATTTTCGTTCGTCGAGAGAGGGCTCTGCTTCTCAATTGCCTACTGAGCCCAAAGTAACACCTGTTGGCAAGAGTTATTCTTCGTTTGATCTCAATGCTGATGTCGTTGGTAGAATTAATGCTGGATCCCAGATAAACGAAGTTCTTCACAACCTCGAAGGAGGTATTGTCAACAGTAACGTGGGTTCCAAGACGCTGGGACTGTTTGTTTGTTGACACTAAGTATTTCGTCTTGTCTGCATTCACTGCCAGACCCATTCGACTTGACTCTCTTTCTAATCTGGAAAATGCTGCACTGACTTCGCGCGTATTATGGCCAATGATATCGATGTCATCAGCATACGCAAGCAGCATAACACTCTTGTAGAATATTGTGCCACTACGTCTCAGATCAGCAGCTCGGATGATCTTTTCCATCATTAGGTTGAAAAAGTCGCACGATAAGGAATCACCTTGTCTGAAACCTCGTTTGGTAATAAATGGTGGGGAGAGGTCCTTCCCGATTTTAACTGCGCTGCTGGTGTTGCTCAGTGTCATCCTGCAAAGTCGTATTAGTTTTGCAGGAATACCAAATTCAGACATGGTGGAGTACAGGTGCTTCCTTATTGGGCTGTCGAAGGCGGCTTTGTAGTCGACAAAAAGATGGTGGGTGTCGACTTGTTTTTCTTGAGTCTTCTCCAAGATTTGTCGTAGCGTGAAAATCTGGTCGATGGTGGACTTTCCAGGTCTGAAGCCACACTGATAAGGTCCGATCAGTTCGTTTACAATGGGCTTCAATCTTTCACATAAAACGCTCGACAGGACCTTATATGCGATATTAAGAAGGCTTATCCCACGGTAATTGGCACAGATAGTGGGATCGCCTTTCTTGTGGATTGGGCAGAGCACACTAAGATTCCAATCGTTCGGAATGCATTCTTCCGACCATATTCTGCATAGAAGCTCGTGAATGCATTTAAGTAGAGCTTCGCCTCCGTTCTTAAACAACTACAACAATGGAGTGCGGAGTGGGAGCTGGTATATACTCTGAGAAATTTGGGGTGGTGGACTGCCAAACTCAGCCAGCGTCTTTCTAGCCGCCATTAAAGCTTTAGCTGCGATCAGTACCAACTCCAAACTGGTAAGGCAGTGTAAGGATGAAGTGGTCGTGCTACGCCACCAACTTAGCATTACCCTAATCTTGGTTCCTGGGAACTGGCTAGGCGGAGTTCCTTCCTTGACGTTTCAAGAGAGGATCCAGTCGAAGTTTCACTGAATACAGTTAAGGGAGGAATTCACTCTTACTACTTGTTCTTAGCCGGTAGTCGATGGAGAAGACTACCAACCTGTAATACATCAAGAAAACTATAACCCCTTTACAACTTAGGTAGAATACAGGAGATGCTCTCAAAACCCCGGAATTAAATAGCCAGAATAACGGCTATTATTACGGGTCACTGGTGCATCAGAGTACACTCTGAGAGAATCGGACTACCCTTCAACAACCACTGTCACAGTTGCAATGACCCAAATTAAAAAGAAACACTGACACACTTTCTATGCATCTACCCGGCCCTAGCCAGGTCTAGACTAAGAGCGCTGGGCAATCCCTTCCTCAGCAATCTAGAGAAACTTTCAACAATAAAAATCAACAATCTCCTAACGTTCATCAACCACACCGGATGGTTATAACCTAACAGTGCATTACTCACTCAACTTACAGGAATACGAGGTTATGGTACCAAAACGGCTCACTAAAGCTACTTGGATTCTACTTGTATGTAGCATCACCATCTAAACCAACCAGCCAACTTCTAAGCAGAAAAGCGTAATGATTGTGCTGACCAATTTTCATCCCCTATCAAATATATCGCACGACGTTAAGTTCGGTCCAGAAGCTTCAAATAATATCTTGACGCCCCTGGCCAAATGTGCGAATTGTACTCCCTTTTCGTACCTCCTGTCTGCCATCCTTTTAAGAGTCTCCATACAAAAAATGTCAGAAACAGTTCATGTCTCTCCCGAATTGACCCCTAGAGATGTCAAATGTATGAATTGGTCCTATTATTTTTTTATTCTCAATATTTCCTCTGAAGATACCCACTATTTTATTTAACATCCTTCTGGGGAACCTATACAAAAAATACAAAATGGTGTAAGTCAGTTTAGAAAGCTCATAGTGTAGTTATAAAGACCCGGCACAACACAGCAACAAGCTTTAACGACACACAGTTCTTGCTAACTCATGAATGCATAGCAGAAACACTGAATGTGTGTAGATGAAGTCAAGACGAAACATTCAATGCATATCTATACTAAAGCACATCTATATATGTATCTATACTAAAATACACCACAGTTTATGACTTCATAGTTACAATTCATAAAGGTAGGGAAGGTTCTGGAGAAGATTTTGAGGGGCTTGAATTGATTGAGGTAAAAGGCATAATATCTGATTTAGCTTCAAATCAACATTATTCTCCAGTTTCCTCAAAGGAGAGAATACACACAAGACTTGAAGCGTTCAGCACAATTATACCTTGGTTCAAAACTAAATAATTAAATTTTGATTGATACAAAAGACCTTATTTTAATGTAATTGAAATTTTTTCTCACAGGGTCGCAATTTGATAGTTGGTGCCGCCTTCCGCGTCTGGGAGGAACTGTATGTCTGCAAAAAGCCCGCTATTGAGGAGGTCTTCAAAATATCGCTGACGCCCCCGCCAGCCAACTCAAAAGCACCCGATTTACAGACTACACGTGAGCAGGTCATGGAACTAGCTTCGAAACTCTGGTTCAACTATGTAGAGGCAGAGCGTAAAGCTTCCTATCGCATTCCATGGGAACTGCACAATCAAATACAATCGAAGATACAAAAGGTGACAGGCGGCCTAACACGCCTGGCTAGTCGCACCAAAGTCAAAAAAGAGGAGCTGATGATACGCATACGTTCGTCAATGAGTCGCGAGCTGGCTTTCGAATGCAATGCGGTACATGTACAGTTGATACGGTGGGACATTCTCAAAATTTCTCTATTTTATTTGTGTTACATTTATTTGTTTCATTTTCTTTTAAGTGATCTCTGGGAGCTGCGCTGCAAGCAATATATACAAACGCTGCAACACACACAACGTTATGTTTATCAAGACTGGATACAATCGGAGACGGAACTAACGCGTGAACGTGGACTCTGGGGCCCTGAAGGCAGCTCCACGCTAGACAAATGGATTTTGGACACTACAGAGGGTCCACATCGCATGCGAAAGAAAACCATGCGCAATGAGCTCTTCTATTTGCAATATCCATACAGGCCGGAACTTGAACTGTCCGATAATGTAGGCAAATCATGTTTTTTCCTACTGAATTTTTGATTAGCTTGTTTTTAATTATCTTAGCGTCAATTAAAGTACAAGGTTGCCACCAGTTTCGATTCGAAAATTTACTATACACATTGCCAGCAACCGCCGCGCATACTTTGCGAGACTGATTCGCTGTTGCAGCATCAACAGTCGCTGCAGCAGCAACATTCCATGGATGCCAGCAATGCGCAAGCGGCAAAGTCACAAGTGGCGCTGCAGCATGCATCAAGAAGTGAGCCTGGTGGCAGCAGCAACTCACCACCACAAACGCCACTAGAGCAGCTTAAGTTAACGCATCCAACACATGCGCTGACTCAAGAGTCGTTAGATGGCAGCGCAGGCACGCTAGAAGAAATCGACGAGGAAGATGAGGATATGTCAATGATGTCGGATAATGAAACGTTCTTGCGCTTGCTCGAAGAGCAGGAGAAAATCTCTTTTATGTTTCGTTGTGCTCGCATACAAGGCTTGGATACTACCGAGGGCTTACTACTCTTCGGCAAGGAACATTGCTATATAGTGGATGGCTTTACGCTGCTCAAGAATCGTGAAATACGTGATATAGACACGTTGCCTCCAGGCGCCTATGATCCCATTATACCAAACTCTGGTGGCTCAACACGTTCTGTTAAAATGCGTCAATGTTCAAAGTTTTCATATGAGGAAATACGCGAGGTGCATAAGCGACGCTATTTGCTGCAGCCTATTGCTTTGGAGGTCTTCTCCGAAGATGGACGTAATTATCTATTGAGCTTTCCGCGAAAAGTGAGGAACAAGGTGAGCATCTTTGCCTTTAGAAATCAAGTTTTTTATAAGTTTTCATTAAATTTTTCGCACACTTAGGTCTATCAGCGTTTTATGGCGCATGCCACAGCCATTAATGACAACGCACAACAGTCAGTAGCGGGTCAAAAACGCACCGCCAGCGTCGAACAGACATCGGGCATATTTAGCAGTCTCATTGGTGAGACTTCTGTAACTCAGCGCTGGGTGGTAAGCTATTGCTTTTTCCTCCATGTATTTCTTTTTATAGCTATTTTCAAAATATTATCCTTGGTTTTTTCTTTTAGCGCGGTGAAATTTCCAACTTCCAATACCTGATGCATTTAAATACTCTTGCTGGTCGCTCTTACAATGATCTCATGCAGTATCCCGTATTTCCTTGGATTCTCGCGGATTATGACTCGGAGGAACTTGACTTGAGCAATCCAAAAACATTCCGTGATTTCTCAAAGCCTATGGGCGCACAGTCGGAAGAACGCCTGGAACAATTTCAAAAACGTTTCAAGGTTTTTGTTTTTCAATAATTTTAAAACAATTTATTTGTTTTATTAATTTTTTTTTTTTTATTTTTGTATCAGGAATGGGATGATCCGCATGGCGAGACACCACCTTATCATTATGGCACTCATTACAGCTCCGCTATGATTGTCTGCTCCTATCTGGTGCGCTTGGAGCCTTTTACTCAGCACTTTTTGCGTCTTCAAGGCGGTCACTTTGATTTGGCCGATCGCATGTTTCATAGTTTGAAAGAAGCCTGGCAATCGGCATCGAATTTAAATATGGCCGATGTTAAAGAATTGATACCTGAATTTTTTTACCTCCAGGAGTTTATAACAAATTCCAACAATTTTGATTTGGGTAAGAGAATAAATGTTTGCGGAAAAGGGAGTTTTCACTTTTAAGATAATGCTTAGGAACATTTTGAAAATTTCAAATGCAAATTTGTTCATCTACGGCTGATAAACAAATTTGCATTAAAATTTTTCAAAATGTTTTTAAACTTTATCTTAAAAGTAAAAATTCCTTTTTTCGAATCCGCGTGAAAAAGTATTCCCGATAATGATGAATATTATTATATGTTTATTTAGGTGCCTCATGCTACATAAAAAACTTCTTTGGCTCGGTTCATAAAAATAATCCTTAGTTTATGTTATGATGATTCCCCAAAATTTCTAACCTCTAAATCCTCTTACCTCTAAAAATCGAGTTTTTTGAAAAAATATTGGTTGGTATAATAGTTGTAATAAAATTAAGAAAAAATCAATTCAGAAATTCAGACATTCCGAAATTACATTTGAAATTCTGAAATGCTATTGCACTTCATTCTTGATGACCGGCCAGTCGTGCATCGGGATATCCGCGATGTGCAGCTGATAGATTTCAATGAGCTTGCTACTCTCAAGCTTCATCTTGGGCAACCAATGCCCAGCAACCAGATACAAGCACAAGGCCGCCTTGGAATATCCTTTGCCAGGATAAGCTTGATGTTAAGCCATCCCATGCGTCCCTGACCTTAGAGTTGCACTCGCTTTGGACTTCCTTGGAGAACTGATCCTCGCATTTGATCACCCGTAACCCTCGCACTACCTCCACGGATTCGAAAGAGGGGAGCGCACCGCCTTTGTTGCCGAGAAGATGGTCAATGACCATCTCCGACAACTTGGCCTCGATATTGCCCCACTCCTCCGAAATCCTCTTGTGGCTGTTGGAGTTAGCATCTACCAGCGCCACCTGTAGGTGATCTCTGACCATCTTACTAAAGGCGCGCTGGCTATTTGTCGTCGGTTGCTGAGATACGGTGTCCACCTTTGCCCTCTTCGTAACATTGTCCGCTACTTCTAGCGACCGATTACGTTTTGAGTTGGCTCCGACAGCAGGCGAAGAGGCTTGGTACTTTATGTACTTGTCAATCGTAGCCTTGTATCTCTGTCTGTCCTCCACGTCGCGCGCCCTGCTCAGCATTCTTCTCAATCGTGGTCAGAGTGTGTAGAGCCCTACCGTACCTCGCTTTCAGATTCGAGCCGTGGGATTTCCTGCTCTTCGGTCCACTACGGCTGGTGGTCTCATTGAAGAAGGATGTCGGTCGTTTTGTCTAACCACTGTGGCTGGTGGTCTCGGATTTGGTGATTGATGGTTGACAGGAAGGCCAAGGAGTACTGGAGGATATCAATTCGTCTTCTGTGCTGTTCCCTAACACTTCGAGTGGGTTTTTTTGTTATATATTGCATTCATCTGGCTCGCACGCAAGGGGGCAAGGGGGCCACTGGAGCAGCGTGGGAGGCTATGAGGTGAGCCCCAATACCATGGTAAAGCCAGCATTTCTCTCTGGTTCGGCCAGGTCAGAAAGGAGATAATCTAGAATAAATCACAAATTATCTTTGGCTACAAACTTTAAACTCGGTGGGCACCATCCCTCTACCCCGGGGTTAAAGGTAAGGAATAAGTTCTTGCTCATTACTCTACAACAGCCTGTATGAGATGGGTGGCCCTACTAAGAACCAAGGCCCCGTCATCATAGCCCGTTATGTCATTGCAACATAAGCCTCTTTACCATGCCCATGCAGTTATCCCAATTCAGTAAATGTATTTTATCAATCGGAGCTTAGGTGATGGCAATGCTAGAATGTTGAAATGCAGCCTACTTCTTACAAATATTTGAATTATATTAAATATTTCTATTATATGTATAAAGTTATTAAAAAATATTTCAAAAACATTCAAAAGTCCTTATTCACAATCACAACATGAGATATGTCTTTTAGGCACAAAACAAAATGGTGAAACTCTTAGTCATGTCATACTTCCACCATGGGCCAAACAGGATCCAAAAGAATTCATCAGAGTGCATCGGAGTGCCTTGGAGTGTGATTATGTCAGTCTAAATTTACATTTGGTATGTTGAGTAACTATATGTATATATCTTATCGTCTACGACAAGAGCTACGAACAGTTTTGTTATAATCTTAATCGCTTTATCAAATAAATCTTTCTTATTAAAAATGTCTTGCAGTGGATAGATTTAATATTTGGCTGCAAACAGCAGGGGCCCGCTGCCGTTGAAGCTACCAATGTTTTCCATCATCTGTTTTATGAGGGCAACGTAGACATCTACAAGTATAGAATTTAATTCTTTCCTTTGTTTTTTAATTTTCACTAATACCCTCTTTCATACTTGACAGCATTGATGATCCTTTGAAGAAGAACGCCACCATTGGTTTCATTAACAATTTCGGACAGATACCAAAGCAGCTATTTAAAAAGGCCCATCCGGCCAAAAAAATGACCAACTCCAGACATTCAACTTTAATCGATCCGGGAGCACTGATACAAGGCAATACCACAGTGCTGCAATCAGATCGTTTATTTTTCCACAATTTGGACAACTTAAAGCCCAGCTTACAGCCCATTAAAGAGTTGAAAGGACCTGTGGGTCAAATCATACAACCAGATAAGACTGTTTTTGCCGTTGAACAGAATAAGGTATTAAAGAGTGTTGGACCTTATTTTAAATGACTTTAAAAATAATGCTTGTGTTTCGTTCGCACTCGTTTTAGGTAATGATGCCACCAACCTATGCAAAATACATTGCTTGGGGCTTTGCTGATCACTCGCTGCGTATCGGTCTCTATGACTCGGATCGTGCTTCCTTTGTCTCTGAGGCTGCCGCACAAAATTCCGGCGAAATTCTCACCTGCGCTTGTCCCAATGCCAAAATGATTGTAACCGCTGGCACCAGCTCGGTGGTGACCATTTGGAAATTTGATGCCAATCGCAAAAGTCTGACCGTGCGCCATTCGCTGCATGGACACACAGATGCTGTCAGTTGTTTGGCTGCCAGTGCTGCTTATAATGTCATTGTTTCAGGGTCACGTGATGGCACTGCCATTGTTTGGGACATGACACGCTTTACTTTTGTGCGTCAATTGCGCTCTCACGTTGGCGTCGTTGCAGCTGTAGCAATCAATGAGCTGACAGGTGATATAGCAACCTGCTCGGCAACCTGGCTGCATGTGTGGTCCATCAATGGTGATGCCTTGGCTACAGTGAATACAAGTGTGGGTAGCGCTGACCGCATGCAGCAGATACTGTGTGTTTCATTCTCGCAGATACGCGAGTGGGATCAACAGAATGTTGTCATCACCGGTTCCACGGATGGTGTGGTGAGGGTAAGTTTGTAGTTTGATGACTTCATCAAAACACTGCTCTTTTATTTTCAAAATCATTTAACAGATGTGGTCGCTGGAGTACACTCAGGTACCCATTGATCGCAAGCTAAAGCGTTGTGCTGAGGTGAATTCACAGGAAAAACCAGAGAGCTTTGATAAAGACAAAATTTCCAATACAGACAGCTCTACGAGCAGTAAAGTAGAAGGCAAGAATTTGGATCTTTTCAAACAGATAAAGAGTCTGTCGGCTAATGGGGAGAGCCGTAAGGAAACAAGTTGCATTTTTCTGTACAAAACTTTTTTAATTCCTTTCTTTACATAGAAATTGCCAAGTCCGCATCGGAAAGCAGCATCTCAGAGGCTTCCGAGCACAGCCAAAAATCCAATGACAGCCCTCACAAAGAAGTTCAAAGCAACGAAAGGCGCAAGAGTTCAGTTACAGGCACAAAATCCTTGCATGAAATGAAATCCTCATCCACAGTCGATGAAGTGGAAACAGTGATGCGCAAAACCGATGAAGGTTTGAAAAAATTGGCCAATTCTTTTGCAAAACTTATTTTTTTATCTAAACACAGAGCATGTTGCTGGCGATGAGCAGCGCACAATACGTCCAAGCAAATCAGATACAAGCTTAACCGACAGCTTTGTGGTAGTTGACAACGAACGGCTCAAGGGTGAACATTCACTGCGTCAAGGTGAGTTAAAGAAGTAAATTGCTATAAGAGCGAGTTGTTTCAAAGCGGGTATTAAAGCTACCTAACTTATCTTGAGCTTAACTCATCAGAGCGCTCATAGTTTTATTGCGCGATAATTTTCTTGGTAATCACAGAAGCAACGACTATTTCACGGTTGCAAATGAATTTTTAAGTGCGTATGAACAATTTGATTTAAAAATTTAGACCATAAAGCCGATAGCCCTGGTCGCTAGTGCTTCCTTAATTATAATTTTATTTATAATTATTAATTATAATTTTAATTATAATTAAATGTAATTAAATAAAAGAAATAAATAAAAAAGTAAATACAAACTTTTACTAACAATATTTTGCCAATCACGATGCCAGTCTCGAATTTTTCTTAAGAAAAATTACATATTTCTTAATTTCCTTGGTAATTACAAAAGCAACGACTATTTCACGGTTGTAAATGAATTTTTAAGTGCGTATGAACAATTTGATTTAAAAATTTAGACGACAAAGCCGATAGCCCTGGTAGCTAGTGCTTCCTTAATTATAATTTTAATTATAATTAAATGTAATTAAATAAAATAAATAAATAAAAAAAAATAAATACAAACTTTTACTAACAATATTTTGCCAAACACGATGTCACTCTCGATTTTTACCCACAGTGTCCTGTGAGAAGGATATTTGCAAAAGCCAAGATTTTTTTTCCAATTTGGATATTTAAAAAAAAATAATTCCTAGCATGAAATTAAAATATTTTGTTCATATCTCCTTTATGGTTATTATTTCTTTAAAACACTTCTTAACAACAATTTTTAAATCAGTTGAGATCCATCGAATGGCTCATCTAACTCAAAATGTCAGTATAACATATATGTCAATGCTGAGGTAAGATGTTTTGACGAAATAATAATTTCATGCTAGGAAGTAAAATTTTTTAAAATATTGAAATAGAAAAAAGGTGGTCTTCATCCTTGTCTTTTAAATAGATACTCTTGGACAGGGTGTTGTGTAGAAATATTTGAAGAATCCAAATTGAGAAAATGATCTTCGGTACCACTTCTGGTGCTCGATATACATATAACATCTTATATTTTTTTTTGATAAAGTTTAAAAAATTGCGATCAAGTATACATTTCTCAAAAACAAGAAAATTCATATGCGAAAAAATTGGAAATTATTAGTTCTCTAAATTTAAGGAAAATGTTAGCACTTTAATCAATACCAACAAAATTTAGGCAATCAGACAACAATCTAAAGTTCTGTGCTATCTCGAAAGTACCTTTAGATTCGAATATCCTTTACAAAGGACACTGGGAGTGACATCATGTTTGCAAAATATTGTTAGCTAAAGTCAATATTTACTTTTGCTTTAAGACATATAAAATTTTTCTTACGAAAATCTACGCATTTTGATATCGTCTTTTTTACAGTTTTTCTCAAAAACCAACTTTGTCCTTGCGGTAGGGAAAGACATGTTTTTTCGTTAAATTTTTGGGAGATCTTTAGGGAATGTCAAATTCGAAAAAAAGTTTTAATTTGATATGCCCTATTGTCCATATCTCAACAGTTTACAATGTAAACTTTACATCATATAAATGAAAAATAGTTAATTTTGCATTTTGGGGGTATATTGTTTGGATATGGTGGATCTAGGGTAATTTTGTTGTTGGAAAACTCTATACGTTTTTCATAGGGATGATTTTTTGCCAACACATAGCATTACATTTCTCAATGGTTTTCAGAATGTAGTTATGCTAAATAAGGTTTTTTGTTGGGGGGGATGTGAGTATGAAGGAAAATTTTTTATCAACTTAAAAGAAACATCTTTGCCACTGACAAAAATCGCGTACCACTTTTAGTTACGACGCTTCTCGTTGATTTCTCTGATTGTAAGAAGAATATGTTGACCTGGGTTATATATGCGTGATTAGGAGCCCGGAAATAATTACGGTTTCTTACTCACGTTGTGGCTGTCGCACTGTGTATTTTAGGGGTGAAAAGTTTGGAAAATTTCACACTCAGATTCTTATTTTACTCGACAAGACTGAAGAAAGAAAAGTAGTATCACTTCCCAGGTATTTCTACTTCATTCTATTTTGTATCACTGGTATTTCTTTCTAGCCCACTTGATAAACAGCTTAGAACGTTTTGTCATCTGTCATTGTTAGTTTCGTAGAGCTTCCAACAAAAATTTGCTTTTTTTTTAAACCTTTATTATTGAAGGCTGCAATTGAGATATTTGTATTTGAATATTTAGGGTCGAACCTTTAATGACATCTTTATTATCTTTTTCAAAACATATTTTTATAGATCGGAAAAATGTTGTAGAAGAGGGTGACGTATTTTTGAAGTGAGACTTCTTAGGCTGCAATTTGATATTGAAGGTAACATTTTTGGAGTCTCGTCACGAAAAATGTTCGTAATTTAAAATACTTCGAGTCTTATCACATTTTTGTGTACACGAGCAATGATATTTTATATTTTTTGTGTTTTTTGTATAGGGACCCCCAGAAGGGTGGCAGATAGAGTGCAGGTGTGTTGAGAAGAAATGTTTAAATATTAATTTTTTGAAAAAATTCGTAGGCAGCGATCTGATATTGAGTTGATATATTATTAAAAGTTGATAATATTTCGAGTCTCGTCACGTATTTATGTACATGTGGCATCTTTTTTTTTTTTGTATGGGGACCTCCAAGAGGTGGCAGATAGAGTATAAGTGTGTTTAAAAGAAATCTTAACCTTTAAGTGGTGACGTGAACTTTTTTTTGCACTACCAGTGACTTTTGCACAAGCTCCTTTACTTTCTTGTTAGATTATTGAGTAAATACTAATCAATCTTTTAAAAAAATTACAAACGTTTGTTTATAGAAGTAAAATTAAAAGAATAAATGTAAAAACAATAGTCTTTTCCTTTTATATTAAAATTTTAATCAAAAATAAACCTTTAAGGAACTTTGCAGTCTTCATGTGTTTCTCAGAAATCGCGACTTGAGAGGGGCCTGTGAGACTCCACGTCGCCACATAATGGTTAAGGGAGAAATGTTTATATGAGCAGCTTATACATTTTACCACCCTAGGGTCATAGATTTTTTTGATATGTACTGTAATAAACATTTTACCAATTTTAAGTTTTTTTTTTTTGTATGGGGACCCCAGAAGAGTAGCAGATAGGGTGTATTTGTGCTCTTAATAAATGTTGAGGAGAAAAAATTAATAGGATCAGCTCATACATTTGACCCCCCCCAGGGATCAATGATTTTTTTGATATTAACTATAATAGACATTTTTTTCTGTTTTTTTGTATGGGGATTCCCAGAAGGGTGGCAGAAAGAGTGTAGGTGTATTCAGAAGAAATGTTAAGGGGAAAAAAATTCATAGCTCATATATTTGACCCACCTAGGGGTCAATGATTTTTTGATATGAACAATAAGCCATTTTTTTGTTTGTTTTTTGTGTCTTCAGGAACCCCCAGATGGGTGGTAGATAGAGTGTAATGTTATGTTCACACTAAGAAATACATGCTCATTAACAAAATCCACATTTACGAACGTCCCTTTACTCGTTGTAGGAGTAACATTGACAAATATATATAGTAAATGACCTAAATGCGCATTTAGCTCTCAGTGTGAACATAGCATTAGTGTGTTTTAAAGAAAATGTGAAGGGCAAAATTAATAGGTCATACCAGCTCATACATTTGACCTCCCTAGGAGTCAAAGATTTTTTGATATGAACAGTAATATAAATTTTTGAAGTGAAACTTCTTAGGCAACGATTTTTTGAGAATAACATTTTTCGAGTATCGTGACGAAAAATTTTCTAATTTCATCATAATTCGAGCCTCGTCACAAAAATTTTTCTGCCTCAGCCATGGCGAATAATAAGGTAGGGTAAGTAGCTGTGACAAGACCTATTGTTAATGTCAAAGTGTGTTTTAGAGTTGCCAGTTTTCTTTATTAATGTTACTTTTGGGATAAACACTTGGAAAAGGGATTTTATGAAGGGTGAATAATATGAAATGAGGATATATTATAATTATATAAATATTGTTTATAAGCCGAATAAGTCCGCTTCAAGCTTGCCTAAAACAAAAAACCTGTACTTCCCCATTTTGAAGTATTGCTTGTAAAGGATTTCATCAGAAACGCCAAGACAAAATATAGATTTTTCATTGGATTTTAATTCGTGATATGGCAGCACTATATTTTATGATTTTAACAATAGGTCTTGTCAAAGCTACTACCCTATCTCTTTATTCTGCCATGGCCTCAGCACAAGGTTGCCAGGCAAAATTCGTAACAATTCCCACGAAAATTACCTTTTTCCCAAAGTCACATAAATTAAATACCACCAAAATTCCCATGGTAAAGGTAAGCAAAAAAAATTCCCACAGCAATTAAAAAATACCAAAAAAAATCCCACGATCATTTAAAATTACCACAAAAATACCACGCATTTTAAAAATACCACCAAAAATCCCATATGCATTTAAAAATTCCACAAAAAATCCCATACGTATTAAAAAATACCATGAAAAATCCCATATGTATGTATATAAGAAATTTTAAAAAGTTTAGAAATACCAGAAATTTTTGCATTTAAATAAGCAGAAATAAATAGACACGTCGATAGTTAAAAATTTTGCATTTATTGTCTTTGTTTCAAAACTATAACAAATAAATAACCCAAGTAGAATTTTGCGACCACAGGTTACTTAATATACATTTTTTTAAATGATGACGTTGCAGAGATACTGATTTGGATAATATTTTATGGAAAAAGTTTGTAAAAATTCCTATTTGTAAAAATTCCTATTCTTAAATAAAGCCTTCAATGTGATTTTCCTTTTTAATACTATTTTACCACTAGGTCACGGAATGTTGTAACGATTTATCAAGTTTTACCTTTAAAAAATGCATCACTCAACTATGGAATAATAACTTAAGAAATTATCATTTTGTAACGATTAAATAATTGCGTCCCAAGTGTAGGCTCTTTGTATTTAAAATGGTGTCCGCAAATTATTATTATATTTTCCTAACAATAAACATGAAATTGCTTTTATATTGTATTGTTAAGCTTTTCAACTATGTTTTATTGATTGCTTACATTAAAAACTATTCCTGAAATGTGTGTACAATACTTTCTTCACAAAACTTTTTAAAACATATTTATTAATATATGAAATTATTAAAAAATTTCTGAATTTAGATTGCGCTTAAATTTTTAAGAAGTTTTGGCTGTTTTTTACCGAAAATCTTCTTTCCCATTTACATTTAGCTCCAAAAAATATCCAAAACACCTAATGTTATGTTGTACTCTTATATTTTATATAAATTCTAATTATAAAATAATTTATAATAATTATGGCTGTAAACAAAATTGGCAACTCTATAATGCATTTATACTAAAATGTAATAAGTAACTTCAAAGTAATTTTTACTAAAACAATGTCGGCATTGTGTTGCACCACTTTCGAAAAATAGGGATCTCTGTAACGTAACCAATACATAACATCATGTCAATGTTGACACAAAAATAAACGCTACGACGTCGCTGCAACCCAAATATGGACCATCAGTTTTAGTTGGGAACATACAAATTGTTTTACATAAAGTTAATTGTTACACATATCACATGTTTTCGTCTTATATTTGAGATCGTGAATTTTATTTGTATGTATCCATTTAATAATTTCTAAAACGATAGTATGCTTATAAAAATAAAATAATAAAAAATAAACAAAATAAAATAAAAATATTGTTTTCAAAAATATTTGTGGTTTGTGAGGTGATAAGCAATTCATTTTAACACAACATGACTTTTCAAAAATTTAGGTACTTATTTCTAATATCAAATAATAAAAGTGACTTCAGAATAAAAAATAACCATAATAAAATATGTATACAGTTTTCAAAGATATTTGTGCTTTGTAAAGTGATAAACAGTGAATTTAACACAATATGATTTTTCAAAAAATTAGGCACTTATTTCTAATATAAAATAATGTCAGTGACTTCAAAAATAGAAAATAAACAAAATAAATTATATATTAGTTTTCAAAGATATTTGTGTTTTGTAAAGAGATAAACAGTTAATTTCAACACAATATAATTTTTAAAAAATGTAGGTACTTATTTCTCATATAAAATAATATACATCATAATAATATCAGAAATAAAAAATTAACAAAATAAAATAAATATAAATTTTTTATGGCAACTGTTATTTAATTTTGATTTTAACAGATAATTGCTGAATATTGGATTCGATAAGTAAACTTGAAAATATTGTCTATTATTGTTTTAGTAGTCTTATATATTTCACTTTTTTTGGACTTTTAAAATAATTTTTGTAAGCTTAACGCTTGCATGCAGAAATGTGGAATTTTCAGGAAGGTCAGAATTTTAAGTTTAGAATTTTTTTCAGAAAAGAATGCGCTATTCGTTTTTATGCAATTTTGTGATGTCAACTTGTTCTTAAAACAAATATGTAATTTATTCATTTATATTAAGAGTAAGTTCGAAAAAATGTACAGCGTAAACTTATAGCTTTACTCTACTCTATATATACGTCGATCATCTAATACTATGATTAAGATTTTGCTTAATAAAAGTGAAAAAAACTTTTTAAGAAAAAATTCCCAAATTCCCATGCAATTAAAAAATACCACGCTGAATTCCCACGCCAATTAAAAAATACCACGCTGAATTAAAAAATACCATGGGAATTCCCAAAAAAAAAAATTCCCAAGACCAATTAAAAATTACCACGAATGGGATTTTTCCCACAATACTGGCAACTTTGCCTCAGCAGATATGATTGAGATAGACTATGTGTGGAGCTCTGCAAATATGCAAAAAATATGCGAATGGTTTTTGGGTGCACGAGCATTGAAATATGTCGTAGTTTGGAATTTACACGGGGTTACACAAGACTGCGCAGAATACGTATTAGTTGTCAAACTATGTGTCTGTGAATAAGTGTCCAGACAGTTGCCAAGACAGTAGACAAAATAGTAAAATATTTTAATTTTTCTATTTCTATAATGAAGTCTCACTTATGTGCTGTATACACTAGGGTGTCCCAAAAATATTTTTTTTTTACCGATGTCCGTGGTTTTAATACTCCATTTGACCTTAGAAACACCCGCTATGAAGCGCATCTCAATTGGTAAAGGTTTAGAAGTAGCGAATTAATTTTCTAATTTTCCCATACGATTTATATGGGGAAAAATCAGTTTTGCTGGTAAATTGAATTTAGAGCCATTATATTTTAAGCAAAATTGTTCAAAAAAGTGTTCTCTCAAGTTTTGTCTGTTGTGACATATCCAAATTTCATTTTCATCTGATTATTATTTGGTGGTCTGTGGCTCACTTCTTAGAGCTACCTATATAAATGAATACTTCTACTTAGAATTATTTAATTAAAAATCAATATCTCTTAGAGTACTCCATTTTCATTATTGTTATTGGTCTTAAATTTTAGATAATGATAGTTGGAATGCACAATAAAGAAAAAATTCATAGCGTTGTTATATGTTTTGGATTAATAGTTGTAACAAGTAGTTTTTTTTGTATTGATATTTTCTATAAATATCAGCTTTTCAATCAATATATCAACTGTATATATATCAGCTGTAATCAAGTTTTTTATACCCCCTTTGGATCCCCGTACCCCCTTTGGATCCGCAACTTTAGAGTGAATGTCCCATACACTTCATTCTGAAACAGAATGTTTTTCGATTGAATTAATATTTCTGCTCATCCATCACCTCTTTTTAAATAGAGCCTCTTGAGAACATAAACCGTTCGGAGTCGGCATAAAAATCGTAGGTTCAATTCTCTATCATTTATGTCTGATCAACACACATTGAACAACTCAATTAATTATAAGAAGCTCGGTCAAAAATATTTCAATAGCCGAAATAGCCAATATTTTTTTTTAATTTTAGCAACCTGTTTTGAATTGAAGGTCATAAATTAAAGCTTAATTTAATTTTCATCTGCTTAAATTCAAGGTTTCAAATGGCAACGTCAATTAATGTTTCGCTCCAAACTCACAATGCATACCGCCTATGATCGTAAGGATAACGCAGAGCCGGCTAGCATAACTGCGCTAACAGTATCAAAGGATCATAAAATATTGTATGTTGGTAAGTAAAGCATATAAAAAAAAATTATGAAAAACCACATTTTTAAAAAATTCCTAACTTTAGGTGATGCACGCGGCCGCATTTTCTCTTGGTGTGTAACAGAGCAGCCAGGACGTGGTGTAGCCGATCATTGGCTCAAAGATGAAGGCGCCGATCAGTGTGTCAAATGTCACGTCAAGTGAGTATAGACTTTTAATACATAAACAAAAAAATTTAAAAAAATAATATTCTCACTCTCAGATTCAATTTGTACGAGCGCAAACATCACTGCCGCAATTGCGGCCTCGTGTTTTGCAATAAATGCAGCCGTTTTGAGTCGGAAATCTCCAGACTACGCATACTTAAGCCAGTGCGTGTCTGTCAGGGTTGCTACAGTCAATTGCGCGCCAATTCCGTAGATAACTAATGTTATCTTACAAAGAATTCAGTTCATTATCGACGGTAAAAACCAACTTAGTTAAATTTAAAGTGTTATAATATATTTTTTAGTAAATGAAGGCTGTTCTATTTGTTTTATTAATAATAACTTTATATTTGTAAATGTTTATACGTATTTTATTTACTCAATTTTATATATATTTCAAAGCTTTTTGTAACAATTATTTTTTATAAGCAATCAAAAAAATCTACTAACAAAGTAGTACCAGAACTTTTTCTATACCAACTTTTATATAAACTGTACATTTCTTTTAGTTTTAATTCAAACATGTTCCATATAATTTTGCTATCTACCAGCTTAGCTTGCTACCATTTTCATCAACTATCAAAAAAAATTACAAAAACAAAAAAAAAACAGTTGCATGTAACAATAAAAGCAAATTTTTGCATAGTTTAAGGCTTAAAAAAGTTCATAATTAATTTAATATTGTATAATGAAGACAAATGTATTCGTAGTTGTAGTAAAGTAAATTTACATATATATACATATATGTAATTATTTATAAATGCAGCAGCATACAAATAATGTAGTAAATGATTAATATTTTATAGCAAACATACTCTCTCATGTCAGAAATGTCGTAAAAAAGTTATAAAGACATCGGATTAGAATGCAATAAATTTGATGTTTCAAGAACTCGAGTTTAAATTTCTAAAAAATTAAAACGAAATTAAATGAGTTCGTTATCAAAATTTACTTATAGTGTCTCCGTACTATAAGTATCTTTAATTCAGTATACAATTTTAAAGATTGAAAGTAGGGAAAAAGAAAAATGTATCATATTTAAACTTTTTTAAAAACAATACAAATTTAATGTCAAAAATTAATTTTTATTGCTTCCACACTATTTTTTTTTTTATTATTTTTTCTGTTAAGTTTGTCATTTGTACTGAATCATATGGTGTAGTAGCTCTCTTACTTAATTAGTGGACCATACGTAATAACTTTGTTTTGAGCAAATTTAGAGCTGTGCAAAATGTATTAAAAAAAAACAAAAAAAAACGATTTTAAATTAAAAAATTAACGTATTTAGTAGGCCTATTGCGTAGGGCAACAAAACAGAGTTGCGAACTGCCATCTGGTATTTCGTATCACAACCAATTTCAAGTTGCTATTTTCAGCGAGTTGCCAAAGAAAACAATAACGAGCTGTCAAAAAGAAAACAGCTCATGTTAAAAATTTTATATATTCAATAAGTTTAAATTTGGAAAAAGCCATTTATAGAAAGAAAACAAATAAATACGGATATAAGTAGTGATTTATATTTTGATGACGGAAACGGATGCACTGATGTTGTGTGTTGCGTATAAGAAGGAAGATCAGAGACAAATTCAACCCTTTGGAACTCTCAAATTCAAAGTAATATAACACTGTAAATACAAACATTGAATAAAAATTTGCTTATTTGAATAAATTTGACAGGTTTCTTAGTTATTTCCGATAAGGCAAAGAAGCGTTTTGTTATGTACTGGACGAAATAAAAAACTTTAAACAGCCTGTTCGTTGTACGCCAATACCGCTTTCCAGCATAAGCTCTGCCAATCGCTCGAACTGTTGCTTGTTTGTAATTTTTATGTTTCTATGAAAATAAATAATCTATGAATAATCCAAATAACACAAATTTCCAAAACTTGCGCTGTCTCCATTTCTCGCTTTTGCACAAGGCCACCAGCTTGCAACAAGTAATTAGCAGTTGCTGACTTTTGACAGGTTCCGCAACCAAACCAAATAACAGTGGCTATCGATAATAACACAAAAATTTGACAAGCAACTGTGAAAGCAGCGAGTTGATCAACTGTTTGAAAGTGTTGCCATCGATAATAAGAATTTGGCAACCGCAACTCAACTGAGAGCAAAGTTGCCATACACAATAGGCATATAGTTGTATAAAAAAAAGTTGGAACAGGTTTTCATCAAGCATTCAAAAATATCTTAGCTTAAAAAAATTATTTTTATCATTGTTTTAGAAAATTGTTTTTGACTATATCATATTTTGTTTTAATTTTAATATTACTTTAATATTAGTGCAAATTACAAGAAAAAATGTATACAAACTTAACAAGAATTCTACAGCTCTCTAAAGCGCATGCTTTGATTTGAACTTCTGTAATTTTTAGGACTTTTCGGCATGAGCAAAAGATTAAAATTGTCCATATTTTTTTTAAAACCTTAGTTTTTCTAAAACAACAAGTTAAAAAAAAGAAATGCGTGTTTTTGTGTTCTTTGATAAATATAAGAATTTATTTCGGATCTCTGCAGCGCATTAATAGCCACTGATTTTTTGCTTGTATGTATTTCGTTTACATTAAAATTTGTGACTTTAAATAATATTTCAAAATTATTTGTATAAAACACGTTCATTTTTTACTGGTCTGTTTTAAATATTGTTATTATTATTTTAAGAAATTTTTATTTCTTTTAGCAAAATTTTATATTGTTTTATATTCTGTTTTTACCTCTTTGTAATAAATATTATTTATATTCTTGTTTAAATTATGACTTTTTGTTTTTCCTCTTTGAAGGCGTCCATTACGTGAGGTGATTTTTGCTATTTTTTGACCCCCCTTCCCCCCTAGTCAGATATCGTGAGATTTAGATCGACCCCTCTAATCTCACGTGAGATTATTCAAAATGCGTGTTTTCATGATTGTAAATACCCAGTAGTTCCAGTCTTGAAGAAATCTCGAATGAATCATGTACGAATTTTAGTGATCCTTGACGAAACATGCTGATTTGGACATACATTTCATTGACGAAAATTTTATATAAATGTTCCAAATTCGTGCAAAACGCAATGCAAAAACGTCGGGATTTATTATAAACGAACCCAATATCGAAATATTGAGGAAGTTTCGTTAACGAAAAGCAGACAGTAATATAAAGAAAATTCGTCAAGGAATTAAAATCGAAACGTGCTTCTGGACCGAATTCAACGTCGTGCGATATATTTGATAGGGAATAAAAATATTTTCATCCTCTCTCAACTCTATTGGAAATCGAAGTAATGTTGGTTTCATAATGGCCTGACGCCACTCGGTCCACTCGGGCAGCTGTCCAAGCCCATTCCTTTACCATTGCCTTGATGCCACACAGAACCTCACGTTGTAGTGATAATTCGTTCTTTAGTCGTACGGTAAAGTTGTGGAATATTCTCCCTGCGAGCGTGTTTCCCGTCAGTTTTGAGCTGTGCAAATTTAAAACAAATCTGCACCGAAACTACTCCATCTTTTCAACCACTAACTAACTATCACCCATCTTCCAAATCAACACAATGCTCATACATTTATAAGAAACATTACCTGAGCTTTCACTCTACAAAACAGAAAAAAATGATACCAAATTGTCAAAATCAAACGAATTCGACAGCAATGGCAATGACACCTGCAGTCTACAGTTTAGCCTCTGAACGATTCGGCGAATTACAACATTCATGAATATCTTAAAGTTGATGCAATAGAGTGAAAAAAATTAGGCGCTGACAACCGCTACTTTGCATTATATTTTGTATGATTATTTTTAAGTCCAGCAGCTCATGCAGAAACTTCCTTTAAGAAATCATCACGAAAAGTTCGTCAGTGATGCCGCGAACTACTGGGAATGTTAATTTATGCTTCATTGTATTGGATTTATTAAAATAAATATTAAATATTAATATAAATATTATTGTGTAAAATTTAGTCATATTTTAGTACAGAAACACGTTTTATCCAGTTATCTCATAATTCTACACTGTTTCTTGCGAATACAATTTTACGTCATATTTGTGAGAACCTATCCCCCACATGAGAGTGAGTGAGATTTGGCCTAACCCCCCGCCCCCTAAATGCCTCACGTAATTAATGGATGCCCCCTTTAATACAAATACACAGTGAATCCAAAAAGTTTACATTTACATGTGAAGCTAAGACCAATCTCAAACGATGTTTTATTTTCTATTACTTTATTATGTTTATTAGTTATACAAATATGCATTTTAAGGGTATGCATAATGCATTTACCGTTATTATTGCGAGTAACTGCATAAGTGTGGCGATAGCGAAAAAACTCAAATTAATTTTCCAAAAAAGTTTACGTACAGATGGCATTATTTTTCCTAACGTAATGGACTTTGCTGTTTTTTGTTCACACTTTTAGTTGATTGTGAGTATTGGAATTATTAATATACTAGCTGAAACACTGCGCGTTGCTGCCACGCCCATGTTGCCAAACTCCCACGAAATATTATCAGTGAAACTACTTACTTACTTAGTTGGCGCTACAACCGTATGTCGGTCTTGGCCTCATCTAAGAATTTGCGCCAGCCATTTCTGCCTTTCGCTTGCTGGCGCCAGTTGGAAATTCCAAGCTTCGTCAGGTTGTCCTCTACTTGGTCTTTCTAACGAAGATGCGGCCGTCCTCTTCTGCGTTGACCGCCGCTGGGTACACTCACAGAACTGGCGATGCTATCAAAACTTCGCTTCTTCTAGCCGTAAAATTGCGGTTCTCAATAAATTTAATATGTGAGGCTCTGACAACTTCCATAAGGGCTCTAAGATTCCTGTTTAAGATATGCTCTGCCGGTTTTGACAACCTCACAGAAAGTTGTAAGAACTTTTAATGGTAAGATGAATTCGGTTTTGATAGCCGAATTGTAGAGGGGTCATAACAGCGCCTTTTGCGATGGTGAGAAGAATTCTGTTTTGATAGCCATATTGTGGAGGGGTCATAAAAGCGTATTTTGCAATGGTGAGAGGAATTCGGTTTTGAAAGCGGAAGAGGAATTCGGTTTCATAAATCCTTATGTTGAGGTTGACAGAATTTTTTCTATTTAAGCTACTTCTGCGCTTTTAAGGTTATCACCAATTTCTTAATGCCGTTTGGATTGATTTTTATTTCAAATTATTTGAAAAAATAATACTTTTTTGATCAAATAAATAAACACCTGTTGGCAAGATTTATTCTTCGTTTGATCTCAATGCTGATGTCGTTAGATGAGTTTATGCTGGATCCCAGATAAACAAAGTCCTTTACAACCTCGAAGGAGGTATTGTCAACTGTAACGTGGGTTCCAAGACGCTGGGACTGTTTGTTTGTTGACACCAAGTATTTTGTCTTATCTGCATTCACTGCCAGATCCATTCGACTTGACTCTCTTTCTAATCTGGAAAATGCTGCACTGACTTCACGCGTATTATGGTCAATGATATCGATGTCATCAGCATACGCAAGCAGATAACACTCTTGTAGAATATTGTGCCACTACGTCTCAGATCAGCAGCTCGGATTATCTTTTCCATCATTAGGTTGAAAAAGGCGCACGATAAGGAATCCCCATGTCTAAAACCTCGTTTGGTAATAAATGGTGGGGAGAGGTCCTTCCCGATTTTAACTGCCCTGCTGGTGTTGCTCAATGTCATCCTGCAAAGTCGTATTAGTTTTGCAGGAATACCAAATTCAGACATGTTGAAGTACAGGTGCTTCCTTATTGGGCTGTCGAAGGCGGCTTTGTAGTCGACAAAAAGATGGTGGGTGTCGACTTGTTTTTCTTGAGTCTTCTCCAAGATTTGTCGTAGCGTGAAAATCTGGTCGATGGTGGACTTTCCAGGTCTGAAGCAACACTGATAAGGTCCGATCAGTTCGTTTACAATGGGCTTCAATCTTTCACATAAAACGCTCGACAGGACCTTATATGCGATATTAAGAAGGCTTATCCCACGGTAATTTGCACAGATAGTGGGATCGCCTTTCTTGTGGATTGGGCAGAGCACACTGAGATTCCAATCGTTTGGAATGCATTCTTCCGACCATATTCTGCATAGAAGTTCGTGAATGCATTTAAGAAGAGCTTCGCCTTCGTTCTTAAACAGCTCAGCAGGTAACCCATCAGCTCCCGCGGCTTTGTTATTTTTAAGCCGAGTTATAGCTGTCAGAACTTCATCATAGTCGGGCAGCGGAACTTCGACGCTGTCATCCGAAATTGGGGTTTCTGGAATATCACCTCTATTGGCGGCATTGTTGTCAGCGTCGCCATTTAGAAGCTTAGAGAAGTGTCCCCTCCATAACGTCAGTGTACTCTGGACATCTGTCACTAGATTCCCGTTTTCATCCTTGCAGGAAGAGGCCCCGGTTTTAAAACCATCGGCAAGGCGTCTTATTTTTTCGAAAAATTTTCGGATCTCATTCCTGTCACCATACATCTCAATCTTCTCCTGCTCGCGCTTTTCTGCCTCTCTTTTTTTTCCGCATGAAAATACGTCTCTCTCTTTCCTCCTCTTTTCTTTGTATCACTCCTTAGCAGCGTGCGTTACAGCCGACTGCAGGGTGGCTTTGTAGGCGGTGTCTTTCTCTGCAGTGGCGTCGCGACACTCCTGGTCGTACCACTGGTTTCGGCGAGGGCGGTGGTAGCCAATCACCTCTTCAGCAGCCGCACGCATAGAGTTGGAAAAGTGTGTCCACTGCGCGCATATATCATCGATTGGAGGAGTGCTTTGAAGCAGGAGTGAGAGTCGAGTGGCGAAAGCATCGGCTGTCTCTTTCGATTGCAGCTTGTCGACGTCTAGCTTTCTCTGTGTAGGGTTGCGTGTATTCTTAGCTGCACACAAACGTGTACGGATCTTGGCTGCAACAAAATAGTGATCCGAGACAATGTTTGCACCACGGATCGTGCGTACATCCAATACACTGGAAGATTGCCTTCCGTCGATCAAAACGTGATCAATTTGATTCTTGGTTTTTTGATCAGGGGACATCCAGGTGGCTTTATGAATATTGAAATGCATGAATGTAGTGCTACTTACGACCATGCTTCGTGCTGCAGCGAAGTCAGTCAGCCTCATTCCGTTATCGGAGGTGTTGTCGTGGAGGCTGAACTTTCCGACTGTTGGACCAAAAATATTTTTCTTGCCCACCTTAGCGTTGAAGTCTCCAAGCACGATTTTTACGTCGTGCCGTAAAAATCCTTCCTTGTCTTCTGTCGGAGCGTGCGCACATATTAGGCTTATATTAAAAAATTTAACCTTGATGCGGATTATGGCAAGTCGTTCGTTCACAGGTGTGAATCGCAGGACGTGGGGCCGTAGTCTCTTGCCAACTAAAAATCCGCATCCAAACTCATGCTTCTCCGCATGGCCGCTGTAGTAGATATCACAGGGTGCATGCCGAATGCAACCCTGCCCCTTCCATCGCATTTCTTGGATAGCAGTGATATCAGCTTTGTATCTTTCCAAGACATCAGTCAGTTGGATAGAGGCACCTTCCCAATTAAGGGTTTGGACATTCCAGGTGCATATCCGTAAATCATTATCAGTTTTTCGTTTGCGGAAGTCGTCATCAGATTTGGGGATCAGTTTTATTCTTTTCTTAGTTGTTTTCATTGAAATGGGTTTTTACGGGTGGGCTTCAAGCCCGACGCACAACCTATTTTAAGCCTAGGGAGGCCCGCCGCTCAGATTAGCCGCCAAACTAACGGTTGTCAGTTTTGACGTTGCCCAGGAAACACCACGTTGAGGTTTGAGATCAGTGAAACTGCATGTGAAAATTGCGGTCGAATTCTGAAATCCGTGGCTGTGTGAACCCCAAAGGTAAAATACCGAATTCCGAGGCTGTGCTGCCTATAACTCAAAAGCTATTCGATATCGCAAATTTGGTTGTATGGATGCTGCCTTGTCCAACAACCATAAAAAATATTAACAGTCAAACGGCACTTGTAAATTTTGGTCGAATTTCAAGGCTGTGTTACGTATAGCTCCAAAGCTAGTCGATATCGCAAACTTATGGTATGGGAAGTGACACGCCCCCTTTTCCAATGCAAAAAGCCTCCTTGGTATGTGTTTAATAACTTCTTAAAGTTTCATGAAAATCGGTTCAGACATATGAACTAAATTACTAATTTTTTATATTATACGATCAAAACCGTCTGATATATAGAAGTTCTATTGATTTGTGGGCGGTGATAGTGGGCATGGCAAGATTAATATATATAGCGACCGCCACTTGGAGCACCTACGTACCAAATTTCACTGTTAAAACGTGTATAACTCCGGAATTAGCATGCTTTCTAAAAAGTGGACGTAGATATAGTGCGAACACGCCCATTTTTTAAAAATTATCACAAGATATTATGTCTATTTAACACAGATATCTTTCAATAAGCATTCTAATTTGGAATAACATTGTAAGATTCAGTTTTGGCTTTTCTAGAGGATATCCAAGATATCATAGGTATTTGAAACAGTTTTTAGTGTCCGCGAAATTTTGAAAAGCGAATTGCATCTTTTGACACCGAGAGCTTGCCTGATGTAAAATTTTATTAGGCCAAATATTGCAACTATAGCTTAATAGTTTTTTAGCTTAGCTTAGTTTTTTTTAATTTACATTCTTCATTTCTTTTAAAATTTAGAGGAATTAATTTTAAAATTTAGAAAATATTTCAAAAAATTCCAAAAAAAAATTATGTTTTCTGAATTTTTACTTAACCAAATCGTGCACGTGTGAAAAGAGCTTACAAAAATGGTTGACAATCTTTTTTGTAAGAAAATGGGTTAAAGAAGACTTATTCAATATTTCAGGAACTATTTGCCAATCAATAATACTTCAACTTCGGTAAAGTTTTATATACAGGGTGTCCAGTGTAAGAGTACGAATATTTACGGATTTGAAAGAGGAGAATGAGCTAAGCAAAGAATCATATGGAAGGGGGGACTATTTTTACACCCTTAGGAGTTAATCGGTTAGTTGGTATTTCATGACTTTGAATCATACTATTGTTTCTAGCAGAAATACTAACTCATGGAAAACTTATTTTAACCCGCATTCATCGGAAATTTCTAGAAACGAAAAGTCCGTTATGTTTCAATTTGATGCATATATAAAAAACGATATAGTTCATTGGAATGCTTGTAATTTTTTTATATATGATAAACTTTTATTTTGCAATAAAAAAAGCAGTTAATCCAAATTCTATACAAATTTGTTAGCAAAATTTCCACAAGTTATGATGCAGTGGTGATTAAACATACAAATTTTTTGCAGTTGTTATAACTAGTATCCGACCGAATATTCGGTTTCGGTTACGGCCAGTTTCGGCCTTTTTTGTAAGATTCGACATGTTCGGCTATATTGAGGAACTTTTGGTAAAAATTTCTTACATCAGTCATTTAATTCAAATGTATAATTTTGGTTTAATAAAAATTGCAACGCATTGTACAAAACGAAAATTATGAATTCGTCTATAATTTGTTTTATCGTGTTAACGCAAAACATTTTGGTTAATTTTATGCGTTTGATACTACCATTTTCGATCTTATCATCTCTATTGCAATAAATATTAAAGTTTCATAGGTACTGAAGCCAAAAAATTATAATAAAGCTTCCGAACGAATTCTGTGTGTGGAATAAAGGAAAAGAAAACGAAATATTTCTATTTTTATAATACGAGTACTAAACCTTTAAAAAAAAACAAAAAATTCTTTGCATACTATTTTGAGTGTGTAAGGAAGATATAATGTTTGCAATACCTGTGTGTGTTTAAAGCTTAAATAAAGTTTGATCTGGTAGGTAGCATTGTTGTTGCTGTGGCAGTGTATAAAGGGGTATTTGAAAGTATAACTCAGAAACGAATTGAGAACTTGTCATGATTTTTTAACTACACCATTACTTTTTATGCAAACAAAATAAAATAAACAAAAACAAAAATAAACAAAAAAAAAATCTTAAATTTTTATGGTAAGGCTTGATTTTTCGATCGTACAAATCGTTTTTAAATTTTTACGATAGAAATTTTAAATCAACCCTTCATGTATGCATACCATATGAAATAACATTAAAAAATTCATTTTTGGTTTTGAATATTTTTTCAAAAACTATTATTTTTACCCAAGTTTTTTGCGAAATAAAGAAATTCGTTAAGGTTTTTTTTTTTGGAAAATAATAAAAATTATAAGGGAAACGAAAATGAAAAAGATTGAAACACGATCAAAATTTCAAAAAAAAAATTAATGCAATCCTTTTTTGTAACATGACCGAGCTATTCACTTTCAAAGCCAGCACTTCTATTTTTGATTGATTTTTTTTTCTATTCACCAAAAAATAACTTTTTTACAATTATTACACAAGCCAATATTTTTACTAGAAACTCGATTTTTAGAGGTTATTCAAAACAATTCCAGCTCGCGGATAGCTATATCTTGAGTCGAAATATTTGGGGAAACATCATAACATAAACAAAGGATTATTTTGAGCATTTGTGCCGAAGAACTTTTTTTCTATGCAGCGTGAGGCGCCTTAATTAGGGCTGCCAGGTCCCGATCTCCACGCGGGTTGTCCCGATTTTCAGCCTAAAAATATGCGTCCCGCGAAGACCTCATGCGGGACGCCAAATGTCCCGAGTTCTTGAAAAACAATTTTATTTTGTAATATTTTCACTATTTTTAAAAAAATACTTCCTACGTTTTTATTTCTTCATGAAATGTAAAATACATTTTAAAATACAAATTTTGAATTTTCATATAATAATATGGGTTAGTAAAAATATAAGTTTATTTTGTTTCTATATTAATTTATTTGAGTTCTCTGTCACTGACTTTTATTTAAAATATAAAATTTTTTTAAAGTTACATACAACTCGAAAAAAATCGATTTGCAGCAAACGTATTTAAAGTTAGTTTTTTTTTTGTTATTCTAAGTGTACTGGACGATTGAGTCTCTGTCCCGATTTTTTTGCTTATGTCCCGATTTTTTTTTTGTAAAATCCCGATTTTTTTTAAAAAAACCTGGCAGCCCTAGCCTTAATATACATATATCACTTTCAATATCTTAGGACGAATCAAGAGTTTTGATAACCGGCGAACCGCTAGCCATTATCATCACCGTTACTTTCCAAAAGAAATTTACCTCAAAATAACCAAATAAATTACTGTCAACATTGACAAACATCATTCGAATGCACAGCATTAAGACAAAAATGCGAATGCATGCCTTCACCGCGTCTGCATCAATATGATGCATAACTAATGTGACCAACATTTTCAAAGCAAAAACAAGTACATGTACAGACTTTAAAAAGAAGTACAAAAGAAGCACATTAAATAAATATAGAAGTATAAAAAGAAGTACACCCACAAAAAAATATGAAAATATGCATGGATAAATCCATTGAATAATAAGTTTTATATAAAAGAATAAAAATGACGTTCAGATTACAATTTATTCTTATTAAGGCAGAAGTCCAGTGTGACAGATTGCAAAACTAAATTTTTGGTTTAACATTTTTCGCCATAAAATATTAAAATTAAATCTTAAAAATACACTCTAAAAGTTTCAGATCGAAATTAAAAAAATGTTTATAGTTACAGAAGAAAGCGCGCTGTAGTGTGTATGAAAGTGCTGTAAAAACTTAAAACACGTTTTTCTCGAAACTACGTTTTCGAAAATTCGGGGAAGCACTGACTAAGAACTATTGAACCGATTTGGCTCAAAGTGTCACTTGTTATTTTATAAAAACATATTTAGAGCCAAAACATTTAAATTAATCAATTTTTCAATAATAAGTTAATAAGGGTTCTCATCTTAGCATGTAAACATGTATAGCATTTAAACATTTGATGAGCGAGAAAGTGTAAATAGCGTAAATGTCGACAAATGACGGCTGTTACCTTTTAAACCTTTTAAAAACCTTCATTATCATAGAATAATGAATAAAACGTGTTCAAATTTACTTCAACTACTTTAAATATGTACGGATTAGCGCCAAAGGCAACAATCAAACACGTAGATTTACATGCTAGTTTACACTACAAAATAGTCTCGGAAATGATATAAACTCACGCCCATACAAATTTTGACAGATAGTTTACGCGCATGTAAGTTCACAAGGTTTACAATGTTTACGGGTCAGTTACATGCTTAGATGAGAACCGTTAATGTTTTAAACAAATAAAAACAAAATAAAAACAAATGTTTTTTTCACAAGTCTGCCATTTTTATTATTTTTTAAAATAAACATATTATTGTTAAGTGCACTACAATTAAGCTTACAGAGTAATATTTTCTTACTTTTTTATATATATCAGACGAATGCGTAAGGCTGGGTGCTACCCCAAAACAACACACCTTTTTTCGAGAACTCAACTATGATATAAATAATTATAAACAAATTAATATAATTAATGTAATCAAGTCTAAAAAACTTTTTTGTGCACTTTAGAAGACTAGTAAAAACATGGTAAAATTTCAAAACGATCGCGTTTTAATTTCTCATTTAAAAAATTTATGAAAAACGTTTAAATTTCGGTCGTCACGCTGGACCTTAACATAAATTAATTTTGTGAAATACCGGTTTTATTTAAATCCAAAACAAAATCAAGAAACAATATTAAATATATCTTAACACATATCGCGCCTACCAGTAGAAATTGTCACATCTCAAAAATCAGAAATTTTCAGAAGATCCGAAAAACTGTTGACCCATTGCAGAAGCAGCGAAACTAACATAAGCTGAGTTTTTAACGAACAAACTGAATTTTGCGAGTTAAAGAAGATAGTGATGTCAAATACATTTTTGCAGTAGTAAGAGATCTGTATTGTGAATTGATTTATGAAGTAAATACAACATACAAATGCAATATCTGTATAGAGTCAATCACTTAGCTGACTAGACAGTCTGTTTCGGAAATTGCTGCATTTTCATTTTCAGTAGTCTTTGAGTGATTAAGCTGTGATCAACTCACTTTTCAAACTTGTAAATGACTTCACAGATTTAGGAATTCATTCTTTTGAATTGTATGGCTGTTAATCATATGACATTTTAAAGCAGTAGGCTATTTATAGATCACCGCGTTGATTAAATGACTTATGATTAGCAGCCATACAATTCAAAAGAATGAATTCCTTAACTTGATCTAAAGCTCGTAATTTAATTCATGTCATAATGTGAAATATTTCTTACCTTAAAAATTTGTGATTTTTTAATTTTCTTTCTAATGATATCAAAATCATAAACATACATATCTTTAAAAATAAGAAAGTTAGTTGTACTTCAAAAATTTCACTTTGGACAGTTCTTATAATATTTCTTTTTTTTAATTTTTTTGACAGAACATTGGAGAAAACTGCGCTCAAACTTGAAATATTTTGTTTCAACGGATTGATTTCATCTTCACACGAGCACAGCTCAGTAATGGATAAATCGGGTGGATTCGTTGATTCACTTTTTGAAATTTATTGCCTTTGAAATGAGCTCTTAAAATAAGTTTTGCATGAGTTAGTTTTTCTGCTAGAAGCAGTAGTATGAATCAAAGTCAGGAAATATCAATTAATCCCGTCACTCCTAAGGGTGTGAAAATCCCTCTCCGATACGATTTTTTGCTTAACTCGACCTCCTCTTTCACCTTCGTAAATATTCGTACTAATATACTGGACACCCTATACATATCTTCAACATACGTACATTTATAAAACACAATAACGTGTAATTATTTGGTCCTAGAGAAAAAAATCGTTAAAGATTTGATATCTAAAAGACGTAATAAGATAATGTCATAAAACTGATGAGAACTAAAATAAGTCATGGTATCTCACATACAACTTCATAGTCTAAATATTATTATCGTTAAAGTATCGTTAAAATGTTAACACAATTAATACTCAAACCAAATGCTTGATGATTTAAAAGCAAAACGTCATACCTTCCAAGTGACAAGTCATTTTTATAAATTGATATTATGGCACTAAATTAAGAAATATACGTAAATGCAATCAGACCTTATCGTAAATTGGGTGGGGTCGCACTACACCCATGTATATCCTACCCCCTAAAAGCTAACACAATTTTTGAATGATGTCTGGTATATTTTAGCAAGTCAATTACAAATACTTCTTAAAAGTTGCATTATATTGCTAAAACTTAATTTGTTTGCATAGAAGTTTTCGAAATAAGCTTAAAGAAAAGTTGAAGCAAATACAAAGAAGACATGCGGAATTAATTGGGTATTTAAATATAAACCTATGCAATGGCTAGTAATAAATAAAAGAAACTAACATTTCATATCAACCAATTTCTTATTGTGCCCCAGAAAGGGTTAATGTCATTCTTACCCTTTCTGGTAAAATAAATTATACTCATACGTTCGATGGACTTTCATGCAAAACCGTATTTTAAAAAAATTTTGCTGAAAATAAATTCAAAGTACCCATATAACGATTATAACGATTTTTTAAAAAAAATTTAACTTAAAATAAGAAAATCCAAATTGAGTACTCAAATTTAAAATGATTCATTTTTTTTTCATTATTTAAAGTGATTTGTTAAAAGTAAAACTTAAAGTGACACGAAGTAAAACAATTAAAAAATCTGCAAGAAATGACAAGATTTACAAAAAAATGTGTGGCTTTTATCAAAATAATAAACATTGAGAAACATGGAAATAAATATGAAAAGAATAAATGCAACTATATGAAAGTTATTTCCTTTAATTATTGCAATATTGGCTTAGAGACATTAACCTTTCATTTTGTATGCCTGCCACACTTTTAACTATCTACTATATTACAAGTTCTGAGTATGTCTACAAAAAACTAATACTTATACCAATAATAATAGTAACAAACCTAATTTTAAAAAACATACGCAAATATGACAAATAATAATTTATAAAAATTAAAAAAAAGAAATAAATTCAAACAATTTATAAGCTAAAATAAAATAAAAACAAAACAATATAATTATAAACACCAATAAAAAAGCACATTAACACATGAAAAAACAACGTAGTTTAAAAAAAATACAAGTTTGTAGTTTTAGTAGTAAAATATTTATATATATATATATATATAATGTTATTTACTATATATACATATACACACAGCAAAAAAGAAAGCAAAGTATTAGAAAAACCACAAGTGTTAAAAAGCATACGTTCAAAATTTAATCCCAAGATATAAGTATAATGTTAAATACATATATATATATATATAAAACAAGTAAATGTATAGAAAAATTCAATTAGAAGCCCTAATTTTTAGAACAATATTAACAAAAGTAAGTCCACAATCTTATCAGCTGCAAAATATCAATACTAAATAGTAAACTTTTACAAATAACACCGTTTTTAGCAATTCTACCACGCATTTTTTACACTTTCACACAGGCACAAATTCACACAAACACACACAAACACACACATATATTCAAAAGATTTCATCATTGGAATAAAGTTTAAGTTTAAGGGGTCACTTGAGCAAAAGTTAAAGTTTATGGACTCGTAGTGTTAATTTTTACTCCCAAAAATATATTAAAAAAAAATACATACATTTATAAAAAAATTAGTATAAATTATAAGAGAAAAGCTATAGACCTACACATATATATCAAGAAAAATAAAACTATTTATTGAAATAAAGCAACAGTTTACTTGAAACGTAAAAAAAACAACTCTTCAATTAGATACTTGGATTCGGTATTAAATATAGACTACAAATTTCGAAGCTGAACTTGTATTTCAAGGTTTGAAAAATTATTACAGCGATACTTTCTAACATTTCATTATTTATTTATATATATATATATATTAGGGCGGGTCGATTTATTTTTCGACAATTTCTCTATGATTTCCGTATTCTATGGGTTATTCCATGAAAATTTGCCAAAGGAACCATACCTCTATCGTTAAAATCGAGTCCCCTACTATTTGTTGGTAGATTTTTTCCCAAATTGACGTTCGTATGAAATATTACCTACACGTTCACATCCATAACTTAAAAACTATCGATCGGGTGTAATCGCCAGTAGGCGCGTTGGAAAGGTCATTTTGATCAATTTACAAAAAAATCTCCAACATTGGTCCAACGGTTCAAAAGTTACGGGCATTTTTGTCCAAATTTTGGAGCATTTTTCCATTTTTTTCATGATTTTGTCCAAGAATATTACTTTCATGGCTATTTTTTTGGCTCAATTTTTTTGACTTACGAAGCTTACGAACCTTACGTTACGACTGGACTGATTTGCGCTTTACATTATTGGCGTATTTTTTTTTTGACATTAGAGAGCCGTACGAAAACACCAAGACTTGAAAGCAAACAAGACTTTCAGAAAAAATAATGTTTTTTTCACATTTTGTCTTTTACTACACTCAAATTGATTATTTTTTTTTTTTTTGATAATAGTTTGATAGATACTTTATTATCTCTTAATTTGAATTTTTGTAGAAAAAAAAATAAAAAGGGAAAAAAAATCAAAAAGTTGGTTTTATGTGTTATTTTGTTTTAGCAATATCGCATGAATTAATCAACCGAATTCGATAAATTTGGGCTTAAACTCTTCGTTTTGAATTGTAAATTGAATAAAATAATGGATTGAGCCAAAAAAATGGCCATGAAAGTAATATTCTTGGACAAAATCATGAAAAAAAATGGAAAAATGGTCCAAAATTTGGACAAAAATGCCCGTAACTTTTGAACTTTTTACCAACAAAAAGTAGGGGACTCGATTTTACGATAGAGGTATGGTTCCTTCGGCAAATTTTCATGGAATAACCCATAGAATACGGAAATCATAGGGAAATTGGTGAATTTTTTTACTCCCTACAAATCGACCCGCCCTAATATATCTGTGGTCAAAAGCACTAAGCGCTTAAGTCGACTTAAGACAAAACTGAGTTATTGATGCAGATGTGTTTCAAGCATATAGCTTTATAAGCACACAAAATCTGGAGCTTCTAGCATGACCCTAGCCAAAGTTATGACACAAAAACAAAAGACTCTTTCATACAATTCATATGGCGATTGAAAACTTTAACACGAGATTACTCGAAACAGCAATTTTTTACTTAAGCGCTTAGTGCTTTTGACCACAGATATATATATATATATATATATATTAAGGCGCCTCAACTTGTATGGAGGAAAAAAAGTTGTCCGGGTCACCTCCTGAAAACAAACTTTGGTTTATTTTATGATGATTCCCAAAATATTGCAACTCTAGCTTTAGCCGTTCGTGAGCTGGAATGGTTTGAAATAACCTCTAAAAATCGCGTTTTTGATTAATACTATTTATACCACACTACCTTCGGTCAAACAAATTGTCACAAATAGTGTAAATCGATGAAATACATAGTTTTGTTTTTTTTTTTTAAATCTGCCCACACACTTAGTTATTGAGTTATTTGCAGTGATTTTTTCAATTTTTTTTAATGCAGTTTTTATAAAAATATATATAACTTCCCCATTTATAGCCTGATTTACCATTCCGTGGTATCATTGGAAAGGTACTGAATGCTGCTTTTCATTTCTGTCGTTAATTAACCCTTATAAGCACTTTTATAAAAATTTTATTAAAGATTTTATTTTTATTTTTTTGTGATGGCCTTTGCCTCAATTCCTGAATTTGTTCAAATATAAGAGAAATAAAATTAAATCATGTAGATAAAGAATGCATTTTTTAAATGGACTTTGGAATAAAGTATAGGAAAATACTTTATTGTACTTAGACAAAACAGCTAAGAGTAAATTTTACCACAGTTCTTATAAGTAGTCACTCATGACTTTTACATGACTTTTAGGTTTGACAATGAGTTATATTATATTATATAAATGTGAGTTTTTGAATTGTGATCGCTTAGTTGTTCAAGTTATTCATAAAAAAATGCTTTTCGTTTCTCGCGAGTTAAATAAAAATCAATTGCCAACAAAAAGTGATGTAATAAAACATTTATTATTTTTGCGCGAAAAAAATAATAATCGGTCTTACGGGCTATCTAATTATCATCAAAACATGCTAAATGATTTAAGCAAAATTTGGAAAAGAGCAGAAATTCCGGTTATATCGAAGACTGCGATCCGCAAAAAACTTCAAAATTTAACGCTTTTATATCGGGATACCACAAAAAATCCATCGCATTACAATGCAAGCGAGTTTTCAATTTCTGTTTGCAAATGTGCTCTAAAAATTAGAGTGTCTTGTAGTTGCACAGGTGAAAAACAAATGCCTTTTTTAAAAAATTATTTCTTTGATAAAACTCTAAATTGTTTTTTTTTTTATCTTTTAATTAGCGACTTAATAAATAACCACAAATTTTTTATCATGTTGATAAAAAATGCATTTTTATAAAAGTGCTTATAAGGGTTAATTAACGACAGAAATGAAAAGCAGCATTCAGTACCTTTCCAATGATACCACGAAATGGTAAATCAGGCTATAAATGGGGAAGTTATATATATTTTTATAAAAACTGCATTAAAAAAAATTGAAAAAATCACTGCAAATAACTCAATAACTAAGTGTGTGGGCAGAAAACAAAACTATGTATTTCATCGATTTACACTATTTGTGACAATTTTTTTGACCGAAGGTAGTGTGGTATAAATAGTATTAATCAAAAACGCGATTTTTAGAGGTTATTTCAAACCATTCCAGCTCACGAACGGCTAAAGCGAGAGTTGCAATATTTTGGGAATCATCATAAAATAAACCAAAGTTTGTTTTCAGGAGGTGACCCGGACCACTTTTTTTTTTGAGGCGCCTTAATATCAGTGATGTGCGGCGTAGAGAACATGATGTCGACAATACTATTGTCGACGGTGTCGACAATGTCGTGTAGACAATTGCTTTTAACGACATGTAAATAATTAATGTAAAAGGCTGCATGTTAATTGTAATATTTAATTAAATTGAGTCCAAGTTTGAAGTATTCCTTATTTTTACGCCTTCTGGGCATGGCTTTTGTTTGTTTAATTGTAAAATTTGTTACTTTGTGTTTATTAAACGACTTTTCAAAAGGTTTTAAGAATCAGCATAATCTAAATGGAACTTGCATTTTCGCAGTGTTGCATTTTGTTGACATTGTTTACACAATTCTCGGCATTGTCTACATTGTCGACACATTCTGCATTGTCGACACCAAAATGTCGAAAATTAAAGACGACGCGTCGAGGAACATCACTGCTTAATATATATATATCTACTAGCTGATATTTATTTAATTATTTATTGGCCAAACAAGGCAATACAATTTACTTATTCTAATAGGTTTTGCTTATATTTTATCGGTTTGCTTATACTATACTATTTTTCCCCTCCCCTTGTTTTTATTTATTTATTTTTTTTGTGCTCTAAGTGGGCATACTCTGCCCACCGGATTGACATGATTTCAATAAGCATGTCAAAAAGAAAAGAAGAGGAGGAAAACAAGAGGGACTATATACATTCCAAGATACAATGTATATTATAAGGCTATAATTACAATAGGAGAGAGCGAAGGATAAATGGACGTAAATGAGAGATTTGGAGATGGCATGTTAAGGGATTTTGATTTATTAAACAAATCAATCAACGCTTATAAATCCAAATATATATACTAGAGGTCTATTTGTATGGATTAAAATAAAATGCACAAAGCGGTTGTCAAAATCGTAATCTACAACGAATTCTAAGAAGGTTTGCGCAAGAAACCATGGGTCTAAAATCAAAATCGAGCTTCCCATTTTTACGAGAAACTTTTCGTATTATATATTTTTTAAAAATATGCTAAAATTTAGATAAAAAAGAAAAACGTATAAGCGATTATATTCAAAATAATCCAAAAATTTAAATGATTTTTATGTTAAGTTCTGTTACCTGCCCGCTCACAAAAATGAAACTAAACAATTTATCAAAATATCAAACTTTAATTACTTTCATCTTCCGCGAAATCATATTGTAGTAAACAAAATTATGCACTACGATAAGTAACGGTAGGGTGTTAAAGATATTGTATCGTGACCAAAAATTGAAAAAAAAAACTCAAAATTCAATGTAATTAACCCGTTGTTACTTTGGAATGTTAAGATTTTTTTAATATTTTTTATTTTTGCTGTTTTTATTTGAACTTTCTTTGTTCATGTCTATTAAGAATAATATATTTTTATGATTTGAGTAGTTAAAATTTATAATAGTTGTAATTTGTTCCCCGCAGAAAAACAGAAATTATTCTTGAAGGCTAAGCATTTTTCAATACTTATAAGAATTACATGTTAAAAAATGAAAGGGGGTAGGTACCATTACATTTTTCTTAATAGAGCATTAAATTTTGTGTCAAACAGAAACAGTTTTTTCTTAAAAATGATACGTCATATAAAAGACTATACAAAATGCAATTTTCAGTTATTATTGTTTTTACGATAAAAACAACTTTTACACCGTTTTTGGAAGAAACAGAAATGTGTTGGGCCTTTATTGAAATAAGACTAAAAATTAATTCTAAACTTTATTGTGCAAGGACTTTCTATAGTTTTCAAGATTAGAGAATTTTTTTGATGTCAAACAAACGGAACATTTTTTAACTTTATTACCATTTTTAATTAGTTCTGGTAAATTATTATAGGCCCTAGGACCTGCACATAAGTAGCATTCTTTTGTGACCTCTCGACTGCATCGCGCCACAACAGAGTTATTTCTGTTTCTAGTACCGAATGCGTGAGTATGTTGATTTATGTGTGTAGTATTATAGTTTAAACTTCTTATGTTCTTAAAAACTTGCAGTGGCAAATAGAGTATCAGATAGGTTCTTTCTAAGGACTAGACATTTTTAAACTCCTCCACATAAAATTGATGGCTAGGATAAAGTGGTGGTAGCCTGAAAACGGCTTTATTTGCTTTTATTTGTTTGTTTATTATGCGACGACTGTTCTAACAAGACTGAAGTCATATGGCAAGCTAACATAAGGTTATGATTTATAATTACAATTCAATTTTAAAATTTTTTAAATATACAAAGACGATCTAAAAGGCTTAACCTACATCAACACATTAAATTTAAAGTGAATTAAAAGAAAAATAGGAGAGTAATAATTAAAACACAATAAAGATTTAAAAAGTATGAATGAGAAACAAAAAGATTAAAATTTAATCATCATGCATTTACTTTCATCTTCGATGTATTTTGGTAGGCCCAGCACATCATCATATATGTCAAGTGTGAATGGACTATAGACATTTGCATGGCAGAATAACCAGGTAGATGCAATTCGGAGAGCAAAAAACGAGAGAGCAAAACATTGGCGTAGCTATAATGTCACTATTGACAATTTATGTTTATTCGTTCAGCCATAGGGATGTATAATTTACTTGTAACCGCATTAATCAATTGAGTACTCAGATTTTATGTATGAACATGTAAAAAAACTAAACAAAAATCATAAAAATTTCATAAAATGAGCCGTGTTTTAACATATAATACATAATTAATAGTAGTTTGGCCTTAAATGAAGCAAATTAAGTTAACTTTTAATATAATTTTCATTCGACTACTTATTTCGATTTTGTAGTAACCAATTTATTTGTGTAGCTATGTACGGCTGATTAAACTGTCAAAATATATTTTGTCAAGTGAAATTGCTGCTGGAAAACAAAATTTATTTAATGAAATCGACCATTGTTTGTTAATTTTATCGTGCTGGAACGGGAGCTAACAATTGATGATCTGTTTTCGGATTATCGCAATGGGAGGAAGTAATAGGCATTTCAGAAAATCCATTGTCAAAACTGAATAAATAAGTAAGTAAAAATTTATATTTTCAAATCAGCTCATTTTGACGTTATAATTATGCCTTTGTTATTGTTTTGTTGCCGGAGAGAGCGTATTTCTAGTGCATCTACCTGTGCATCTAGTGCATCTAATACGTAAGGAACCCAAATTACAAGTTTAAGGAAATAATATCCAGAAATTTTCACGTGATACGCGTACAGACAGACATACAGATACAAATATTAAAAATTACATTTTTGGAATTCACATCTTTCAAAATGTTCAGTGCAGAAAAAATTTCAAAATAACATTAAATGTACAGATTTTTTTTGCAGTTTTATTATATGTATAGATTTATGTATTTAACAGGGCAGGTTCACTGATTATAAGCATACAAGAAAACAAACAACTTTTAAATCGGTTTATTAACTCTGTCAAAGACCACGTGAATTTTTTTTGCATTAGAAATCAGGAAACACCTGAATGGGTTGCAATAGAATCTAATGAAGAATTTGAAGAATACTCAACAAAGCTTCTATCTTCTCAATCTCAGTGATTGGGAGCATTGACTCTTGTTTAAATAAATAAAAAAATTCACTTTTTATTTCGGTCAAATTTTCCTGCCAAGACAACTACAAGTGAACCAACTAATTTTAGGAGTTGCCATCACCTCCCCATGAGGTCTTAACAGCATCCTCATTCCAGTCATCAGCGCCGGTAGCTACGTTCTCAGCAGCAACCTCTTCAGCCCAGTTGGTAGCCTCTTCTACTGGATGATCAACGACCTTGGATCGAAGATTGAATAGCTTTAAATGATGATATAAATAATTATGCATTATTTTTTTTATATTGTACCTTTAATTTATGTAGTCATATATATTTATATAGTCAGTAAAACTAGTGAACATTCTAAGGGCTATTGTGTAAAGTAATATATGTAATATGTTTAAATCTATTCATTTTTTTCATATGTCACGTTACTTTATGAAGGGGGTGGGGTTTTGAAATGCACTACAAAAAGTAATGTAGAGGGAGGAAGGGGTAAAAAAGTGTTAAGAATCGGTAATGTAGCTTATGATCGACCCCTTAGAAGATTCAATAAAATTTTAGCATATTTAAAAAAAAATATAAAAAGTTTTTATCGTTAAAAACGGGAACCTCGATTTTGATTTAAGATACATTGTTTATTGGGCAAACCTTCTAAGAATTCGTAAGAAGTTACGATTTTGACAACCGCTTGGTCAAGAAAAAAATTAACCCACTGTAATGTATACAGTTTTTCTGGGGCGTGGTCAATTTTGATTATTGAGGGATTTAGATAGCGTTCGCTTCAAAAAGGATTTGGACATAGAAGGTGAGTAGTATATCGTTACCAAAATGCACAAAGGCCTTAAACGACATTTTTGAAATTTTACAGGAGAAGCAAAAAACTCTGTGAAATCTAAAAAAAAACAATTTCGTTAATTTATTTGATGCAGTTTAGGCATAAATATATAGTCCAATGTGATCCTTGAGAAAAAATTGAATATTCTGATTTGTCTCAAAATTATGGCATTTAGAGCTTTTGTGCAATCAAAATCGTGAAAAAATGGTTGTTAGGGCTTTTGGTTACAGTATGAAAAACGGGGTTTATTTCATTTGAAATTCATCTTAACATAGAAAAAGAAACAAAATTAACCGAAATTACATTTAAAAAGAAGCAAGAATACAAAATTATTATAAAAATAGTAAAAGTCATTTCTTGGTGCATGGTACAAATGGTAAAGTTTTGTAAAAACTTTGACAATCATAAGGTAATAAATTTTTGAGTTCTTGGAGATGGTCGTACTTCTTCTGGGATATAGGAAGTTGTTTCGCATGCAAAGGCTTGGGTTCAACTGCTTCGAAACGCTTTCTGGATTTTTGAGGAAGAGGTTCATATTCGGAAGTTATAAGTGTTTTATAAAATATTAGTCCTGATGCGTCGTACGCTAAGGCACGAAGCATGTTTACCGTCGGATCTCCAGCACATCTAGCTGAAATAATGTTATTTTTTAAGTTTGTATTGACTTTTAGAATTTAATATTTTTCGCATACCTGGTCGAATCGAATCATACCGTTGCGGGATGCTTTCATAATCCAGAAAGTAATCAAATTGTAAATTATGAACTAGGAGTGGGCCGGGAGTCTTACGTGCTTCACGAATAAGCTCTTGAAATTGCGATGGTAGGTGTATTTCTCTGTTTTTAATTTTTCGTTTTATTAGAGAGTGCGTGGAGTCACATTCCATTTGTGTATGTCCTTTGATTAAATATTTTTGTTCGATCGATATTTTACTCGCAACACAGAAGGAAAGCAAAGCGTTGGATAAAGTAGCATTGCGGTTTTGGTAGTTGCAGCCATCTGAATAAATGATAATATGATGAATTTCTGGTGATTTTGTGATGGTAATTTTGAGGTGCTTAATAATTATCGTAGCAAAATTTGATGCTACAAGAGTTCCATTTGTTTCATCCCAAACATAGTTCTCTGATTTATGGGTAGCTACATTATATACTGTGAAATTATGCAGTTGTAGCTTCGATTTGTAATAGGTTGCGTTAGCGTTCAGTTGAGGGAGTAGTTTAACTGCTTGCATATCGACACAAAGTACCACACATAAACCAGAAAGAGCATTTGCGATATCATTGCGTTTCTCATCTCGCTTTAACTCGATTTCTTCTCGATGTTTTTGATATGATTCTTGAGGTATATTCTTCGTTCTATAAGATACACAAAAATCACATTCATCTTTTTTTGGACGAAAAATAGAATAGTTGAGGTTTTTGAAAAGTTTTACAAAAACCGGATATGATAGCGCAATATTGGCGTTTTCTTTATCTGATTCGCATTCATCCACATAGAACTTGTTAAGCTCATTATAGGACCTAAAGTTACCTTCAATGTATAATTTTTTGGTTTTTTTTTCTGCAGTAATGGGATTCCATCATTGGGAGATTTTTTATCCAATTTTCTAAGTGAAAACGCTTTGCTTGATTCCTTTGTCCAGGAAGTGATAATCGCTTCAATTCAACTTGCACATTATTTCTTAATTCACTACTGAATTCAGTGCCATGTTGTCCAGTGTTATCTATCCAATTTCTTATCATTTTCTCTTTTACACCCAAAGTAGATAGAAACATTTGGCGACAGACTTGGAATCGAGTTTTATCATTTTGCAAGAAAAATTCCAAAGTTTTTGAGCGTTGAGAGTTTTCGGATCTACGTCGCTTTATTTCAATACAATTGATCAGACCACTTACGTACATTTTTTTCTGTTCCCAGGACATTTCCCAAAAGCAATCGAAAATTTCCTTGCAAATGCTTTTATTGAAGCTTGAACAGTTCCGTTTAGTACTTATTTTACAAAAATTCGAATTACACGAAGGTCCTAGAGATCTGGCTGGTTTTTGGCAGTAACCTTCTCCGTTTTTTGATCTTCCAATGTACTGTTCGCCACGCATGCGTTTCTTCAGACATGTTTTACGTTCGTATTTACCTTCCATTACCTCAACTTTAGAATCTTCGAGGTGTTAAACACTGTAAATTTAAAGCAAATATTGATGAAAATTTAACTTCACCCGTACCGTTCCAAAACTTAAATTATTTAATATTCAAACACGACTACAATCACAAGAAAACTTAAAAAACGTAAAGTCAAGAACACAAAATCGTTGCCAACTAAAAATTTTACTGATCATCAAATGAAACAAGTGTTGCTAATGCATGAGCAAAGAAATTTGTGTTAGTTAGGGCTTTTGTGCATGCAACTCGTTGTTTTTTTTTTTTGCGCAATGCTATGTTTTTGGAGAAAGGGCTTTTGTGTATATGCTATAACAACGTTGTTTTTCACACCAGGGCTAAAAAATTTTGTGTGGACGTGTATTTCAGTATTGGCTATCAGAATTTGCAAAAAACCCATTTCGAAAAAATTGTCGTTTAGGGCCTTTGTGCATTTTAGTAACGATATAGAGATATTTTTAAATTCTTTTGCAGCAATGATTGATGGGTTCATTATTTGCATATCTTGTTTGGTGCTGCTATTCAGTTAGCAATCGAGTATGCCTAGTTTGTCTTATAAGATCGTTAAAGGAAATCATATTAGAAATATACTCGCTGTGAATAGCACCATTAACTACCTCAAATGTAAAGCATGAGCCCAAAAATTATCTTCTTGTTGATAATGGCAACAAATTCAATATTCTGAGTCTATATTGATATGATGGAAAGCTACAATAATCGTGGGGGTTGTACATGTCTCTCAGCGCGTATAGTAAGAACTGCTTTTGAATGTATTTATTTCTTTCTCTATGGGAATCGAAAGATGGATTCAAAATTGCGCAAGTACAAGGATGTAGTGACCTATATATTCTTGAATTCATTTGCTCGTCTTTTTATAAAACCGAGCTGTTTGCTGGCCCTGGACATAATTTAATCACAGTGCAGATTAAAGCGCAACTTGCAATCTAAGACAACTCCAAGATCCACTATATGGTTGACTCTTTTTAGTTCGCCACTATTGAGGTGGTTACGTTGTTCTTACGAAAAAAGCTTACAACATTGCAATATATTGACATTAAGATGTAGTTTTTTTAAAAACACCTTTGCTCAAGAGACAACAGTTTTGATTGTAAAATATGTACATCTGCATTTGATTGAATTGCGTAGTACATTTTTAAATCATCTACATACAGACGATGTGGGATATCGTTCAGAACTTCTGGCAAATCGGATATGAATATATTGAAAAGAAGAAGACCAAGATGACCACCTTGCGGAACTTCTGAGGAGACTAAACTTTTTTCGATAGAACTCCCTGGAATTTAACAAACTGGGATCTGCCCTTGAGATATGATTTTAGCCAACTTAGTATGGATCCTGCCACCCCACTTTCTTCTAACTTATATATAAGAATGCTGTGATCAACTCGATCAAAACCGTTACTAAAATCAGCATATTTGGTGCCTTTTTTTCCATTTTGACTAAAACATATGATACCATTATCATGAGATTAGTGGTGGTAGATCGCCCATTTTGGAATCCGTGTTGTTGCTCATACGTGGGTTAATGAGAGTTGTTAGCTTATCACAAATAAGTTTTTCAAAAAGTTTTGGAATGGCTGACAAGATTGCTATGCCTCTATAATTTTCCACTGATCTTTTATCACCATTCTTTTAAATTGGTGTAAGATGGAATGATTTCAAATATGAAGTAAATGTCAGACAAGACAGACAAGACAGTGAATCGTTAAAGATTATAAAGGGTGTTTTTTATAGAGTGATACAACTTTGAATTGGCATCACTGCTTTATTTGACCACCCATTTAATAGCTGATAGTTTCTTTGACATTTCATTATGGATCGACTTACACCAGAGCAACGCGTGAAATTTTTAATCAAAATAAAGGTTCTGTTCGTCAAACTTATCGTGAACTTCGTCAATTTTATGGCGTATATAATCGTCCTTCAGAGCTGCTAATTCGAAGAACAATATATCGTTTTCGGACCACATTTACTGTTACTGATAATGTGCATCCCGTGAGATGCCGAACAGTGCGCACTGAAGAACCTGTAGGCGCTGTACAGGAAAGCATTGAAGATGATCCTTATCAATCAATTCGTCGCCGTTCTCAGCAACTGGGGTTGTGTCTTTCCACTTTATGGAAGATTTTAAGAAAAGATCTTGGCTTAAAACCTTTCAAGATTCAACTTGTGCAGGAATTAAAGCCAAACGACCATAGTATGCGCCGCCAATTCGGCGAATGGGCTAAAGCATTTTTTGTTGAATGGATGCGTAAATAAACAGAATTGTCGTATTTGGAGTGAGGAGAATCCACAAGCTTTCGTCGAAACACTATTACATCCACAGAAAATTACTGTTTGGTGCGCTTTATGGGCTGGCGGAGTCATTGGCCCATATGTCTTCAAAAACGATGATGGTCAGAATGTTACTGTCAATGGTGAAGTTTTTTCGTACCTCAATTAGCTGGCATTAATCTTGCTGATATGTGGTTCCTACAAGACGGAGCCACATGCCACACAGCGGGCGCTACAATTGATGTACTCAAGGAAACTTTTGACGAAAAAATAATTTCACGAAATGACCCAATTAATTGGCCCCCAAGATCGTGTGATTTAACCCCATTAGATTATTTTCTTTGGGGTTATGTAAAGTCACTTGTCTACGTCGATAAACCACAAACATTCAAAGAGTTATCGGGGAGATACGGCCGCAAATGCTGCGAAAAGTTTGTGAAAATTGGTGTTCCAGATTGCGCCTTGTACGCGCCAGCCGTGGTGACCACATGGCCGAAATCATATTTAAACATTAATGTCATAATTTTCATGTCATAATTTTCAATCCAATAAAGCCCGTTTCATTGATATTAAAAATATATTACTATGTTTTATTATGATTTAAACTTGTATTACTCTATAAAAAACACCCTTTATATAATGGCAAAAGCAGTTAGTCTAAGGTTAGGTTAGGTTAGGTAATGGTGGCTGAGCCGATAGACGACTCGTACACTTAGGCCAGTGAAGGCCCGTTGTGATACCACATGATCTCTTTAAAAACCTAATAGAGATTTCCCTCCTCAAACCAGTTCGAGCGGATAATGAATTTGAGGATATGCTTGATTTCCAGGCATGAGACTTCGGCAAGTCCATTTAAAAAGGGAAGGCCCAGAGTTGCCATTCTCCTTTTAGCTAGAGCCGGACATTCGCAGAGGAGGTGCTGAACGTTTTCTACCTCCTCCTCACATCTGCAGCTTCTGCAGAAATCGTTTGATGCAACTCCCAACCGAAGGGCATGCGCTCCGATCAGGCAGTGACCCGTTAGGATCACTATTTTTGACAGGTTTACCCTGCTTAACTCAAGCAGTGAGTTGGTGCGTTTTAAGTCGTAGGTAGGCCATGTTAACTTAGTTATCCTACATGTATCAAGGCGTTCCCAGCGTTCTTGTGCAAGACCTAGGGATCTGTTCTTGCACTGGAGTGTATAAGAGGAAATGGGTATACCAATAAAGTCCTCATTTAAGAGGGTGTTAGAGGTCGTACCCTTCCTTGCCAATTCGTCGGCCAAATTGTTGCCCTCGATATCCCTGTGTCCGGGTACCCATATGAGGTGAATCCTGAGTAGTCTTGCCATCTCGTTAAGAGATTTGCGGCACTCGGTGAGAGTTGTCAATATTTGAGCTCAGTGCTTTCAGTGCAGCTTGGCTATCTGAAAAGATGAAAATACTTTTTCCTTCAAGGTCTTTTTGACCTAGAATCCTAGTGGTTTCGTGAATAGCCATCATTTCCGCTTGGTAGACACTACAATAGTTAGGAAGTCTAAAGGACGTTTCAATTTCGAGATCCTGGGAGTAGATACCTCCCCCTACTTGTTCTCGAAGTTTGGATCCATCTGTGAAGATTTTTATGGCGGAGGTTTTAAGGGGGATTTTGTTTGCCCAGTCTAGCCATGAAGGGATGAAAACTGCATAGTTCTTTTCAAGATTTAAGCACGGCACACAGTAGTTTGTTTTGTCGGGTGCAGACGAGTTCAGAATAATTGTGTGGCCGCAGTTGTTACCTATCCAATTACCAGATTCTCTAAGTCTCAGGGCTGCTGTGTTGGCACATTCCCTGGCAAAGATATCGAGAGGAGGAAGGTGAAGCATGACATTGAGGGCGCTAGTTGATGTTGAGGACAGTGCCCCCGTAATACAAAGACCTGCGCTTCTTTGCACCTTTGCAAACTTCTGAAGTGCGGTTGCCTTATCAAGGGCCCTCCACCATACTAGTGAGCCATACATTAGTATGGGGTGGACAATTGCTGTATAAATCCAGCGTACTATTTTGGGGAGAAACCCCATTTTTTACCTATAGCTTTTTTACAGGCAAATAGTGCTATTTTTTCCTTTTTAACACGTTCCTTAATGTTAACATTCCAGATAAGCTTCTTATCCAGAATAACTCCTAGGTATTTCGTGCTGTCGCTAAAGAGCAACCTCATGCCGTTCAGACGCGGAGGTTCTAAGTTGGGGGTTTTATATTTCCTAGTGAAAAGAATGAGATCTGTTTTCTCGGGGTTTACACTTAAACCACACGTGGATGCCCATCTCGAGAGAATTAAGAGTGCTCTCTCCATGAGTTGACAGAGAGTCTGGGGAAACTTTCCGTTAAAAATGATTGCAATATCGTCTGCATAAGCAATAACCCTGTAGCCTTCCCCCTCCATAATCCGCAACAGCTGATCAACCGTCACGGACCACAGAAGTAAAGACAAAACTCCTCCCTGCGGAGTGCCTCTGTTTACAAACCTACGAGTGGAGGATTCCCCAGTTCTGTGTTCACCACCCTGCCCAAGAGCATCTGGTGTACGAAACTCACGAGAAAATCCTCCACCCCCAGTTCCGACAAGGCCGAGGTGACTGCACATGGAAGGACGTTATTGAATGCCCCTGCTATATCTAGAAAAGCAGCAAGTGCGTATTCTTTATTCTCAAGTGATTTTTCGATGGTAGACACAAGAGAGTGCAGAGCTGTCTCTGTAGATTTCCCTTTAATGTAGGCATGCTGGGATTTTAGAAGCCTGTCAAATTTCGGCTTAAGAAGAAGCCCAATAAGTCTCTCTAGATTTTTCACCAGAAAGGAAGAGAGGCTTATAGGTCTGAAGTCAATCGATTTAGTGTGAGAGGACTTACCCGCTTTCGGTATAAAGATAACTTTTGTCTCTCTCCAAGCTGTTGGAATATAGTAAAGGCGTAGGCAACCATAGTAGATTGTCTGAAGCCAGGGTACTATTGCATTGAAGCTATAATGGAGTTGAGCTGGTATAATGCCATCGGGACCTGGAGATTTATAAGGTTGGAATGAATAGATCGCCCATTTTAACTTCTCCTTGCTGGTCAGTTGCTCAATCTGTTGAGGCGTAAGTTGGTCTAAACATCGCACCAAAAAGCTTATAGGTATTTTTTTACCCTTTAGTAAATCCAGTGCTCTTATTGCATTAGAAATCTCTGTCTGGGTTAAATTCAAACTATCAACTATAATAATTGAGCTGGGAGGAGAAATATCAGATTGGGTAGTAGGAAGACAGAAGGCCTCCCTAAAATGCTCCGCATATAAGTTGCTTATTTTAAGAGAATTGGACAAAATGGCATTAACTTTAAACATAGACATTGGATAGCCGCTAGATTTACGTTTCATGCTAACAAAGTGAAAGAACTTTCTCGGATCTTGAACAATTTTCTCTCCGATGATGAGTACAACTTGTACGCTTTTTCTGACTTAATAGAAAACTCTCTTGATAGCTTGTCATATCTAAGCTTCAGTTCATTGCTTATATTATCAGTGTTTTTGAGAAGTTTGTAGATTTTATTTCTCTGATTCCTCAAAAATCTAAGATTTTTGTCTAGCCATGGTTTTGAGAGCTTATTATTTTTCTTTATTGTTGGCGCATAACTTTCGATAGCTGTAAAAATGTGCTGATAAAATGAAGAGACAGCTCTATCTAAATCTAAGTTGAATAGAACATTATTCCAGTTAAGAGAATTAAGATAACATTTTATTTTTTTCATAATGGGCGTTGAGGTAATCGTACGCAATAGAGTTTTTATAACACTGGCTAAAAGTAATGTCGTTAGCAGAGAAAACAACTTTTAAGGCTGTAAAATGAACAGTGTTAGCATAAATGTTCTGCTCCCATGCATGGACTAACCTTCATTTCTTCATACGAGTTAGTAAAAATTAGATCCAACCATCTGCCATTTTGATTTTGTACAGAGGAAACTTCATAGCACATAAAAGGTGCTAAGTAGGTTGAAATCTATTGCATTACAAAGACTTACAGGAAGAAGAAAGTTGTCATTTTCGTCGGTGACAAAAGATACATTTTAGCGGTTGAAGTCACCAAAAATAACAACTTTATCTTCCTCTTTTAGGATGGTGTGAAACACTGACCCCTTAGTGTTTCACATTACTCGTTGTATATTGTTTCACTTGAGCCAGGAGAAATGTAAACGACGATGTAAGCGAACATTGTTGTACACGCTGTTCTCCCTGAGGCGAGAAAGGGCATATCTGCTATCAGTGCCTTCGCAAGAGTTAAGTGTCACTTTAGGATGAAGTAGAGTGTCTAAAATGACGTAGGACTACCATGTTGATTACAAAGCTCATTTGAAACTGAAGTAGGGTTTGGCATGCTACTACCGGTTTGTTGTGATTGATTGAGAGTATGAGAATGAATAAAATTAAGATATTTCTCATAGTTTGTTTCATTGTTGTTAAGATTAAATGAAACCCGTTTACGTGTTTGATAAGTAGGTGATTTAGGTGCTGGATTGCTTACAGTATTTACCTTATTATAAGATGAAGCCGTATTCTGCTTGACTATGGGAGAAAATATGGGCAAAATGCTAGTTTTCAGATTCCAACTAGAATCGGACTTGTGGTGCGACTTAGGTTACACAAACTTGTTTGATGAATAAGGTTTTGGCTCAGGAACAGGTAGGTTAACATTTCCTTTACATAGAGGATTCTTAGAAGACGATTTAGACATAGAATTAGAATAAGAGTTTAACTTTGATTTAGAGTTAGAATGGGAATTAATATACGGAAATGAGTTAGAGCTAGAACTATAATTACTTTTAGAATATAAATTGTTGTTAGTGCTAAGATTCCTTTTAGAAGATACGATGCTTGTACTGCCAGAACTTTGTGTATATCTTGGTGTGTTAGATTTTTTGAAAGGCTTATTTGTCCATTCGGTTATTAACCACTCTCGGTGTCTCTCACTGCTGGTGTTCAGGAACATCCACGCATATTGACTTGGGATGTTTAGTTTGAAACTGCAGAATTTTTTTGCTTTATTCGATATCTTTGAACAGTTTTTTATAGATATGCCAAATTTATTACGAAAGTAAATGCTCATCCACAATATAGTTGTTTTAGCTGATGGGCCCTTAATGAACAGAGTGGTCTTATCAATTTCATCAGAATCATGTTGTTTTTTTTATTCTATTCTGCCATTGAGTTGAAGTCCATGACGTTCCAAACTTATGGATTAAGTTGGTACGAGGGGCTGCAATAGGTGGTGAGTCGCAAAGTGATTTGCCAGAGGGAGATCCAGGTTGTGAGTTCTTGGCATTTTTCTTTTGTTTTTGAGAAGATGTTGATGAACAAAAAGGTTGAGTTGTTGTGGGTACTGGTGGAGGTCCGATTTGGTGGATTCATGGTAACATTTTGAGGAGCAGCAATCGGTGTTATAAGTTCCGTAGTGTCAGATGCAGTTAAAGAGTCCAGATTAGATGGTAAAGAGCTAACCTGTGGCAACGATTGAATGCTTCTATTATTTTCTCGAAAATAGAGGAAGAGTTATGATGAGAGGCTAGTGTATTGGGCGCAGATCTTATTTCATCCACTACATCTGCAAGCGTCACTGGAAATACTTCAAGATCATCACTGATATCATTTTTTTTTATATCATATTTCCAGCATTGGATCTGATTGCGGAGGTGATGGCTGGGGCTTGCTTGATTGAAGTTCGATATCCACATCATTGCGCAAAGATGTTAGCATACTCAGTATATTTTTGGCTGCATCATCATTTCTTAAATCGTCGAGGCTGTTTTTTACTTCTATTTTCAGCTCATTTATGGCCGTCTTCCAAATAAAATTTTTTTGCTATCTTTTACTAAATCAGCTATTATTCTCAAGTTTTCAAGATATGCTCGGTGTTACTCTTTAATGTGCTGCTCTTGTATGTGCTGCAATAGCTTTAAGACAGCTTTCGCTGAAATAACACTCGCCTTTATTTTCTGCAAACCAGCATCCAATACTGTCTTATATTAAGGGCACTTAAATTGTAAAAGCAGCAGTAGCTTCGCTAAATTCCAGCCCTTATTATTAGTAAAAAAGCAGCCTATACGTCAAATTAATGTGAGCCCTGCTGTAATAAGAGTAAGACTGCATGATTTTCAACAAGCACTCTTTAAAATTTTTAATTTCAACTTCCTACTGTCTGAAATTAAGGCTGCATAAACTTAATTAAAGACGACGATGAAATTAAGGCTATTGATGATTTTAAGGCAGTGCTTAAAATAACACTTAGTTTTCACAGTGTATTCATAAAAATGGATGTATGTATTCCGAGAAATAATTTCATATTTTGTGTCAATAAAGTAGCTGATATTTGTCCGGTGCTCGTGCCGGTAAATGTCCGACCTCTGCACTAAAAGAAGTGCTAGTTTTGGAACAACTTAGGCAGGCACAATGCACGAACGAAGACCGAATCGGGACCTCGTCTGTTTATTGTGTCCAAATATATTCGCTCGTTTTTTAACACTTTATTGACATAATACAGACTTACTACGGTACTATTTCAGATGACTTTCGAGGTGTTTGTTGGGTATGTTTCGTGTACATTATAGTTAAGACTCAGGCCAGTTTTGATACATATCTGCAACTCTATGGACACAATAAATGAATTTTTTCTCGGGTCCTGTTCACTGAAGCTCGCTTGCATTCGGCCTAATATCAATGTGCGATTTATTTTTGTTCGCAAACTTCGCAGCTTTACGTTACTAAAATAAAATTGAGTCTGATACTTTTGACTTTTGTGCCTGAGTACTTTTGGTAAGGACACAAATTGTTTCTCGGGTATGTGGGTATGTTTGTATGTCACATATAGAATCAAAGATCCGAGTTTGGAGGAAACTAAAACAACATCTGGAGAGTATTCCTGTGAAGTTTGCTGTTGATTGGACAAGGGAGCGTGGCACCTCCCATACAAGCCAAATTTACGCCATCGCCCACAAAATATAAAAAGTATATATGAGACGGTTTTGATTGTAACAAATTAAAATTAAGTAAATTTGGTCAGATGGTAACTGTCACCAACTGTAGAAAAAGTGGGCGTGATCACACTTTTTCAAAATCAAGCTTATTCCGGAGTTGTACACGTTTTTATAGTAAAACTTGGTGTGTAGGTGCTCCAAGTGGTGGTCACTATGTATAAAAATGTTGCCATGCCCACTTTAAACTCCTACAAATCAATATAACTTTTATATATCAGACAGTTTTGATCGTATAAAACCAAAATTTGATAATTTTGTTCATGGCTGAACTGCTTTTCGTTAAACTTTAGGAACTATTAAACACCAAAGAATGTTTTTGAATTGTAAAAGAGGGCGTGGCACCTCTCAAACAGCCCAAATTTGCGATACCGCATAGTTTTGGAATTATTAGGTCACACAGCCTCGGAATTTGGTATTCGACCACAATTTACACGTGCCGTTTCACTGATAACATTTTATGCGCAGTAGGCAAGGAGGCATAGCACTTCCCATGTGTAGTGTACCTACATACGCACACACAACCCAAACTTGCGATATCGAATAGCTTTGAAGTTACAACCTCGGAATTCGGAGTCCGACCTCAACTTGCACATGCTGTTTCACAAATAACATTTTACGGGCGTTGGACAAGGAGGTGTGGCACCTCCCATACAATACAAACTTGCGATATCGAATAGCTTTTGAGTAAAGGCCGCACAACCTCGGAATTCGGAATTCGACCACAATTTGCACATTCAGTTTCATTGATGACATTTTATGGGCGTTTGACAATGAGGGCGTGGCATCATCGCGCCGGGTTTCAGATGTTATGAAATATAAATACAAATTTAAGTACAAAAGTTTTAAGTTTTTACGAAACATTAAAGTTTGGTTAAATTGGAGGAATAAGCAAAAGTGCTTGCCGTTTGAAAGATCAAAAATTCAACAAGGCTCGATTTTCACGATTTTCTCATTTGAGGTAATTTTGGAAAGTCTACGAATAGATATTGTTGAAAAAATTAATTTTTTTTTTTTCATTTTCATTAAATTTTTGAATTTTAAGGTAAAATTCTTTTACAAGCCATCCAAACAGGACTTTTCCCCACTTTAAAAAAAAATCTCAAAAATTTCGTTTTATTCTCTTTTCAACAACCAAAAATCTTGAAGGTGTCATTTAAGATGCACTCTCTAGAGAGGTTTAAAGGTAAAAACCCAATTGCGTTGAGGGGTAGGCGTATTAGTCCGCCGATTTGGTTGGTTTGCACACAAACTAGTTGTTGCTATAAAATAACTATGTAGGTGCACCACATTTTATTTCTCTGAGATACTTTTTTGTGGGAAAACACCACCTTATCGATTTCGGTTATATGAAAACTGGGCGTAAAAAATATGCGATCGCTCCCATGAGGAACAACAAGGGAGCGCTCTTTTGCTGCTTTATGTCAGCAAAAAGTAAGCACTTGCACCGTTGTGCTCCCTTACTGTTTTATAAGATCAATAGGCGAGGAATTCATAGAAAGAAAGGCAAACAAAGTGAGGCATGTATTTTTAGAAAACTTTTTGGTATGTTTAAGGGAGCGCTACCTTTCCTAGGACCAGTGTGGCCACGAGCTTAAAAAAAAAAGAAAGCTAAAACTGCCAAAAAAAGTCAAAACAAGCTAAATGACTTGAAAAAACAAGCTAAAAAAACAACCAGATATTTTTCATACAATTTTAAGGTTTTTATTTAACATAAAATTATTTATAATATAGGTGCTAGATCGTATCAAAATAAAATTCGCCGCACACCATCTAATTCGAAGCATTTTTGGAAGGTAATTCCGAAGATTTTTGTTTATCAAACGTTTCGTCATATCTTCGAAATTTACAGTCCGATCTTAATATATGGTATATTGATATTTTTGTCTTGAGAAGAGTATTTTTGTTTTGCTCCAAAGGTCATTGAACTCAAGTACCCCTTTTAAGTATTTAATTACCAAATCTCAGTTCTTACCATCCTTATGTACCACCAATGTCAGAAACCACCAATGTCAGAAAATTTAAGCTCGCATAAAATAATTAACTTAAAATAATTAAATTAAATTTTTAATTTATTTTGCTGAACGTAGGAACCGCTTTAAATTTTTCGTCATAGCTTCTGCATTTAGAGTTTGATCTTAAAACGTGATGCATGTATCGATGTTTGTGTTTTAAGGACACCAATTTTTTTTCTCCAAAGGTCAGTGATATCAAGTACTCCGTTCTAGTACTCTAAACTTCTAAAACATGATTTTTAAAAAAAAGTAAATCAAATAAAAAGTTTTGAAACCGTTGCCCATCAATTTGAAGGTACTGCTGTCACTAGCCCTTTAACATTAGCTTTACTTAACTTAAATTCACGAAGTGTTTTTAAAATGGTATTTACAATGCTTAAATTCTACTGCAATGTAGAATCTTCTAATTCTACCAATTTCAAAAAATTTTATATATACTGTCGGCTATTACGATAGTATCGTTTTTTACAGAAATGTCAGTAGACTCGTCTATTATTATGCTGTAAAGACTATTTTCAATATCGGAAATTAATTGCGTAGTAAAATACGGCGACAGAATTTTTTTTATTAGTACCCTGTAGTTTGGCTGATGGCAGCATATCCCTTTAGACATGCCATTTACTGGTATGGTCGAATGGGATAAAGAATTGTAAATTACCATGGTAATGGACGTGGGGTCCTTTCACCCCTGTCAATGACATCGATGTGTTAAAAGGACGTACAAAATACTAGTCAAATTACACTGAGGTTAAATCATCAAAATTGGACGTTTAAACTTGTTTTAGGCAAAAAAGAAACACATTATATGATCATTTAAGTCAATTTAACTTCAACGAATGCTAAAATATCTTGTTAAACCGAGGTTAAACGTCCAATTTTGGTGAGCTTACCTCAGTTTAATTTGACTAGAGTTTAAGCTCGCACTGAAAAATTGGCCCTAAGGGTATGTGAATTCTCATACGAAGTAGTTGGTCCACCGAACTACAGGGTAAAACTACGTTCTTGACCCTTCGCCAAAAAGACAAAAAAAGCTATTTTCAAAAGGCAAAAAGGCTAAAAAAAAACCATGAAGCTAAATCGTAAATTTACAGGCTAAACCGCTAAAAGACCGGCTAAATCTAGCCTGAAAAAGGCTAAAATGGCCACACTGCCTAGGACACACAATGTTAAAAGAGACCACAAAAGACACCTAGCTTGGATCAACAAAGAGCAATCTGCCTGTTGCTTTTCCGAGAGCACTTCCAGATCGCTCATTAGATGATTCGCTTTTTTACTGGGACTAAAATAGTAGTATTTCGGTCTTATTGGAGTTGGGTGTGCCATTCATCCGATTTAATCGCACTTTTGTGAGAATAGTTCTCTTATCAAAAAAAAATTTCCAGAATGTGCGATCAAATCGGATGAATGGCACACCATCCTCCAATAAAACCGAATTCGGTAATCTGGTATATTTCCCCAAAAAAATATCCCAGAACAATAAAAAATGTACACATTGTTTTTTTGTCATAGAAAATAGCTGATGTCAAAATGAACCAAATCGGTTATCTAACACGCCCACCTCCCATGTATCCAAAATCGGTAATCTGATATATACGACTAAAAAAATTAACTCGAATCAATCAAACTTTATACACCTTTGCTTCTGCGACAAAATCGACCTTGTCGAAATTGGGGAGCCCCCTAAGTACGACTGCGTCCTTAGCTTAGCTGGATTGGTGTAAAATTTAAAAAAATTGTTTTTCCAAATGGCCGGTTTTGAGCTATATCATGACTTTTTTACAGCTATTAATTAGGATGTCTCTCGAACCAGTAGCACGATCCTAAAAAGCAATGAAGAAAATAAAAGGTAATAAAATTCTACTCCAACAATTTCTGTCACTTTCTATCCTCCTTTTATTTTTTGTGTAATTATTCAAACTAGACTACGCCAGTGGACGAAATTCTACCTCTCCACTGTGGTCTTCAATCTACACTGTCATATGAAATTGCTTGGGTTCTCAGATGAGCGTAGAAAAGGGTTAAAAAACAACTCTATTTCTATTTTCAGTTTGCCGCTCAGTGTTAACCAGCGACTTTTCATACAAAAATGCGTTGTAATGAGAAACGCTACAGTTTCCAAGATATTGTCATAAGTTTGATGTCAAAATAACTGGAGTTTTTCAAAATTTACATGTTGCATGAAAAAATGCTTAATGTAGAGTACATCTCAGCAATATCTAAAATTTTTTCTTACACCGTGTTCTTCCATCTCCTTCAGCTTAGCTTTTATTTAATAAATGTTCTTTGAACGCTCATATTTCAGGTCAAAGGTCACAAAAAGTATTCAGTGCACTTCTTCTTCCTACTGTATTTCATTTAAAAAAATTATTAAATCGGTGCAGAAACACTGTAGAAAATATTTTGCATACGCCTATTTATGAGAAGCGAAAAAGCATTCTTGGCAGTAATACACCCAATCAATCGAAAATATAAAAGAATCGGCAAGACTAAGCAAAATTCTATCCAAAAAAAGCACCAGTCCATCTTTCATTCGGAAAGAAGATGGTACGTGGACAGAATCTACCAATGAATCACTAGAACAGTTACTCAACATACACTTCTCCGGCTGCAGGAGCAGCTGCAATGAAACCTTAGTTTTAGAATCACCCGAGGCAACTGCGGCGGTTCCGACTGGCTCCATTATCTCAATGGAAAGGGTTATCTGGGCCTTAAGCAGCTTCTCTCCATACAAATCTCCAGGTCCCGACGGCATTCTTCCAATAATGTTGCAGAAACTACAAGATGTAGTTGCACCTATCCTACTCTCTATCTTCACAAATTACCTCTGCCTTAACTACACTCCAAGGAGCTGGAGAAGAGTTAAGGTAATATTTATATCCAAAGCTGGAGGGAGAGGTCATAAATCAGCAAAGGATTTTAGACCAATAAGCCTCACATCATTCGTACTGAAAACCCTAGAGAGTGTACTGGATATTCATCTCAGGGACGTTCTAAAGGGTGCTAACATATCCAGCGCCCAACACGCATACCTCAAGGGCAGATCCACAGATACCGCCCTACACGAGGATATTATTACTATTGAAAGATCCATCTCCTTTAAACAATACACTCTTGCGGCCTTCTTAGACATAGAAGGGGATTTTAACAATATTCATACCAGGGCCATTCTTGATTCTCTCACCAACCGTGGTGTACAAGCACCGGTGAGAAACTGGATAGTCTCAATGCTTAGTAACAGAATAATCCAGGCAGACCTGGGTGGCTGCCAACTCACGAGATTTGTCAGTAGGGGTACTCCGCAAGGAGGAGTGATCTCCCCCTACTCTGGCTTATCGCCATGAATGAAATTCTTAATACACTAAATTGCAATGGGGTCAAAGTGGTGGCTTATGCGGATGTAGTGGTTGTAATGGTGTCAGGACTGTTCCCCTCTACGCTCAGTGAGCTAATGGAGGTTGCTTTGGGAATACTCAGTGTCTGGGCTGCCAGGTGCGGCCTAGGAGTTAGCCCTAGCAAGACGGAACTGATGTTACTCACCACAAAAACCAAAGCGCCACAATTTGTCTTTCCAAAGCTAAACAACCAACCTCTTACACTATCCAGTAGCGCAAAATATCTAGGTGTCATTCTGGATCCTAAGCTAAGCTGGAAAACTAACATCGAATAAAGGGTCAACAAGGCCTGCATAGCCTTCTACGCCTGTAAAAAGACCTTTGGTAGAAAATGGGGTCTTCAACCAAAAAGGCTCTTATGGCTATACACAGCGGTAGTGCGTCTTATCTTGGCGTATGGTGCACTAGTATGGTGGCCTGCACTGAATAAAGCATACAACACAACAAAACTAGCTCGGATCCAGCGATCCGCATGCATAGGTATCACAGGAGGTATCCGCTCATGCCCCACTGATGCACTCAATGTCCTGACACATTTACTCCCCATAGATCTACACATTAAGCTTACCGCAACAAACAGTGCAGTCAGACTCAGAGAGTCGTAGAACTGGCGGAATAAACCATATGGACACAGCAACATTCTAAATCCGCTGCCTCGGGAACTGATTCCTGGAAAAACGGACTACGACACACCCAAAATTGACTTCACGAAATCCTTTATAGCCAAGTTTCCCACCAGGGTGGAATGGCGCAATGGGGGAATTGATCTAGCCTTCGATGTGTCCTTTTACACGGATGGCTCCAAAATGGAGTGCGGAGTGGGAGCAGGCATGTGCTCTGAGAAACTGGGTGTGGCGGAGGCTTTTCGTCTGCCAAACTCAGCCAGCGTCTTCCAGACCGAGCTTTTTGCGATAAGAGAAGCTTGTCGCACCTTAAGTAGAGCTAACACCAATCACCTTAATGCAGCTATTCTGACGGATAGCCAAGCCGCCGTTAAATCTTTAGCTGCGATCAGCATCAACTCCAAACTGGTAAGGCAGTGTACGGATGAACTGGCCCGGCTAAGTCACCAACTTAGCATTACTATAACCTGAATTCCCAGCCATAGGAACATATGGTAATGAAAAGGCGGATGAATTGGCTAGGCGGGGTTCTTCCCTTGACGTTTCAAGAGCGGAACCAGTCGAACATTTATGGTAATGAAAAGGCGGATGAATTGGCTAGGCGGGGTTCTTCCCTTGACATTTCAAGAGCGGAACCAGTCGAAGTTCCACTGAACACAGTTAAGGGAGGAATTCATTCTTACTACTTAATCTTAGCCGGTCGTAGATGGAGAGAACTACCAACCTGTAACACATCAAGAAAAATATGGCCCCTTTACAACATAGGTAGAACCCAACAGATGCTCTCAAAACCCCGGAACGACATAGCCAGAATAACGGCTATTATTACGGGTCACTGGTTCATCGGAGTTCACGCCGAGAGAATTGGACTACCTTTCAATACCCACTGTCGCAGCTGCAATGACCCAAATGAAAAAGAAACACTGACACACTTTCTGTGCACCTGCCCGGCCCTGGTCAGGTCCAGACTAACAACGCTTGGCAAGCCCTTCCTCAGAAATCTAGAGGAACTTTCACGCATCTCAAGAGACTGCATCTCTTATTTTTCCCAAAAGCAACCAGTAATTTACAGTCCTATTCTGGCAAATTAACAAATTGTTAACCAGTATTTTGAATATTTCTATGGCCCAAAATACACTGTAGTGCTCAGTCTGCGTGAAACCGGGTTTCTTAGGCAAGGGAGGTGAGGCAGGCGACGTGAAGTGCTCGAAATTTCACTCACCGAAAAAGCTGTAGTGACGATGGACTGACACGCACACATAAGCGAAGTCATCATATTTTATTAAGGGGACGCCTTCATCAATACAATCAAACACAGTTCATGTACGCAAAAAAAAAACTGGTTTCACGCAGACTGACCAGTGCAGTGTGTTTTTTAATAGGGGGTTTCGGACGATCCGACTTGCCATCCGACATGTCCGACGACAAATTAACAGAGCAAATTTTTTTGAGCTTTCGAACAGTCCGACACGTACGACGACTTTATTCCATTGCAGGCTCTCAAACAGAACACATCGGCATAATAGCTAAGCAATTTTTAGATGCCCTTATAATTAATTTTCCATACTTTATAGAAATTTTAATTAATTTTAATTAATTATATCTATAATTCAATGTTTCTAACGTTGTTCATATTAATTTTCTATAATATTTTTCCGCTTCGTCGGTGTTTACCCGCTGACGCTTTTATTGAAATGAAAAAATGCAGCAAGTCGTTCACATGCCCAACAAGTCGGTCCGACCAGCAGAAAAATCAAAACTTTTTGATTTTCGTCCGACATGTCGGTCCGACTGTCTTATTTGCTTTCGAATAATCCGACTTGTCGTCAAGCATGCCATATCTGTCCGACATGTCGGATCGTCCGAAACCCCCTAATAACTGACTGCTCACGCAGACTGAGTACTACAGTGTATTTTGGGCCTATGTGTTTGTTGTAATTTTTTTATTTCAAAACAAAATTTGAAGCTCAAAAATAAAAAAATTGATAAAAATTGTCAACTGCTTTTCAGTTATTAACCCTTTCAACTGCTTTTCAGTTATTGACAATTTCATTAACAAATTGTGTTTTTGAGCTTTAAATTTTGTATTGAAAACAACAAACACATAGAAGTATTCAAAATACTGGTTAACAATTTGTTAATTTGCCAGAATAGGGCCGTTACTATTTTTTGTTTTAAAAACTTAAATTCTTACTGCTTAAAAAAACCAATAAAATATGTTCTAAAATACTAAAAGGGTGATTTTTTTGCTATTTGCTTTTTTAGTGAACATTTTTTGACAAATCACGCGTGATTTGTAACATGCGGCAGTAAGGTTTCCCATTTTTCCATTAAAATACTAACTAACGAACATCGCTTGCAAATCATTTAGGCAATTCACAGTTCATGCTAATTAAGGTTTAATGTGCTAATTCTGAAATCTGCTATTTGGCCTGTTAATTCTTTGTTTTTGTTTTGCATGTAAACACAAATTAAACCGGTGCGTCAAATGTTGCCACTTTTGTACAAGGTGGCGCAAAAGTAATCCTCCTATCAGAAAATGTTATAAATTTTGCGATTGGCCCCTAATGTCAGTTCTGTTTTGACATTTGTGTAGTAAACACATGCGAAATACACGTTAATAAACAATGTTACGCTACACTGCTCCAGAACGCAGAATATTGGTGACTATTTATTTGACCAATAATAGGTCGGTGACTTTGGCACAACGTGAATTTCGTCGCAGATTTCCTGGCCGTCCAACGCCTACTGGTGAAACACTGGACGTTTAGCCGCTCGCCTCGAAGAGACTGGCACAACACGAGATGCTGCCAGGCGTGGCAGATCCCGGAGTAGCCGTTCTGCAGAGAATATTGCTGCTGTAGCCGAGGATCTCATGGAAGCGCCGTCGACATCGACCAGACGACGTGCCACGCAAATGGGTATCGGTCGACGGTCTTAACAGCGAATTTTGGTACTAGATTTGAAGATGTTTCCGTACAAAGTCCAGACGGTGCATCAGCTGTTAGCTGCTGACCGCCAATCGCGTCTAACATACGCTCAAGCCATCCTTAATCACCGCCAAGAGGAAGATGATTTTTCATCAAAAGTAATCATGAGTGATGAGGCCCATTTCCATCTTAGCGGGTACGTAAATAAGCAAAATTTACGCTTCTGGGGCACTGAAAATCCGCGTGTAACCCACGAAGAGCCATTACACCCGCTCAAAGTCACTGTTTGGTGTGCTGTTTTCGCTGGAAGAGTCATCGGACCTTTTTTCTTCGAAGACGTCGAGGGCCAAACGGTTACTGTGAATGGTGAGCGCTACAGAGCAATGATCAACTAGTTCTTTTTGCCGCAACTGGATGAATTGGGATTGGAAAACATATGGTTCCAACAGGACGGTGCAACGGCACACACTGCACGTGCCACAACCGATATGCTGAAGGATGCATTTCCCGGGTGCCTAATCTCCCGTTTTGGCGATTTGCAGTGGCCAGCAAGATCGCCTGATTTGACCGCTCCAGACTTCTTTTTGTGGGGCTTTTTGAAGTCGCGGATTTATGTCAACAAGCCTCAGACTCTTGCAGCTCTTAAAGACAATATCCGTCAAGAATGTGAGGACCTATCGCCGGAAGTTTTGGCCGAAGTGATAAAAAATGCCATAAAAAGGGCTCAAATGACAATCAACTGTGGCGGCTGCCATTTACATGACATCATATTCTCGACTTGATGTAAAAAAAATTAAAAGACCAAATAAAAATAATCCACAAGAAGAATCAAAGTTTTTCATTTTTTTTAAATTACAGCCAAAAAACATCGCAAGGTTACTTTTGCGCCACCTTGTACATGCCCTAAGGCATGCTTTTGTAGAGTGTTAATGTGTTATTTCGTGAACAGCTGTTTTACGTGAATAAAAAAGAGTTGTCTGGTAAATAATTTTGATGAAGTTTTCAATAAAACTGAATAATCAATTGAGTTATTTAACTTTTAATAGAATCCAAAACATCTGAGCTACATATTAAAGATTCCAGCGCTGTTTTGAAACTGCAAATCAATACTTTTCACTTAAGTTGTGCTCACAGTTGTAAAAAATTAGTAAATTAAAATATTAATATATTAAAACATTACAATGAACTGTGAATTGCCCAATTGTATTTCACAAAAAAGTAAAATATAAGGAAATGGTGTTACTAACACATACACTGTACGTGAACTGTCGCACCATTCGTAAATTGTGCGAGCGAGAAAGAGAGTGTTTTTTAACATTTCTGAGAACCCTGGCATCTGACTGGAAGACTCCTCAGCAAAATAGTTGAAAATTATTTAATTTGTAGCATTTTTCACTGCTTAAGATGCGATAAAATCAAAGAAAAAAAAAACACTGAAATAAATGCAATATGAGTTGTTAACTTAAAAACAATGCGCTTTCGTTCCACAGGTAAATATGTCCATACGGTTTGAATTCTTTTAACAAAAGTACTTTATTTAGTTTTTAACGCTATTTTTTTAACTTATTTGTTTTAGAAATGTATATATTTCTAATTAAATATGGTTTAAAAATGCAAATTAGACCCGGTTGATTTTGAGCTAGTTTGATCAAACCACATCTGTCAAAACACAAACATTGCTTCAGGGGCGCAGTCATTTTTCACAGTTAAATATTTTTTTGCGGCGCTATTGTTTTCAGCATAGTGAATCAGATTTAATACCTGTTTCTTGAACTTTCCGATTTCTGCTCAATAACTAGGCAGAAACACCCAAAAAATAAGGATTTTAAAAAATAAACCTTATTTAATTTGCTATTAAAGTTCAAGTTTTGAATTAATAGGCCTTCAAATTAAGAAAATTTACATAAAAATCCTGCTGTTTTTCTAGTTTTTCAACAAAACTAAGCTTTATGGATATTAAAATAAAGGTAATGAGCGTATATATTCAACGAGGTGTCAAACATAAAATTCCATGGATATCTTTTTAAGATATAATTTTTTTTAAATTAGAATTTGTCTGAAAAACTAGTGGTTTTCCTTTTACGAAAGCAATACATTAATAAGATAACTTTTAAAAATATAACTACATCCAGAAGTACTGTAGAGAGCAAAGCCTGAGTTGGACTTACTGAGGTTTTTAATCCCTAAGCAGCGGCTGAAGGCCTCTTATTAAAAAAAGAAAGCTAAATACATTTAGTTTTTTTATTAAATTTGGAAAAACTTCGCGAAGTAAAAAAAGGGTTGTATCTTAAATGCATGTATTTTTATGTTTGATATCTTGTTGAAAAGATACTTGTATTATCTCTCTTTTGATACCCATAAAGTTTAGTTTTGTCGGAAAACTTAAAAATCAGCTAGATTTTTAGTCCACTTTTTCCAACTTTTGGATGCCTATAACTTCTAAGCCAATTGCCTAGCGATCAGAAATTTTTTAAATAATTAGAGTTGTTGCTATTCTTGAAATGTTTCTAAAATGTTAATGCATAAGAACAAACTTAAATCGTTTGGGCCTTCTTTTACGATACAACCGAATAGGGCCCTGTGTGATTGTTTCTGTATTTGTGTGAACTAACACCAATATAGAAAATACCACACTTTTCTGCTATTACACCACTTTCTTATATTTTACTTCTTTGGTATTTCATTATCAAAATTAGTGCTCAGTGATAAATGTGTTTCGCAAATTACGTATATTTTATGGTCGTCACAATCGACTTACCGAACGGTTTAACTTTATTGGACATTATTAATCCACCAACCCGTGTGTGAAGAGTGCGTACCGATTAGAATATAGCTGCTGTATTGGCCAGTGTCAATGAAGATCGCGATTTGTCAATTTTTCGCCATTGTCAACAATTGGGCTTGTGTTATTGACGCTAGAAGCATCTAGATGGCGTGATAGACAGTAAAAGACAGAATCTAATTCACAGTAACTTTTTCGATTAAAAGAACATTCACTCACACAAAATTGAAAAGTTGATGAGGAGTATTTGGAGAGGTGAGCAAGGGCCAAAAAATTGTTTATAACCCTTTCAATGGCTAGGCTAAAGTAAGAACAAAAAAAATTTTTTTCAGGTAATATTACTATAATTTAGATCTTAACGTTTTGCAAGCATTTACAAAGAAAAAATTGTTTTGCTCCTGTTCGGCACATTTTTTTTATTCCTTTAAAGGTTTTTTGGAACATTTTAAGAATAGCGACAACTCTAATTGTTATTTTATTATTGCAGATTATATGGATTTTGGCCTCCTAACTCCAAAAATTGCAGGCCGCTCACAATTGGTTTAGGAGTTATAGGCCTCCGAAGTTAGAAAAATACCTTACAGATCTTGCTATTTTTTTTTAATTTTTCAACAAAACTACACTTTATGGTTATCATAAGAGAGGTAATTAAAGTACCTATTCAACAAGGTATCAAACATGAAAATCCGTTGTTGCTTTATTTTTTTTTTCATAGAATTAAACGATTTAATTAACAAAAAAGGCTTTGCAACATATAAATAAAAATTAATTTCTTACGTGTCCAATATATTGGGCAAATCTACTGAAAGGGTTAAAGGCAAAGTTTTTTTTAAAAATTATAAAAATAATATTTTGAGAAAATTCAATTTCTCTTCCTCACAAAAATCAAAATGTGTACCATTGCACTCCTCATAATAGTAATAAGTAGAACAACAAATTTTGGGTCTAACTAAAACAGTTTTTGCATTAAAAACGATACGTCATATGAAATAGTAAAAAAAATTCAATTTGTATAACTTTATTTTTTAAAACACCAGCAATCACCACAACTTGGTGTTTTTTAGTCTTGCTGTTCCATTTCCATATGAATTAGAGCAAACCCTCTTTCTTTCACTGACATTTTCCTGTAAAATACATTGCCAGATAAAAAATCTAATGCAAATGACTGCGTTCGTTTTACAAAATAAGGCCATAAGTTTTTATTATTTTTACGAAAAAAAAACAACTTTTGCTCGGTTTTTTGGAAGAAAAAGAAATATTTTGGACCCTTTTTGAAAAAAACATTAAAAATTTAAATCCTTGCTAACGATACTGCTAAAATAATTTTTTTTCAAGTTCTTTGATTGAACTTTTATACAAAATCAAATTGAATAAAATATATTAAAAAAACAATACAGATATTTGAATCCAAGGTCAAAACTTTGAATTTGGAATCGATTTTTTTTTGCTTAAGGTAACGATGTTATATTCAAAAATTCATTGTGCTTAGATTTTCTATAGTTTTCAAGATATGAGAATGTCATTGTTGTCAAACAACCGGAAACGGAAAAACAAACAAAACAACCTTCTGTTGTTAATTCTTTCGACAACGGTATTTATGATATGATAAACCATAATTGTTATTCACATTTGTTCAAAAACTTTCAAAAAACGAATATGGGCATTCCCATGGTCGCGCACGTAACGTTCGTACCCCTTTTGTTGTTGCTAAAAATTAAAAAAAAGCAAAGTAAAATTTGAACTTTTTTGTCCGGTTTTGATTTTTGGATACATAGCACTCTATTAGTACTCTATTTAGTAGAAGCGATCGAAAATATTGTCTTAGGATATAAGCAAACAAAAAAAGACGCCTTACGATACAAAAAAATCAAAGTAGTTTTTATCTGCATCAATATAAACGAAAAAATGTACAAAGTTTGCACGAGTTTATTTATAAAAGTTATTTAAATATTATCTGGAATACTGTTATTCTTTTTAATATTTTTCTTTTTTTGTTATGTTACATGCAGTGTTTATTTTTGTACTAATAATAATATATTACAAAAATATTTTTAATTGCATATTTTGCCTGTTTTTAGCGCATATTTTCGACTTTTTAGTGCATTAGATTCCTAGCCCTGTTCATAATTGTTTCGGTGATAAATCTTTTTAATTATTTTTATACAAACCATAATATGATACGTTACGAGACATACGTTACGATACAGATGTTTCCCTGCAAAGAAGTAAAAATTTTTTATAGTTTTATTTATTTACCTGAACTAGAAAAACATATGAAGTGTAATTCAGGACCTTAAAAATAGAAAACTGAAAAAATATTTGCACTTTGTATTGTATGAGTAGTTTTTAAACTTATTAAATTCCAACTTTCTTTAAAATTTTTCATATTTTGTTGCCATTCATCATGTTTGCTGCCATTTTTTAAAAAATCAAATTGAGATCAGCTCTCAGTACTCTCACAATATAAATTTAAAAAATTTTTTTTTCTCTATTACGGAGGTTTAAAAAAATTTTCACTGACTTTTTATTTTTCAGTCGCGGTAGACCTTTTTTTGGAAATGCCCATACTTTTGCTGAGGGAATTGCAAAATATTTTCAGGTTTGAATAGACTAAGCAAATATAATTGCAACAAAATGCTGTCAGTCAAAATTGTTACTACTTAAATAGCAACAATGTTCTGAGAAGTATCACATGCAATATACATATGTAAATAACAACCTTAAACACACACCTTTAAAATAACTCTCAAAGACAATAATATGTTATGTCGTCTTTTAACAATTATATAAAAAAAAAAATCTTTCTGGTTTGTATAGAAGTAAAACATGGATTTCCTAAGCAACTCAAGAAATCTAAGAAAATTGGGCACAAACAAGACCGACATACAAACATATATCCTGCCAGTTGATGCCAAGGTGCTTACAATATGATATCCTATTTTATTTTATATATCTATTTAAACATAGAGCAATATTCAATTTATATGCAAGCTTGCTGGACGACAATCTAAGCAGCAACACATCATCAAACATCACTCATTCGTAAATTCTTTATGAAGGAAATTCGGACTAATCCTTTACTCAAAGGATGCAATGATGATAGCCTTTGGCTATTCGTCACTCACACACACTCACTGAAGTAAACAACTCAGTTGCTTTGGCAAGCATCTTAAGAAATTTTTCTTTTTATTCCTGCACTAGATTTTATTGTGAGTTAAGGATTTCATCCGCTTACGAATATTTTCTGCGGTCTATAGCTGCGGCTGTCATTTGTTTCGTTATCCTTTTTTGCTGTTGTGTTTTTTTTTTGCTACAAGCTTTGAGCTTTGGTAATCGTTTTATGTTATTTGTGAACGATTGCGGACATTCTTATTATGTTGTTTTTTGACCAAGTACAAGAAATAAAAATAGAAATAAAAAAGAGCTAAAAGAATGCTTTTGTTCGTAATATTGTTGCAATTCTTCATTTTCCAAAAGTTATCATAAAATATTGACGATGTGAATTTGTGCAGTTGTACTGTTAGGATGTTAAGATTGACGAAGGATTTTATTAGGGATTGGTTTTTAGAATACGCCACGTTTTACAATTACAGAGTAAAAAAAATAAATAAGAACTTCGCTATCAACGGCTTCTCTAGAAGAGAGGTTAAAAAAGGCGTATGTATCGCATTTTAAAGAATTTACTACTAAAAGCAATTTAAAATTGGTTTTAAATTTGCACTTAATTTATACACAGCAAAAAAAAACCATGTAAGCGAGAACAAAGTCAGGACGAATTCTTTAAAGTTTTCATCCAAAAGGAAACTCTTATGAATTTAAGCCAGAATGTCTTCAAAATATTAATATTTTTATTAACATTATGATCTATTAAATTATTGCATGAATTAAATTGCGAGCTTAAGATCAAGTAAGTTTTTAAGTAGGCAACAACAACTCTGTATAGAGTCAATCACTTAGCTGACTAGACAGTCTGTCTCGGAAATAGCTACATTCAGGCCCGTAGTCAGAAATTAAGAGCCGGGCAGGCTGAGCCTCCAGTAAAAAATAAACAAATTTTTTTCATACATTTGTACATAAATATATATATATATATGCATATTAACATATTTTCAAATGAATTTTTTATATATTTACATGTTATTGAATGAGTTCATTGTTCAAATGTATATTTTAGTAAAAAAAAAAGTTAAGTATATTAACATTTTAAATATAACATAAATGAGTTCAATGTTTGAAAGCGAATTTCTAATGTACTATATTGATTTCCACTACAGTCACAGCTCTGCTGTTTAATACAAAGGCAATCGTCTTAGTTTCTCATTAAATTTGCGAAGAATGGTTTCGGGACAAATTTTTCCCAAATAATGGCCTTCAAAAGCGATCAATGAAAGTTCTCGCAGACGTATTGTAGTCATCGATAATCTTTGAACTCAGTTGATTCGGTTTACACGGGATTCGGTTTACACGGGAATCAACCCTTCGCATACCGCCGTACTGTTGCCGAATGTTTCGATTGCACAAAACAAATTATAAGTATCAGGAAACGCATCGCGTATTAGATACAATTCATTCAACGTATCAAAACTGATTGAATTTGGTGATGTTTTCTGATGCTCATCCCTTTCTTTGTCCAGATATTTCTTCGCGACAGACATCTCGGCATCAGAGGGTATTTTTAAGCCTATAGAACATAATATTTTTAAACTAGCCGGCTTCATTCCGTAAGCTGATGACAATGCCAACAATATACGATCATTTTTGGTGAAACGCTTTTTTAATTTGAATATAATATTATCAACGATATTAAAGTAAGCCGGCTTAATTTCAATAGAATATTCACTTCTCTCACCAAGTGATTGTTCTACTACTGAGTTTCCTAATAGATTCGATCGACGGTGCACTGTGCGTGATATAAAACCTTGTTATTTTAATTGTTTTTGATCAAAAGTACCTCATTCAATCGCAAGCTTGCAACATCCATTATTTTCCTTTCAGCCTTTCCAAATTTGTATGCTCCCAATTAGTAGTTCTAGTTAGACTAATTAGACTAATTATTATTAGTAGATTGGGGAAAGTATGTATAACTATTTGAGAATGGATGCAAAGTATTTAGATTACAGGAATAGGCGAAGACTGCTGACCTGGTACAGCCGCTTAAAGTTGAAAAATGCGAAATGCAGTCAGCTGGCCCTTGAATCATGATATAATTTCGAAATCCTTCCCATTCATCCTCAAGTAGTTGCAAGTGTTTTTCCTAATCAGAACAGCAAACTGGGAGACACAAAAAGTGAAGAAATTGCTGGAAAAACGACTGCACCAACTGCAATTACTTTTTTGTGTATATTTAGTTTAAGACACTTAAAATAATAAATTATCTGAAAAACTCGCTCAAAAAATGAAACAATTGAAAACAATTAAAATAACAACATTCTATAAATTTTCACCAAAAATTAACTTTCTTTACAATTTTTTGCCAGCTATTATTGGCAATAACTTGAGAAATTTTGTTTTTTAATTTTCAGCTGTCAAATGAAAGTGCTGCCATATTTTTGGCGTATGCTTACGTTTATAATGCAAAGGTCTAATTACACTGTGATCAACTGCGAAATAAACGAGGGCAGTTGTAAAAGCATACGAAAATTTGGCTAGGGCAGGCTCGACGGATTCAAGGGCAGGCTAAGACTGCCCTAGCACCATACTAGCTACGGGCCTGGCTACATTTCCTCTTCTTGAACGACGTTCATTTATAGATCACCGCCATCAACTCTACCGAGGTTACCATCTGTTCTAGTTGCTTCTTATTTATTTCAATATTCATTCAATTTAAAATTTGAAAATATATATACTAAATATTAATATTAAAATTAAGGAATAAATTAATCTTATGATCTAGATATGAAAGAGTAAAAATGTAGATAAAACATTTTAGATTTGAAGATATACGCAAATTGAAATTTAAAAAGACAAACCGTATTTTAAGTTAAGTGGAACGAAGCTTTATAATTGTAGTACAAATGCGATCAAACCATTATTCAAATTTTATCAAGATGTGAATACTTCAGGGACATGCTTATTCATGGACGTGTGAAATAATTTTAAGTTTTTTAAAATATAATTTTATGAAAAAAAAAAAAGATATTAGTGGAAAGTTCTGTTAATGGAATCTTCAACTTCGGGTAATTCTGGTTCTTACTGCATACAAATTTTTTTGAGTAAATGTTTAAAAAAATTATTTTTTGTTGATTAAAAAATGTATTAAAAAATTAAGTGTTTTGTTATTCCAGTGGTGTTAAAGTATTTTCTTTTCTGCACCATTGTCATCTAATTGTGATTTTCTTTAAATATCGACTGTCCATTAGGGTGGGGCGATTTGAACATCTTAATGGGCGCTTCGCGTTTCTGATTCTTGGGATTGTACTGAGCAAAAAAATCCACTAGACCATGCGTCTACGGTGAAAATCAAGCTTCCAGATTTTGATTTGCAGTTTTTTCTCACACTTTTGTCACGTTTTTTATTTTGATATTTTGGCCTATAACAGCCAAACCATTGCAATTTTCGATTCAGACTAAGACAAAAATCTCAATGGTTTGGCTGTTATAGGCCAAAATACAAAAAAAAAACGTGGCAAAATTCTGAGAAAAAACTGCAAGTCAAAATCTGGAAGCTCGATTTTCACCGTAGACGTATGATCTAGTGGACTTTTTTACTCAGTACAATCCCAAGAATCAGAAACGCGAAGCGCCCATTAACACTTTTTTTTTCCATACTAATCGCCCCACTCTACTGTCCATAATAAGTGTTTTAAATTTGGTTGTGCCATGTTTGCCTTTTCGGAATTTATTAAGCTTTTTGTAAGAGAACTCCAGTCGCTATAATCAAAACAAGCAAGTGCAGGCACCCACCAACTATACAACGCACTGCAATGTTGTTTTTTTTTATTTTTGTTTTGTTATTCTTCTTAAGCTGTCCATGTTGGTGTGCAGTATATGCTGTACAACTGACTTAAACAATTAATTTTTTTGTAATGTATTCACTGTTTAAATGAAATCCATGTAATATTACTACTTTTTTATATTCTGTCGTAATTGAAATTGATCTATTCTCTTACAATATGAAATACATATTCTTTTTAATATTAAAAAAATAAAAGACGAATAAACTTACAAAAAAGAAAAAAAAATATATTTTAAATGTAGCGTGTATTATTTGTCTTTAATGTGAAACCTTTTGAACCTTGCCGAAAAGTCATTGTTGCATATGTTTGTGTTTTATTTGACAATAGTTTGTTTTGTCGTATACTAGTGAAGTATAATTGTGTTAAATGGGTATTCAGGTATTTGAGTGCAGTTCGATTTATATAAACATAAAATTCACTGTCTTTTTTGGGAACTGCTTTAAACACGTTGTTTATATTTCGTCAAAACTTATTTGATATAATGAAAAGATATCGGCATTCCAAATTAAGCGATAAATTTAAAAATTTGAGAGACGAAATGATACGTCGACTTCGTCCTGCGGAGGGATATATGAATGATTTTGAAGAAATAATTAATCAGTTTATTTCTGCATTTAAGATGCGGTGGACAAGGGCACATAGAACTGAACGATTTTTTAATTCATATCGCGATTGGTTGGCTTCATCAATAGCGTTCTCCATTTCTAATTCTAAGAAAAGCGGGCGAAAGAAACTGTCCTGTGAAGATTCCTGCGAGAGAACTAAAAGAGCAAAATGTAAGGAGTTAAGAGATTCAACTCCATTATCAGCTTTAGCGTATGCCACAAAAATGAGTTTGCGTGCTAAAGGTCACATTGAAGCATTAAAATTGTTACATGAATTGACAACTTCACCCGAAAGGGCAATTAAATATAAGAAATCGTATGAAAAATATAAAAATCCTACTAAAATTAGTAAATAAGATGCTCTAGCTGTGCTTGTAGGAGCAAAATTATCCCGCCATCAGTACAACATTATTAGAGAAGCTGCACCCGAAAAATTTCCCAGCTATGGCGTTGTGCAGAGCGCAAAAAGATATGTTTATTCTTCCCGAGAATTTATAAAAATTTCTGAAACTTTTTGCGAAGTAAACTTACAAGCTTTGCTAAATTTAACAATCCAGCGTTTGCTTATATTGCAAAAGCCAGTTATAGATTCTTTGGTGGATAATGAATTATCTAATTTTTATTTATTTTCGAAGTGGGGTTTCGACGGAAGTTCGGGCAACAGCATTTACAAGCAAGCTTTTCACGGTCCGGATGCAAATGATGCATCGCTATTTATAACCTCCATGGTTCCAATCAAATTAGTTTGTGGATCTAAAGTTATTTGGCAAAATCACCGACCTTCTACAACAAGATTTTGTCGCCCACCTCGCATGGAGCTTATTAAAGAAACAGCAGTAGCTCGTTCCTGTAACAAAATCGGCAAGTTACCGATTTGTGTGACGTCAGCGGTTATCGATCCCTAGTTACCGATTTCGTGACAACTAATGTTTCTGTACGTTTAAATCGGTAAAAACTCGGACCGTGATGAAAAAGAACACAAATCGAGAAGAAAAGTTGCGAAATTGAGTCAAATGACAAGCAGCTGTTTAATTGAATATACAGGGTCCGCCAAATAACTTTTTTTTTTTTGAAAATTCTATAAAAAAAAATTACTAAATATTTTCTCTAATTTCTTTTTTTATTTAAAAGTACAATCCTTCCGGTTAATAATGAAAAATAATTTTATTGAAATGGCTGCCTCGGCTGGCCATGCAGTAGCCTACACGATCGGTTCAATTTTTAAGCACATTATCGATTGTGTAGCTGCACACCAATTTCACCAATGGCTTCACGAATATTGTCCTTTAAAGCGTCAATTGTCTCTGGCTTGTCGGCGTAACACTTATCTTTGAGGGCACCCCACAAATAATAGTCCAACGGTGTCATATCGCAGCTCCGAGGTGGCCAAACGACATCAGCTCTGCGGCTGATAATGCGATCTTCAAAAACAGGGCGCAAAACATCAAGTGTAGCTTCGGCTATGTGGCACGTAGCGCCATCCTGTTGAAACCAAATGTTTCCAATATCCTCCTCTTCAATTTTTGTGAACAAAAATTCGTTCAACATGGCCCGATAACGATCGCCATTGACTGTAACGGCCACTCCTTGCTCATTTTCGAAGAAAAATGGCCCAATTATGCCTCTGGACCAAAATCCGCACCAAACAGTGACTCGTTTTGGGTGCAGCGTCTTTTCAATGTATGCGTGCGGGTTTTCTGTGCCCCAAATGCGACAATGTTGCTTGTTTACATACCCGCCAAGATCAAAATGAGCTTCACCTGAAAAGATAATTTTTTTGGCAAAATCGGCATCTTCTGTAAGTCGATCGCAGGCCCACTTAGCGAAGCGAAAACGCTTTAGGAGTTGGCTTCAACTCCTGAACCAATTGGACTTTGAATGGCGTCATACCAAGGTCTTCATGCAAAATTCGTCTCAATGATGTCTCCGAAATGTTGAATTGTTGAGATCGAGGGTGAATTGATGTTGATGGCGCTTCACGCACACTTTCTGCCACAGCAGCAATATTCTCGGGTGTACGCACTGCTTTTGTCTTTTCACGCTTTGGTTTATTGATGAGGATGCCAGTTTCATTCACTTTTTTCACAAGATAACGAACATACGGAGCTGACGGTGCTTCTCTTCTTCCAAAATCCGTACGCAATTTTCGCACACATTCTGCAACATTAAATCGATGATTTTCAAAGTATTGTCGCAATATTTCCTAGCGTTGTTCAAGCTACACACAACCATATTCGTTCAGCGGAAAGATAAAACTAATTATCTGTCAAATCAGACATGAGCTAAGTGTTACCATTCACGAAATAAGCACTAGTTGAAAAAAAACGTTAGATGGCGGCCCCTGTATTATTTTAGTTGCGCTAAAACTTTATAATAAAACGGTGCTTGTCTTCTTAATAAAAAAAAAGGGAATATTTGCAGTTTAAGAAAATTAATTATGTTATAATGATGTGTATTAATGGTTGCGGAAATAATCAACGATTATGAATGTAAATAATTTTATACTTAGTGCTGTGCTGCAAAAACTTAGCAAATATTTGCAACCGGGTACTTTTTCATAGCTCAAAAATATACTGTTTTGCTAGAATTTTTAACTTTTATGTAAATAGGCATTATTTATAAATTGCATTACCTTTAAAAACTAAAACTTTTTAAGAACAACAAAATATTTCAATCAGTAAAAAATTCGACTCATATGAAAGTAACCATTTTTAAAGGTATATTTTGAGTACTTATAACTTAATAATACACAACATTACTGACATTAGATAAATCGGTAGAATTCTCACTTGTCGCAAAGCCAGTGAGAAAAGTGACACATTGTTATCGATTCACTTTACTTACAGAAACACTTCTTTAAAAGGTTCCATTGAAATGAAATCGGAACATGTGATAGCTTATCGATTTTGAACAAACGAATCGAACATAAATCGATTCAGATACATACAGAAGCATTGTAGGTGAGAGTGACATCAGAGTGACGTCAAATCGGTAATATAAGTCGGTAACTACGATTGCTACGAGTTACAAGAACGAGCTACAGATGTGTCAAAAAAAGAAAAAAAATAGAGTAGCAGCACAAATAAGTGGCCTCAGCAAATCTGCTGCACCATGTGGAGAGAGATTAATCGAGGTAAGCTACAACCTTATGTTAACCATGGTAGACGGTAAGGTCAAAGAGAGTATATATAAAGAGTTACAGAAACAGAGAAATTGCTCTTTAAAATATTTTCAAGCATGTAAGGATTGGGTTCTGCCGGCGCGCTGCTATTGTTATGCTGCCGACGTTCTTGAGGTCTGTTTTGGGCAGAGCTGTTGCTAAATCTCTGTGTGCACAAGCGAGCTGGGAGCATATTTGTTCTTTTTTCTTCCTATTAGAATTGCGATCATTGGTATATTTAAGAAACTATGAATGAAATGAAGCAAGCAGATATTCTTATGTTCTGTTTTGATTATCAAGTATGCCCAAAAATTGTCAGCTTTGTTTTGGCTGATTTTTGTATGCATCTTTTTTGCAAAATTTCTTAATAGAAGATTTTTGATGCAATTCAATTTTATTTTCTAGATTTTCAGATTTTCAGAATTTTATGTTTTCTAGATCTATCATTTGGTATATTGAAAGAAATATTTTTGAATGAAGCAAAACGCCTTTCTTTCAATTTACCAATATAGATTTGTAGATATCTTTATTTTGTGTTTATATATTCATGAATGTTAAAAAGTGGTTAACTTTGCTTTGGGTAATTTTTTATTACATTTGTTTGCTAAATTTTTTAAAAGATTATTTTAAAAATTAATTTAAAAAATATCAATGCAATTGCAGTTATATTTTATTTCAGAATTTTATAATCAAATGTTCTAAATTATTCATTTTTTGTTACATGCAAAGAACTAGTACCTACATAAGTAAAGGATTTTTTGATTTGTCAATTTAAAGTTGTCTTACAATAAAATGTGCAGCCAAATTTACGCTATTTTATTCTATACACTAGCTGATATACCCGGTGTTACCGAGAAGTTAAATATATTTAAAATTTTAACAAATGTACAATTCTCGTTTTAATGTTTCTAAAAATGCCGAACATGTCCGCGAGTTACCAAATTTCAGAATTGCTTAAGCCCTGAATTGCTTAAGATTTAATTTATGGTACTTTTTTCTGTTTGCGACTGCCCAAGATATTACTCTTAAAGGCAAAGCATTTTTTAAAAATTATAAAAACGACATATTAAAAAATTTAATTCGTCACAAAAATCAAAGGGGGAAATATTTAATTTTTCTTAAAAGAAATAGAAAAACAAATTTTTATGTCAAACTGAAATAGTTTTTGCATAAGAGTGATACGACATATGAAAGAACATAAAATTGCAATTTTCGGTTTTAATTGTTTTTACAATAAAAACATTTTTTGTACCATTTTTGGAAGAAAAATAGATTTTTTTGACCTTTTTTTAAAAAAGATTAAAAATAAAAATGAATTTTTAGACAAAAGAAGATTGAATGAAATATATTAAAACAGAACGAAGATATTTGCGTCGAAATTCAAGACTTTGAATTTGAATACTTTTTTGGCTTATTAGGTTATCTACAAAAATTCATTGTACTAAGACAGTTTTCAAGGTATGAGAATGTTATTGGTGTCAAACAAACAGAAATTTTTTTTTATTTATTATCCTTAAGAAAATTAAAAAAGTTAATATACTATAACATATATTAAATAAAAAAATGCATATTGTAGGGTACTCATTATAGATAAACGAAAACAGTCCAGGAGGCGTTTACAGCCCTTTTGATAATCAAAACCTCTTTCATAGGTTATCCAAACGCATTTATAGCTTATATGCTCATTATGCAACAAATGGTCACACAGTCAAAATAAACTAATTAAATTAAGAATAAACAGTTTTATTTTAATAAATTTGCCGCACTTGGTTAAACAATTTTATAACTTCTTACCCGTTTTTCCAAAACGTCAAATTCATAAAAGAATTTACAGAAATTAAAATGTATAATTAGTAAGGATCAGTAAAAATAATTTAATTAATTGAAACATTTAATTTTGATTAAAAATAATAAATAAAAAACATGAATTTACTAAAACATTTAATTACATTTTTATTAAAAATAATCTACAGAAATTAAAGCAAAGATTTCTGTTTATAAATAAAATCTGTTACTGTGCGATCATTGTGTATGTTAAGGGATGCATATCCGCTCAAACTGCTCTCGCCCATTGAATTACGAATGTATGTTTTAAGAAATTTAGGAGATAGAACTATATATTATTTCTCTAATATTTTAATTTTACACAAACTTTATAAATCATAAAACCGAAAAGAAAAAATTACTTCAACGATTGAGTTAAAACTTCTCATCGGGTCAGAATTCTGAAAAATCAACTTTGAAAAATCAAAATTGTAAGATCTATTTTGAAAATATCATGAATAATTTAACACATTCCTTAAAAATTAAACTAGTTTGAGGCTCACATCTTTAATTCAAAAGTTAATTGGAAAAAACTCTTGACTACAAAATAGTCCCAATGAAAGGGGCTGAAAATTTTATTATATAAACATTTTTTGTTGTGCCGAAAATTACGAAGAGACTGTGATGCAATGCCGCCATAAGCAGAGCTAAAGAAAACGCAGAACTTAAAATAGGATCCATTTGCATATTTGGATTAAGCCAACAAACTCCAGCAACAAAACCATGGGTGCTGAAATTTAAATTTTCGGTAACCGCTCAAGGGAAATTTAAAATCATTTGGTGGCTGAAGTATACTTTAAAATCTCTCTAATTAGAAAGGTTTTTTCAGTATATATATGTCATTCTTGTTGGCTGTACTGTTATCATCACTACCATCATCTACAACTGCCGATGTTAAGGGTAGTGATGACAATTGTTAATGTATCACGTATGATATGACAAATTAAGAAATAGTGCACCATTTAATATTGGAGTGCACAGAACAAATTAGGCTTCTAATTAGGCTTCACCAATCGTGAGAACTTTGCGAAAATTTAATAACCTATCAAATGTATATTCTATTGATTTTTCAGTCACTAATACGATAATTTTCAATCAATTAAACTCAATTTATTAAAGTGTAATATCTATTTCTTTGCATGTACATGTATCTATCTCTTTGCATATAGTCAGTAAGGTTAACATACCATTGATTAAATAAATAAATAAATAACGATACATCAGTTTTCACTATTGTTGTTTAGACGATTCAACTCATGACACAGAATTTTACACGTAAACGCAACTTCAGTATATGACTTGTTAAGTTTTTTATAACGTATTTAAGTGATTCAATGAAATAATTGCTGAAATGTATTAATTCTTATTAATATGTCGAACCTCTCGGGGGTTTGATCCCCCCAAAACCTCCCCTTGTCTACGGCCCTGCATGTAGTTCCTAATTATTATATTAAATAATAACCTAAATACTTGGAAGTTTGGAAGTTTTAAATTTAGTGGTGGAAGAATAAGGATTTCAGCGGAAATAATATAAGTAAGTAAAAAACCTCCCAATATTTGAATTCAATTACTTAAAATATTTCATTTCATTCAATTATGTACTTAATAAATGTTAAATATTTTTATAAATTAATTTATAATACCATCCTGCAAACACTTCAAATAAATTGTTACTTTCCTGCATTTCTTTGCAGAAATCAATTGCTGAATTTCTTTTAAGGAAATCACAATTATTTTAACATAATCTAGAATTCTGCATTTCGAACATCCGATAATCTAAAGTATCGCATGCTTGATCAGACATCAGCTGTATTAAAAAAAAATCGCAAAAATTTCTATGTAATGTTGTGAAAATGTTTTCTTAAACAGGTTTAAAAAATTGTGCAATAATGTTCGCAACTTTGACCTTTTTTAAAAAGAAAAAATTAATTCTAAATAATTAAATTAATTTTAATTAATATTTATTTTAATTTAATATTTTTTCGGAATTTGTAATTAAAATTTTAGACTAAAGATTAAATTGAAATACAGTAATATTTTCGATATTGGTAAATTGAAAGAAAGCCGTTTTGCTTTATTTCATAAATATTTTTTTGAATCTACCAAATGATCGGATATAGAAAAGATAAATTTCTGAAATAAAATATAATTAAAATATATTCATGAAATATAATTTCAATTGCATAAAAAAATTTTCCTTGCTAGAAATGTAGCGAAAAAAATGTAAATAAAACTCAGCCAAAAAAAGTTGAGAATCAAAACAGAATATTAGAATATCTGAAAATTGGTATATTCAAGGAAATGTTGCTTTGCTTCATTTCATTCATAATTCCTTAAATATACAAAATGATCGCAATTCTAATAGGAAGAAAAAAGAACAAACATGTGCCCAGCTCGCTTGTGCACACATAGATTTAGCAACAGCTCTGCCCAAAACAGACCTCAAGAACGTCGGCAGCATAACAATAGCAGCGCGCCGGCAGAACCCAATCCTTACATGCTTGAAAATATTTTAAAGAGCAATTTCTCTGTTTCTGTAACTCTTTATATATACTCTCTTTGGTAAGGTATGCAACGCACTCACTGAAACAACATCTACACAGAGGTGCTATTTATGTGAAGATACTATTAAAGAATTCAATTCAATTAATTTAATGATTCAAAGAAATGTTAAAGTCAAAAGCTTTCAATTTGGTTTATCAACACTACATGGTTGGATACGATTTTTTGAGTGCTTGCTACATTTGGCTGACAAGCTACCAGTCAAAAAATGGCTGATAAGAGAGGATGCAGAGAAGCAGGTTGTATCAGCAAATAAGTCGAGAATTCGAAAAGAATTTAGAATAAAACTTAGTTTAGTTATTTATAAACCAAAGCCAGGGTTTGGAAGTTCGAATAACGGCAATACTGCTCGACGTTTTTTTTTTGAAAATGCAGAAATAACAGCATCTATAACCCAGATTGATGTAGAACATATTAAGAGAATGCTTATCATTTTAATCGTAATTTCATGCGGACACGAAGTAAACATCGAAAAATTTCGAGACTTTGCACTTGATACAGCAAGATATTTTGTACAAAAATACTCATGGTATAATATGCCACCAACTGTGCATAAAATCTTAATTCATGGCCCTGAAATCATAAAATATGCTTTATTGTCGATTGGTCAACTTTCTGAAGAGGCGCAAGAAGCAAGAAATAAGAACTTCAAATCTTTCAGAGAGCATTTTTCAAGAAAAATAAGCAGAGAAAAAACCCTTGAGAATATTTTAAATAGGTTCTTAATTACTTCAGACCCTATCTTTCAAGCAAAAGGAAATTACCGCAAAAGAAGTTGCGAAAGTTGCCACAAATGGCTGTCAATTTGCTTGTACCACCAATAAATGAAAACAACGCTGAAGATACTGAAAAATCCAATTAAGACAATGATGAAAATATAGGGGAAAGTAGTGATGTCGATTTTTTGACACAATTGAAAAAGACATAACAATCGGCAGTGAATAAAAGTTATTAAAAAAAAAAATTCAAAAGAAAATTTATCATATTTTTAGGTCTGAAAAAATTTGTTTTTAATTACAAAAAAAAAATCCACCAAAAGATATCAACTAATTGTTGTTGTTTTTTATTTGGATCCATTGTAACTAAAAAAAATGTCAAAAGTTTCCTCCGTCTCCTAATTGAATTGATACCATCTTTCATGGGTCTGGGAATCTTTTGGCTAATTTGTTCGAAATGGTCTTCCAGCACAGCTATAAGATTGGAGCGATCTGTCCTCGAAGACTGAGAGCTGTCTTGAAAGACGTCTTCGAAGACGGATGCATCCGTTCGCTACTGGGATATAACAAAAAAAAACATCAAAAACCTTAAGTTATAATTTATGTATATAAATGAATTGATTCTTATCTATAATGCAATTGATGCTGGTGTCCGCTTATTCCATTGATGAAAATTCTGATGTTGATCTTTTAAATAGAGTATTAAAATTTTTTTTCGGTTTTCTGAAACTTAAATTTTGACAATTTTAACTAAAAACAAGAAAGAAAAGTGTAAAGCTATTTTTTACGGAATCCCAGGATTTTTTAATTAAAAAATTTCAATTACTAATATTCATGTTAATGCAACCATTTCAATTTAAGTTGATATGAATATAGAATTAGAAAAATCTTTTATTGAGGCTGAAAAATATTGTTAGGACGATGAGTGTGAATCACTGGAGCAAAGATTTTGCAAAGTTTTAGAAGAATTTGCAACATCGTGAAGTCAGCTATGTATTTAAAAATTGCCAGATATTTTGACTTAGGAAATAATTTTGTTTTGTGATGAAGGCAATCGTGATCGAACCTTACAAATTGCTCGCGATTATCGTACAACTATTTCTCCAACTAGCATAGAATCAGAACTGTGCTTCTCATCAGCGGGTTATATTTGTAATAATATCCCAACAAAACTCTCTAATGAAAAATAAGACGCGTTAATCAGCTTAATGTATTAATTTAAAAATAATTAAACCAAAAACTTTAATTTTGAAAAGTCTTTTCCTACCTTAAACAGAAAAAACATGAAGACGGTGTCTCTAAAAAAAAATGTCTAAAATTTATATAATAATAATACCTTAAACTGTTCTGTATCTTATTTTTTATATTTTTTGTAATTTAAATTAATACAATTTGCTGGTAATTATTTAATTTTTTTGTGTTTATATAAATGTATTCACAATTGTGTGGTATCGTGGCATTGTGTTTTTTTTCCATAGTTGAAAACCACAATTATAATCACCCTTTAAAATAGATTTCAAATGGTTGGGAACCTCCCTCTAGCTTTCTGTAACTATGCAAATAAATTAATTATCCAATTTGATATGTTTTATTAATGTATGGCATAAAAAAGTTTAACTTGCATTTTGAGCTTCTTCCATTTTTGCAATTAGAAAATAACTGGCAGCCAATCAGTTGTTAATGAAACTTTAAAAACGACGTATGTTAAACATATCGTTGGGCTACTTAAAATTACCACACTTTTGATTTTTACATATTGTATGTAAAATAACAGAAAGTATATAAACCACTCGGTAAAGTGTGGTATCAATACCACGGGATTTTTTAACTACACTTACAACAACGCAATTGTGAATACCCTTAATGTGTTTTGTTTTGTTTTTGTTGTTTTATAAATGAATTAATTTGCATTTTTTGGTTTCAAGTAATAAAAAATTGTATTTAAAACGTTTTGAATTATTTACTTCTAAGAGTTTTCAATCCAGAACTAATCCCGATAATTTCGGAATCGCGAAAAGTTTCTGAGATTGGACTCCCTAATATGTATATATAATATGGGCATTTCCAATCTGGCGTAACGTTCGATTTGTACGAAGAAATATTAATCCTAAGAAGAAACAATGAAAAAGTATAATTTTCAATAAGATTTTTTATATTTGCATAGTAATTAAGTAGCACTATATTAAGAAATGGCTAAGTATAAATTCATGAAAAATCGCTTATAAAAACGTTACGCTATGTCAAGAAGCATTTACAGCAGCAGCTGTGGGATTAAATTGACAAAACTAGACGCATGTGTGTGTGTGTGTCAGTGCAACGACTTCGATATGGTCAATTCGGACCCCACCTCCACCAACTGGTTGGCACACGAAAACTTTACGCTAACATGCGAAACATTTGGCTTGATAGCCAAATGGCATTGAGAACGAGCTAGTTAAGCCTGCTTGTAAGCCTTGAAATACATCGTAACTTAGACTCAAATGGAAAAATGTTTTTTATCCTGACTTCAACGACTATGTATTTCGAACTTAATGAAAAGACCTCAGCGGGTTGAGTGTTGATGTGGTCTTTTTCTCAATTCCATTCATCTTGACCTGAAGCTGGGTACCGTTGTGAGTGTTGCGGGTAGGACGTAGTATGAGCTGGAAGCTGCATGGTTTTCAGGTTAATCATGCATCGTGTGTTACGCGCCTTAATACTTTCATGTGAGCTAGACCACGTGTCTAGCTGCATATCGCGTGCTTCGTGCTCGTTGCTCGTTGGAGTAAAGTCCAATTCTATGGTTTGCATGGTGTAGTGTTTTATTTTTTTATTTCGTCTTTTGTTTTTTTTTTTTTGTTGCTACCATCAAGCATTCATTCAAACTTATTTCCTCGCCATGAAGTTGGTTGCAGCTGAAGCTGGAAAGTTGCGCTAACATGGCCACCCTTTGCATCTGTTATTGCCCTGAACCTGTAGGGTGCCGAGTAATTTTTTATACATAAGACACTCTCAGTAAGCTATCCAATCATCCACAAATCGCAACTATCATCCTCACACTTACTAGTAAGGGTGGTTACATTTTAAGGGCCGATTTTGAATAAAACACAAATTATTTAGGAAATTATTTCCATTCTTTTTATTATGATAATATTGGTATGGTTCATTATGTATGGAAAAAACTATCGGCCTCCATACATATCACACCTCCATCCGATGGTTAAAATTTTTGATGACGCTGAGGCATAATTGAGGTTCTATGTCGTTAATGTACCGAATTATCTCATCCTTTAGCTCTTGAATTGTTGCTGGCTTATCGACGTACACCTTTTCTTTCAAATAACCCCAAAGAACGAAGTCCAACGGTGTCAAATCACATGATCTTGGCGGCCAATTGGCATCGCCACCACGTGAGATAACACGGCCATTGAATTTGTCGCGCAAAAGAGCCATTGTTTCGTTAGCTGAGTGAGTTAGGTGAGTGGCACCGTCCTGTCCACTACATATCGTCCACATCCATTTCTTCCAATTCGGGCCATAAAAATTTCGATATCATCTTACGATAGCGAACACCATTCACAGTAACTGCCTGACCGGCCTCATTTTGGAAATGGCCCGATGATGCCGCCAGCCCATAAACCGCACCAAACAGTCACTCTTTGCGACTTTTCATTTCTTGCCACCATTCTGACCATTGAAGACGCTGGAAATGGTCAAGATTCTTTAGTTCTTGAGTCAATTGCACCTTGTAAGCGTGTAAATGCAAGTCTTTATGCATAATGTTCATCAACGACGAGCGTAAGAGGTGTAACTGTTGGGCACGACGACGAGTTGAGGTGGACGGCTCTTCAGACACACTATCGCGAACAGCAGCAATATTTTCTGCAGTACGAGCTGTACGAGCATGCACTGGTGTTTTCACATCTCCTACAGACCCGGTATGCCATTTGGACGATTAAATTGACCGAACAAATCACAAAGTGCACGATATGCTTTTTGATTTGAACGTCCATTTTCATAATAAGCCTGAATAACTTTTACGCGTTGCTCGATTGTGTATCTTTGAGTTAGTCTGAAATTGAGAAATGTTAAATGAAAAGCAGAAAAAAACTTGACGTTAAGGTGTAGCTCACATTCAACATGGGCCCTTAAAATTGAACCACTCTTTTATACATATAAGTAACTCAATTCAGTATTTATTTAAACAACTTATTCTAGTGGCAGCTAAACCACTCTGGCTTACAATCTAAAATTAACTAAACTACAATTTTCTTAAGCAAGCCAAGCTAGCTCGTACGAACATAAGAATTGATGATCAAGCGCCTCGTGTCCAAGTGCATTTATTTATTGATGTCAGATAGCAATGGCCGCATTCAGCGCAGACAACAGTTGGCAACTGTTGTGTAAAAATTCGCTGAATGGTAGAAATTTGGTAGCGCTAACTAAAACTGATAAAGTAGCGAACGCCTTTTAATCGAGCGAACAAATTCTATGCTACATAAACACATCTGTTTGCTTAACTGTCAGATGCTGTTACTGACGCTGTTAAATTAATAAACGCAGAAAGAACGCAGCAAATTTAAGTGAGAAACCTTTGCAATTGAATTAAATTTACATAAAAATTAAATTGAATCTAACTTCTGACGCGTACAGTAGCAACACATTCAGAGAAAAACTTCGTGAACTAAGGTAGCGCTACCATTACAGCTCACAACAGTTGTCTGCGCTGAATGCGGCCAATGACTTCAACAAACAAATGCAACTCGCTGATGAAGCGCAGCTATCACGCTGTCTCTGCGTGATGTTTGTTCAGCAATTTGCTGGTTGCAGGGTGATTGTGTTAACTTATATATAGTTCATATACAAGAATGATAAAATACAAAGATTGCGCTGAAGATAAGAAAAAGAGTACAACAAAATTGTCGTTCTGCGCATGTACGTCATAATATCAATGCTGGTTTGGCGAGCGTTCACTTTGCATACGATTTCTACACATAAATAAAAATTGCATACATTTTAGTTTGTTTAATTAAAATAAAAATTATGGAAAAATCCCAGTTGACACTGATAACGATGCGACAATTTTTACACAGGAATTCAACAACCTAAGGTTTCTGCCCACCAAATGCGATTTTCGAAAAGTTTCTAACCGATGAAATAGTCCAATACATATGTGATCAAACGATGATATATGCATATGCGTACAAGAATGATCAAAAATTTACGATCGATGTGGATGAGATGAGAATCTTTATTGCCTTTTTGATTTTTACGGGCTATCATTCGTTACCATTAGAACGATTTTATTGGTCACTCGACGAAGATTTGGGAATTCCTTTGGTCTATGAAGTTATGGCACGCAATCGGTTCCTAACAATAAAAAAACAAATACATTTGGCGGATAATACGAAAATTACCCTGTCGGAAGACAAAATGTTTAAAGTGCGACCGCTAATGACAATGCTGCGAAACCATTTTCAGCAATTTGGATATTTTCACACAAATCTTTGTATTGATGAACCTATGGTCAAATATTTCGGAAGTCATCCATCTAAACATTTTATAAGAGGCAAACCAGTACGCTTTGGGTATAAAGTTTGGATGCTGGCAAGTTCATCTGGTTATTGCTATGACTTCGATGTCTACTGCTGCAAAAATACCTCTGAAACTCGTTCGATCCCACTTGGTGCATATGTTATATTAAATTTTGTGAAAAAAGTCCCGCATCCACACAATCAAATCGTTTTTTTTTTTTACAATTTCTTCACTACACATGCTCTGATTATCCTACTAAGGAATTTGCACTTTCTTGCAAGTGGAACTGTGCGTGAAAATCGAATTAACAACTGCAAATTGGAAAAAAATAAAATTTTCGCCAAAAAATGTCGTGGTACTTTCGATTATCGTGTCCATTACAAACGCTTGGAAATTTTATATGTTATGTAATCCTGACTCTGACGAATATAAAAAACAGTTAAATTTCCGACGTGCAATCGTTCGTAAAATTTTAATTGAATGGTAAGCCACAGCATCCAGAAAAAGGCGCCATCCAGCGTCAGCAGTGGAAAGAGAAGCAAGTGGACACATTCCAGTAAAGAACGAGTCACAACTACGGTGTGTCGTCTGTCATTTACGAAGCATGTGGTCGTGTACCATATGCAAAAAAAAACACTTTGCATCAAACGGGAATGCTTCGCCAAATACAACTAATAATTTTTATTTTTTTGTAAGTTCTGTTCCTATAATTATAATTCATTGCAAAAGTAAACTAACGAATCTTAAAATTTCATTTTTAATTTTCCATAAAATTTTCATTGAAAGTGACAAATAGTATTTTTCAGATACGCTACCCACCGGGAAAAAAGAATCAATTGTGTATGAAAAAAGAATCAATTCACTTTTCCAATTATTGATTCTAGAATTGATTATTTTTAACATAGTGATGTCCTACAAAAAGTAGTACATTCTTTTCTGCCTTCCACTTGAATCACTGCTGAAATCTATTCTATTATTCGCTTATAAAATGGATTCTTTTAAATGATAAAAGTATGAATTTTTCGAATATGAGAAAACTATGAATCGCTAAGAAGCCCTTTTGGAATAGATATACATGAATGAATTCCATAATGCATAGGTTTGTATGGTAGAATTGAAAATAAATTCTTTATTCTTTTATTCTTTTTAAATAATTAATAAAAAATTATATTATAAATAATATTTAAAATAGAAAATGTTAAAAGAATAAATAATATTTATACAGACTAGCAAACAATTATAATAATACCACATTTATTGCAAAAAAATTGATGTTTATGATGAAGGTTGTTCCTTCCGTTTTGCTTTGAATGTATCCTTATAGTATTTACATTTTGACTTGCGTATTGCTTCCTTCATATCTTTTTGGGACTGTTTTTGGTTGTATTCTTACTTGCGAATGCACTCTGCATTTAAAAAAAAAACATTAAAAAATGATTTAAACAAGTAAAGAGCAATGGTTTTTCATAACCTACCAAACAATACATTATTAAAATTTTCGAGGCTTCTGAAGCAGTTTGTTCCTTCAACGCTGACAAATCAAACAGAAAGTAAAATTTTTAAGAAACGCGTGAAAGGAAAACAACAGAACAATCGTTTTTCAAAAATATCTAACAAAAACAAAAACATCAACAACAAACAGAATATATAAATCATAACAGATTGATTCTTTTTTCGCTTATAGCAGAATTTGTTTCAGAAGCAATTCGTTTTTCACTTACCATAAAAGCAAGCAAGGAATCTAACAACATTTACTTTATTATAAATTGTTGTATACTTAATAATCGATTCCTGCAGCAATTAAAACGAATCAATAAATTTTTTGTTTATTGATTCCATTTCATAGGTTTTGCTTTAAATTTATATATTTTTTGGAATACATTCTAAAATGAAAGCACAAGAATCCATTCAATTCCAGATTTTTTTACGAATTAATTCTCATTTTCCCGGTGGGCAGTTCAATAAAACATTCTATACAAAAATAAAACCTTTATATGTAAAAATTTTTTACTTTTGAAAATTTCAAAAAAACAAATTAAGAAAATAGAGAAGAGAAAATCGCAGAAATTATATCATGTTCTCATACAAAGGGCAAGTATATATTGTATTTTATCGTTAAGTTGCAAAAAAAATTGCTATATTTTTACCAGTATACCTCCCATACAAAGTGGCTTCATCTATATGGTAAAAGCTTCATAAATGCCCTAAAGATTTTGAGTTCTTGCTTTGAAACTTGGCACTCAGCTTTTCCTCTACAAAATAAAGAACATCTTTGAAAATGATTCAAATCGGATATGAACCAGGCCTCCAATGCGATGCACGGCATAACATATATAAACATTTTAAAAAAAATCAACTTCCTACCTAAAAAAAAAAAGCAAAAAATAGCAAACGAAATTTCATGAACTATTTTGATACCTCATATTAAAGGACTAAGTTTTTCTATCATATGCCGAAAACAGCTTCAAAAAATTTTCATTTGCTTAGAAGATTTTTGACCGCCAAATGCCAAAAAACTCACTTTTTGCACCTCTGTGTGACGGTGCAGAATTGTTCTCTTAAGCTATTGTACATACGATATCATTAAGAAGTTTGAGAAGAGCATTTACAATGATATTTTTTAAAACCAAATTGTTGGTCAGGACTAAAATCAAAATGTATGTTTTCATCCATTTTTAATTTAGTAACTTTTTCGAGTAGTTTTACAAAATTAGATAACAAGGATATTGGTCTAAAGTCATTTAATTCGAAGGAGTGTGGCTTTTTTTTATAGGAATAATATAAACAGATGTCCATTTTACCAGGAAATAACCATTATTAATACAATTGTTAAATATAATTGAAAGAACCGTAAATACTGAACTGGAAATTTTTTTGATTGTGTAATTTGAAATTAAGTCTGGACCAGCTGATTTTTTTGAATTTGATGATTTTCCGGAGAATATTTTGGAGATTTTCCGGGTTAGTAAAATGATTATTCGAGTCATTTTGAATCGATGTAAAGTTGCTGTTAAAAATAAAAATAAAATTTGTACAATTTGAAAGAACTCGTTCAATAGAGGAATCGATAAGGTTAAAATTATCTGTGTCGGGGATGTAGATGTCTGTGTACCGGTTTTTAACAGCATCTGCAATTTGATGACTGTCTCGGATGATGATATTATTTAAGAGGATTTTGCTACAGAATTTATTATTGTTTATTTTTAAAAATTTTAAAAGTTCTTTATATGCATATGGGCCAGGTTTGATTTTTGAAATGTTTTGACTATGTAATGTAGCTTGATGTGCTTTATTCTGATATTTGATCATGACGTTTAATAATTTTATTTGAGTTGAGATAAAATTGTATTAATTATTTTTATGATTTAAGATTCCATGGTAAATTTTTTCAAGTTTTTTGTCATTGATGCTTGAATTTGTAGAAGTTTTTAATATTATTTAGAAGAAGAAAATGATTATTTTTAAGTATTAGTTCTTCTGTGTGATCTTTGGCTACAGAGATCATTGAGGTTGTAAGAATGTCAATTGACTGATCAATTTCAGAGTCTGGCAGATTTCTAATAAAAGAGGGAGTAATGTTTTCTATAATTGTATTTAATTAATTGAATTTCTTCACGGAAGCTGTCCCAGTTAGTGTTTTTTTAAGAGGTGACAATTCTAGGAGCATTAATTACAAAGTCAATATTGGGAACTGAAATTTTGAGATATAAAGGAAAATGGTCTGAGAAAGAAGGTAGACTTGAAATGAGAAATTTATATTTATGGGGTCAATCAGATTTGAGCTTACAATAAAATAATCAAGTAAGGAGGATTCGTTTCGGTAGGAGGGGCTTACGTCACAGAGTCTATGAAAGTCAATAGCTGAATCCTGAACCCAATTATATAAAGTCTTTCCATTTATTCATATTATCAAATAAGTCACCCCATGCCATATTTTTGGCATTGAAATCACCACCAAAAACAGGGCCATCGAAATAACGTGAGAAATTTTTGATTAAAGAGAGAGCGTGGAGCATTCTTAAAGTTAGTGCACTGAACGGAATATATATGCTTAATAGTAAATTTTTTTTCAGATCCGAGTCTACAGTTAAATAAACCATTGTAAAATCATTTGGATAGTTTAAATCTGGAATATTAACAGGAGTATATTTCAAGTGAGGTGAGCAGTGGTGAATAAAATTATAATTGTACATATTGATTTTGTTCTTGAAAGAGATATGTGTTTCTTGTATAAACGCTAAATCGATTCGATTTTGATTCAAAGTTAAAAGTAAATCAACTTTCCGACTTTTGTTTATTAAAGGCCTGACATAATAAGTGAGAAAGGATAGTGAATTATGGACCATAACTCATTAGGACTTCTTTGAGCAGCAAAATATACTCGGATTTGGTGTCTGCAATTGACAGTGATTATTAATATAAATGTATTTTTTAATTTTTTTCTTCTAGAGCAGTTAAGGTGGGAACATGGAATTCTTCAATGAGAGGAGGTCTTTTAGTAGAAAAAACTTTTGAATTAGGTGAATCAGAATAAAAACTACTAGCGTAAGATTTACCAAAAGTTAAATTAAAAAAGGAACGTGTCGCTGAGGCAACATTTTTTTCAGCTGTAAACACTCTTTTTTTTGTTTTAAAATGGTAACTCTTTTTTTCTTCTTTAGATCAAATTTGTAAGTTGAGCAACCTCTATAGTTGGAGGGATGTCCAAATTGCTTACAATTAACACAAAACTCTCGACATTATCTTGAAGTAGTCCAGCACACATTCCTGGCTCGTGATCGTTATTGCACTTAGCACATGCAAATTTTTTGTTACAATTTTGCCGAGTTACCAAAGGATTGACATCGTTTACATTGTATAATTTTGTTTGCGGATCTGGGCACTTCCCAGATGACCACTTGATTTAAAATGGATTTAATACGATTTATGTTTTTAATTTCGCCACCTGGAACTAACGTGACTAAGAGGAGGTCAGTTTCAATATTGTTAAGTTTTGAATTACGCTTATAAAACTTAGAGATATTAGCAACAATGTTTGGTACTTGACTGTCTATGTCATTTTTAATGTCACTAAGATCAGTTTAATAGAAAAGCCATAATAGGATTGAATTCTCTAATTTTAAAAAGTTCCATTATCTCGTTATGTGCGGAGAGCTCTTTAAAAAATTTAAATTTTTATTTTTTTATTTTGGGATTCCCATTTTAATTTTTGGGATTTTAGTATTCAATTTGCTAATCAATTTATTTACATCTAATCCTGCCTGACCCTGGAATCATGCCCGTTTTATGATTAACATTAACATTAGAAGCATTAACATTAAAACCATTAGGTGTATTAAAAATGTTTGCTCTCTAAAATGTCCTTATGTAAAAATCGATCCATAATTCCAACGATTTTTTGAAATGGTCCGACTTTATCATAGGACAAACAAGTCTATACCATAATACCCCCGCCTTCGTGCTTAAAATTTATTTTGCAGTTTCGGTTTTCAAGTCTTGTACCTGCGCGGTGCGTTACCATGCACATCCTATCTGAATAATTCTAGTTGAACTTTGATTCATCGCTAAAAAAAACTTTTAAATTTTTTAACGGTCCAATTTAGGTTCTTTTTTGCAAGACTGAGTCTAAATTACAATAAATTGCAACTAGTTGTAACAATTTTAGACAAAATTGTTTAAAATATAACACCTCACCTTGTATTTATGCTTAACTGTAAATAAAGGTTTCTTTGCCGGTCTGTAACTTCTTAAATCGTTCTCAACGGCTCGTCTTCGAACAGTGCTGTGATGAATATCTAAATCAAGTGTCCGAATAACCTCTTTGGATGAGGCAAATGGATTTCGTTTGAACATGCCACAAATGTTCCTCTCATCACGCAGCGATGTCATCCGCGGCCACCCTTTTTAATACATCGTTTTTACGTCTTTTGTGATGTTATACTTCTTTATTATTCTGCAAACTATTGACAGATTAATGTCAAACTCTTTCACGTTAGATATTTGCGAATTTCCCTTTTTATATTCGGAAATAACTTGCAATTTTAAAGCTCCACTTAAATGTTTTTGACTCACAAATAACACGTGCTTTACAATAACGGAACTTTTACCTATAGTTTTTAGAACTTCTGTTCTCTTTTTACATTTTTCAAGTTTTGTTGCTTTTGTTTTGCTCTCAGACAAATTGGGAGTTAGGCCTTTTCCACACTTGGTCAACGCAACTCCAACTCAAGTTGCTAGCCTGTGTATTTATACCGGAACCTTCAGATTAAGCAACTTGCACGCAACAAGTTCTCGACACGTTCTCAACCTGTTCAACGCAACGCGGCTTTCCGCAATTTTCATCGGCGACGTGTTGCATCAGTTTGTTTGTTTTGTGAATTCAAGTATTTGTAGTGCAGTAGGCTTTATATTAATCAAGGTGAATAAGCTTTTTAATTAGTTCCCAGTAGAATCTAAAAGAAAAAGAAATAGTTTGCAAGATGAATGAGCAAATGTTAAATATTAAATTAGTGCAAGAAGTCGAAAAACATGAGTTATTATATAAAAACAATTATTATATGTTGCATGACTTTCGAAGCAAGTCTGAAAGCATTCGGTTTGTAGTTGCATTGCTTTTCAACTTTTTCGTTGTTGCGTTGAAGTTGTGTTGGAATTGCGTTGACCAAGTGTGGAAAAGGCCTTAGTCATATTGATTTGAAATTTAATCAAAAAAAAAACAAAGCAAAATTTGAATATGATTTGTTTTATATATGATGTATAAATATATGTTTTAATTCCTATTATCATTTTTGTGTATCCCCAATATTAAAAAAGATACTCGATTTTGTAGCAGCGCACTGATAATGTTGCTATTATTTTGCGCAACACTGTATGTGGGTATGTGGCTTTATCACGTATAGACTCCAAAACCACTAAACCGATCTTTATGAAATTTTCAGGGAAACTGAAACCACTTTTTGAAAGTGCTTCTGTGAGGTTTGGTAACGATTGGACAAGGGGCGTGGTACCTCACATGCAAGCCAAATTTGCGCTATCGACCATAAACCAAAAAAGGATATATATATATCAGGTGGTTTTGATCGTAAAAAACTAGGATTTAGTAATTTTGTTCAGATGGTTACTGTCGGTAACTGTACAAAAAATGGGCATGGTCGCAATATATATACGTCCTTTTTTTCCAAATCATGACAATTCCGAAGTTCTACACTTTTTATTGTGAAACTTGCTGTGCAGGTACCCCAAGAGGCGGTCACTATACATAAATGTTTCCACTTTTACAGCCCACAAATCAATATCTATATATATAAAAAGCAAAATGATGTGTGTCTGACGCCTATAGACTCCAAAACTACTGGACCGATTGACCTGCACTTTTGGCAGTCGATTTGTTTCAGGTACTAGATGGTTGAGGAAAAAAGTTGCCACACCCCCTTTTACCGCCCCGAAACCCAATAAAATTCTATATTTCAGTCGGTTTGGGTCGTATAAGGCTAAAATTCAGTAATTTAGTTTGTACGGTTACTGTCGACAACTGTACTAAAAATGGGTTTCCACATCTCTTTTTACCGCCTACAAATCAAGGAAAATGCTTTATTTCAGACGGTTTTGGTCGTATAAGACTTAAATTGGTAATTTAGTTTGTATGGTAGCTGTCGGTAGCTGTACTAAAAGTGTGTGTCCACGACCCCTTTTACCGCCCACAAACCAATTAAAATGCTTAATTTAATACGGTTTTGGTCGTATAAGACTTAAATTTGGTTTGTGTGGTTACTGTCAGTAACTGTTAAAAAATTGATTTCAACGCCCCCTTTTTCCAATCACAAATTAGTGAAAATGCTATATTTCAAGGAGTTTTGGCCGTATAAGACTAACATTTGATACTTAAGTTTGTATGGTTACTTTCGGCAACTCTACAAAAGGGCGTTATCGCTAAATAGCCACACCCTCTTCTTGAGAAATCATTAACACTGACTACTGGTTCGATTGAGCTAAAATTTTGGCTTAGTTTGTAAGGTTACTGTCAGCAACTGTACTAAAAATTGGTTTCCACGCCCTCCTTTTACCGCCCACAAACCAATGAAAATTTTTTATTTCAACGGTTTGGGTCCTATTAGACAGAAATTTTGCTATTTAGTTCATATCGTTACTCACTGCAAGCGCACTAAAAATAGGCCTGCCCCACTTTAGTTAAGCTCACTTTTCGGGGAGTCAGTGTCGAGTGAAGCAAAGTTCGCCAAGCTTAAGCTAAATTGAGCTGAAATTTGGGCAGTAGATTTGTTTCGATTACGAGATGGTTTCAGGGAAATAATTTTGCCGCACCCCTTTTTGCCTATTACAAAACAACAAAAATGCTATATTCTGCATGGTTTTGATCGTATTAGACTAAAATTTGGTTATTTACTGTATATGGTTACTTTCGGCAGCTATACTGAAAATGGTGAATATATTTGTCATATCTTGAAATTTTCGTATATGGCAGTAAGGCGGTCTGTGGCAGAACAACGTCTGCTGGGGAATAATAGTATATTATATAATAGATGTATTGTGATTTTGAAATTTTTCACAATTCAAATTACAAAATAACTTTCTGGCTATGTATAAAATAAAATTACTTTTGTTTTACGCACAAACGGAGCACAAATTGTTTTACGAACTCACAAAAAATATAACAAAACCTAAAAAATAATATTTAATCTTCGCTTGGAAGAGAAATAAACGAATCAAACAAACAAGAGAGAAGCTATAAAAAATAAAAAACAATGCCTTCAAGTTGCTATAAAATAAACAAAAATAAATAAATAAACTGGCCATTTCAGCCCTTGGAAGAACTTTGACCTAGCTTCTATTGATCAATTGTGTTGTGCGTGTTATTACATGTTTGATCACAAATGACCGAGAACTGGACCTACGTGTTTTATGCCGGCTCCGAACGGCTTAAACGGCTATAAAATAAACAGTAAACTTTTTAAAACACCTGAATGATATCATTTTTTATTCCCCTAGAAGAAAAAATGTGGAATTGTAGCGTTTTCATTTTGAAAACAAAATTTATTATCAAGAAGTAAAGATAGCGAATCGCTTTCTTTTCGCGCAGAAAAAAACTCGCCTAAATATCTTCCAAATGCTGGCTGGGCTTTTTTTGTTCAAAATAAATATGTGTATTTAATCGTTGAAACCAATTTCAGTGGTTGTCCTCTAAATATTTGTTGCTTCGCTTCACTTCACTTTTTTAAAATTTCATTTCGCTCAGATTTGAAATGGCAAAACCGCCTGCCTGCAGAGAGCTTTTACTAGAGCCATACATGACGTGTGGAGGCAGAAACGCTCTTTACCGTGTGTCATGCTCTGCTCAAAGAAACAACGCAGTGATAGTGAGCAGAGCAAACTAAATGTTATTTTTTTTGAAAAAGCATTAATGCTTGCAGTTTTAAAGCTCTAAAATATACGTTACTTCTCTGAGTTTTCGCCAGTAGACGGCCCTCTTAATGGTTCCACGGACATGGACATTATGTTCGTTTCAAAGCGGTGCGAGAAGAGAAGACGGACAGAAGATCCATGGACATGTCCGCTCCAAGCTTCATTCCTTTTTCTAAATGATTACGGCCATATTGCCATCCCGAATAAGACATACCGTCCATGGACATTATGTGCCTTTGAAAGGAAAAGCATTCCCTTTGAAAGGGACATAATGTCCATGTACCTTATGTCCGTTTGAAGCGGCCATAAAGTCCATTATATCACTCCACCCCTCTTAACACGGGGGTTACACGAGACAGGGTCACAGTCAATCACTAAGAAGAAAAGTGATTTTTGACTTGGATTAAAAAATTTGCAAAACTCTCTGAATTTTACAAGACTTTTTGCAAACAAATTTTTTTGCAGACAGTTGCAATAAGTTCAAAAACCTTTAACCTACACAAAAACTCTACTGTCTTAAATTTTTTGATGACAGTTGGTGGGACAGATGCTAGGACAGTAGAATGAAATTTTGCATTTTGAATGACAGAAGATGAAAATCGTCTATAAAAATGTGCCACACCCACTTTTACCACACATATAACCTTTTGTTTTAATAAGGTGCTTTTTGTTCTTTAAAAAAATACTTAGTGCATTTAAAATAATTAAAATAATAATCATAAATAAAATATTATCATTATTTTTTCAGTGTACACTTTTAATAATTTTTTTTTGTATTTGCACTTCTATTAGAAACTTTTTGATGCCCCTAGTTTAGTTGATAAGTTTGGAGAGAAACGAAGCGCGCCGGGTACAGTGATAAAGCTAGTTTAAATAAAAAACATATACAATTTTTTTTGCGGTTTCTTTTCTGAACAGCAATTGGAATTAATGTAGTCAAATGTTAAATAAACAGAATCTGTTATATATCAAAAGTAGGATCAAGTACGATTTTCGGGCAAACGAGTTATTGTGGACATTTTTCCCGAATCTTGGGCCTGCTTCAAGAGCACCATGACAGAGAAAGACCCAGCAAAGTTTTTGATACAAATGTGACATGCATTTTTAAGAACACTGCTTCCAGAAGACATTCTATACATCCTATTGTGATTCTTCTTAGTCTTATCTAGAAACGCTTTCAAGAGACATTCTCATAGACTACTTCTAGATGACAATCAAATAGCATTTAAATTCAATCAAATTAAAAAAAATTATATATAATTGTAAATAATGTTTTAGATATTTTCCGTGGGATTTTTTTAACCCCCAACAAAATCCAACCACTTCTTACTACCAACACCAAAATGCCGTGAAAATCGAGAAGGGGATATTTTCCGTTGGTTTGTTTTTACACCCTAACAAAACCCTAACACTTCTCATTCCTAATACCAAAATCACGAGAAAATCGGAAAAAAGGATATATTCCGTAGAATTTTTTAAACTGCCCCACTAACCACAAAAACCATTCCATGAATCTCCTGGAAAAACCTACTAGAATTCTTTCAATGAAGCGCTCAAAGAAATCTTCCATTGAAAAAATTCTGGAAGCACTTCTAGAGAAGACTAAGGAAAGCATTCCTCCAATGACATGCATATGTTAAAGGAATGCCTTCTGGGTATGAAAATAGAAAGATGAAATTCAAGACTTTCCCTTTCACCTTAACTTTTTTTGCTGGGTACTGGCCTTACAACCAAGCCATAAAAGTCTCAATTAAAAAAGCAGTGTTCCTAAAATGCGATCTTGACATGATATATATTTTTTTGATCTAATTATTACATATCTATTTTGAATAATATAACATTTTTCTGAAGAAAAAATTTAAAAAAGGTACAGAAAAAAAATACCTTTGAAAGCTTGCATGCACGCTTAAGGCAACACAATGAAATGATAACCTTGGTTGAAAGTAAATAAAATTTTTAAAATTTCAACTGATTAAACATTAGAAAAAAAATTTACCTCTCACAGAACTAAGATAAATTAAATATGGTTGAATCAATTTTTAGAGGAATTTCGCAATTTAAGGCTTTTAAAAAGTAGATAGCTATATTTCATACATTTTTTCGAGTATCGAAAAAGAATAATATTTTTAGTGAAGTATGCATGGGCATTTCCAAACTGGCGTTATGTACGATTTGTACGAAGAAATATAAAAAAAATGAAAATGTCCAATTTTTTAAAATGTTTTTTATATTTGCTTAGTAATTAATTAGCACTTTATTAAGTAAAAGCAATGACAAAAATCGACATAAAGGATTTAAATTTATAAACAAAGATATGTGCTGGCTTTGCGTTATAAAAAACAGAAGTGATTTTTGACTTGGATTACAAAATTTGCAAAACTCTGAATCGGGAAAAACTTTTTATATACACATTTTTTTAAAAGGATTTAAAGTAATATATATAACTTTATTTTCCAAGTGATCAAATTAAGAAATCTTCTTTGGTTATTAGGCTTTATGATCTGGCGTTACGTTGCATTGCTTAAATTTCCATTGCAGTTCAATTGGGTTATTAAGTAATTAGGTAGTTCAGTTATTATGTATTTAAGTAATTAAAATGGAAATTTAATATATTTTTCTTTCATTGCCTTAACCATTTTTCATTATCTTTAGCCAATGCCTTCCATTTTTACTAAAACAACAACATTTACGAAACATTTACTTTACATTTACGAAAAACAAAAACTACGTTTGTGAAACAGTGCAGACGATTTGATCATCATGGTAAATGAATTTATCTATAAATTGCTTAAATTAATAAAATGAAAATGTTCCTTTTTGATAATATCATAAAATAATAAGTTTTTTATAAGTTTTAATTTTATGGTCACAGTAGACTTTTCTGTGGAAATGCCTATATTTTAAATTTCAAGGAAATTGATGTTAGGGGCAGGTTCTTATCTAGAGGTCCAAAAAAACAGTGATGTTCTTGATTTTCTTTTCATAGAAGGAAGTAAACGAACACCTTAAGTTTTTATGGCAGTTATTTATTGATTCTTAAAGTGTAGAAAAATATATTTTTTTGTGCATAAAAGTGTAATGTGAAGTGTCAAACGTCACGTTGAAAAAAAAGGTACCCAAACGGCCTCCATCCCGCAGCACGTTCATGTCATCTATCTATATACAGGGTCCGCCATCTAACGTTTTTTTCAACTAGTGCTTATTTCGTAAATGGTAACACTTAGCTCATGTCTGATTTGACAGATAATTAGTTTTATCCTTCCGCTGAACGAATATGGTTGTGTATATGCTTGAACAACGCTGGAAAATATTGCGACATTACTTTGATGCAGAAGATGCCGATTTTGCCAAAAAAATCATCTTTTCAGATGAAACTCATTTTGATCTTGGCGGGTATGTAAACAAGCGAAATTGTCGCATTTGGGGCACAGAAAACCCGCACGCATACATTGAAAAGCCGCTGCATCCAAAACGAATAACTGTTTGGTGCGGATTTTTGTCCAGAGGCATAATTGGGCCATTTTTCTTCGAAAATGAGCAAGGAGTGGCCGTTACAGTCAATGCCTATGTTGAACGAATTTTTGTTCACAAAAATTGAAGAGGAGGATATTGGCAACATTTGGTTTCAACAGGACGGCGCTACGTGCCACACAGCCGAAGCTACACTCGATGTTTTGCGCCTTGTTTTTGAAGATCGCATTATCAGCCGCAGAGCTGATGTCGTTTGGCCACCTTGGAGCTGCGATTTGACACCGTTGGACCATTATTTGTGGGGTGCCCTCAAAGACAAGTGTTACGCCGACAAGCCAGAGACAATTGACGCTTTAAAAGACAATATTCGTGAAGCCATTGGTGAAATACAGCTGCACACAACCAATAATGTGCTTAAAAATTGGACCGATCGTGTAAGTTAGTGCATAGCCAGCCGAGGCAGCCATTTGAATGAAATTATTTTTCATTGTTAACCGGAAGGATTGTACTTTCAAATAAAAAAAGAAATTTGAGAAAATATCCAGCAGTTTTTTTTTTAAATTTTCAAAAAATAAAAGTTATTTGGCGTACCCTTTATATAAAAATGGATGTATGTATGTGGCTACATCACGTATAGACTCCAAAAGCGCTAATCCGATTTTTATAAAATTTTAAGGGAAACTGAAACTATATCTTGAGAGTGTTCCTGTGAGGTTTGGTAACGATCAGACGAAGGGGTGTGGTACCTCCCATACAAGCCAAATTTGCGCTATCGATCACAAAACCAAAAAAAGGATATATATCAGACGGTTTCTATCGTAAAAAACTAGAATTAAGTAATTTTGTTCAGATGGTTACTGTCGATAGCTGTACAAAAAATGGGCGTGGTCGCAATATAAATACTCCAATTTTTTCAAAATCATGGCAATTACGGAATTCTACACATTTTTATAGTGAAACTTGCTGTGTAGGTGCTCCAAGAGGCGGTCACTATATATAAATGTTTTCACGCCCACTTTTACCGCCCAAAAATCAATATCTATATACATAAAAAGCAAAACGATGTGTGTCTGTCTATGTGATGCCTATAGATTTCAAAACTACTGAACCGATTGACCTGAAATTTTGGCAGTCGATTTGTTTCAGCTACGAGATGGTTGAGGAAAAAAGTTGCCTAACCCCCCTCTTACCACCCCCAAATCAATAAAAATGTTATATTTTAGTCGGTTTGTTTCGTATAAGGCTAAAATTTTGTAATTTTGTTTGTACGGTTACTGTCGACAACTGTACTGAAAATGGGTTTCCGCGCCTCGTTTTACCGCCTACAAATCAAGGAAAATGCTTTATTTCAGACGGTTTTGGTCGTATAAGACTTAAATTTGGTATTTTAATTTCTATGGTTACAGTGGGTACTTGTACTAAAAGTGTGTGTCCACGCCCCCTTTTACCACCAACAAACCAATGAAAATGCTTTATTTCGTATTAGACTTAAATTTGGTAATTTGTTTTGTATGGTTACTTTCGGCAACTGTACTAAAAAAGGGCGTTATTTCTATATAGCTACACCCTCTTTTTTTAAAAATCATTAAAATTGATAAATCAATCGACTACTGAGTCGATTGAGCTAAAATTTTGGCTTAATTTGTATGGTAACTGTCAGCAACCAAGCGCGTCGGAAGCGAATTTCATCTGGGGGGGCAGTACAAATGGGGGGCAGTACAAATGGTGGTGCAAAAAAAGTTCACCAAAATTTCTTCACATGAAACATGAAGAAGAGAGAAAGAAGAGGAAAATATATAATACAAAAATATTATCGTTGTAAAAAAACTGATATTTTGAATAACTTTTCCTTTTAAATTGTTTATCTAGCTAAAAAAGTGGGGGGCAACTGCCCACCTTTCCCCCCGCTTCCGACGCCAATGTCAGCAACTGTACTAAAAATTGGTTCCACGCCCTCCTTTTACCGCCCACAAACCAATGAATATGTTTTATTTCAACAGTTTGAGTCGTATTAGACAAACATTTTGTAATTTACTTCATATGGTTACTCTCGGCAAGTGCACTAAAAATAGGCCTGCCCCACTTTAGTTAAACTCACTTTTCGGGGGGTCAGCGTCGAGTGAAGCAACGACATTTTCGTATATGGCATTAAGGCGGTCTGTGGCAGAACAACGTCTGCCGGGGGTGTGGCAACTTTTTTCCTCAAACATCTCGTACCTGAAACAAATTGACTGCCAAAATTGCAGGTCAATCGGTTCAGTAGTTTTGGAATCTATAGGCATCACACAGACAGACACACATCGTTTTGCTTTTTATGTATATAGATATTGATTTTTGGGCGGTAAAAGTGGGCGTGAAAACATTTATATATAGTGACCACCTCTTGGAGCACCTAAACAGCAAGTTTCACTATAAAAATGTGTAGAATTCCGGAACTGCCATGATTTTGAAAAAATTGGCGTATTTATATTGCGACCACGCCCATTTTTTGTACAGCTACCGACAGTAACCATCTGAACAAAATTACTTAATCCTAGTTTTTTACGATAGAAACCGTCTGATATATATCCTTTTTTTGGTTTGTGATCGATAGCGCTAGTTCGGCTTATATGGGAGGTACCACGCCCCTTCCTCTGATCGTTACCAAACCTCACAGGAACACTCTCAATATATAGCTTCAGTTTCCCTTTCATCAAGATCGGTTCAGAGGTTTTGAGTCTATACGTGATATAGCCACATACCCACATACATACATCCATTTTTATATGTATAGATAGAAGATAGATGCTGCACAACACTGTTTGAGAAAGGCTTTTTTTGTTTTTGTGAAAATATACTGGTTTTACAAAATAGAATTAAAGATGTAATTTTTTTAAAAATTTATTTTATTCATTTGTACCCCTTTTCTTTACAGCAAAAACCAATAATGCTTTAAATGTATATTATTAGAATAATGCAAACGAGATCAAATATAGGTCTGCGACACCGTGCACTAGTATATGTGTATGGCCATTGAGCTTGAGTATTGGAAGGTTAAGGAGTAAGTTCCAGTCGCGCGACGGAGACGACACGCACATTTTTTTAATTTTATTTATATTTTTTTTATGTTATTCTGTATGGTTTTCTTTTTATTTTTTCTTCAAAGCCATAATAATGACTTTATTGTGGGGCTTTTTTTTAAAGCATTGTCTTTTCTTAAAATTCATAATCGCGTATGATGAAAACAAAAATTTAACCTATTTAACTCATTTTAATTTTCCATTTTTTGACAGAAGATTCATGATCAGGAACAACACTAACTTCTACCCTCCGAATTTTAATCGATAAACTTTGCTTTTTCATATCATGACCAGCTTTTGACGTAGAATTACGTCTTACAGCGCGGTTTGTATGGGGGTCATTTTCACGAATTTTTTCAAAGTGATATTTGACACTTTGGGGTATACCTACAGCCTTTAATATTCATCGTACAAAGAAAAAAAAAATGCCAAAATATCAGTTTTAGTGGGAATAAAACGAATATCTAATAAAATAGCAAAATCTAACTGTAGGTTTAGACCGCCTGAACGAACGAAAAATTTATCGCGAACAATTTATTGCAATAAATTCTTCGTTCGGAGTACTGTTTAGACCGCACGAACATCATTCGCGAACAAACATTGGCCGCCATCTTGTACGTTCAGGCGGTGTAAACAGCAATTTGTGCATTTGGCCGAACATCAATATTTGCAGGGTTGATAACTCCTTATTTTTATATTAGTGCTAAAACTTATACTCCGTTTTTCAACAACAAATGGTTTGCCACTCCATAACAATATATTACTCCATTAGTTATTATAGAAAAGACGTGTGTTCAACTTTAGGGCCCATTTAAGTTTTTCAACGAACAAAAATTAAATGTTTTCACATTTTTCGCGTGTCAATAAATTTCGTAAATTTTAAGTCAATTAAATAAAAACTGCTACCAAATTGTATGCACTTATTAAGCAAATACAATTGGTACTTTTAGTCGTTCGATTTTTATTTTAGAGAAATACTTTTTATGTTATAACTTTAAAGAATTGCTTTTGGTCACAAATCGAATTTTCAACTACCATTTTGGTTAATATCCACATTTTTCTAAAATCTTCAATTAAAAACTCAAAAAGTTTCAGCAGAACCTAAAATATTTTTTTCATTTTATTTGAGAAGCTCTTTTGCGGACTCGTGCTCTACTAAATAATATTTGCTATCCATAAACTCAAACTTTTCATTAAAAGTTATATAGTTATTATTAAAAAAAAATTACCTCAAATAAAAAGTCGCTTTAAAATGAAACTTTAAATATAGGGTTTTTCCGCTTAGAAAACTTAATTTGGCCCTTTACACAACACAATTATATTGCAGCGAAAATTAACAGAACACTTTAAAACACATAAAACATAAATTACTACATATTTTAGTACTTTTTATAAATTATTCTCTTAAGCTACTCCTATTTGCTACTTTTCTGTTTTTAAACACAGCGCAACACCAGATTCGCCCAAAAAGATCGAAGCTTGTTCGATCAGAGCGAACGAAGGAATCTTCGTTCGTTCGCCCTAATTTACTGTTTACACCGGGCAAACATCGTTCGCCATAAATTTATAGCGAACACTGTTCGTTCGGGCAAAGTGTTTAAACCGAGCGAACGAACGAGGTTTCTTTCGTTCGTTCAGGCGGTCTAAACGCACAGTAAGAAGATGAAAAATTCATATATTCGTATGAGTAATGCACAAGCTGCCTAGCTGCTTATGCTGTTTTTAAGGTTGTTGTTGTTGTTGTGTTTGCTTGTGTGGTTCGTTATTACGTCGTTCGTTGTTGTGCTGCTTTTGTTGTTTGTTTTTATAAATATGTATGTAAAACATACATATATAAATACACATTAGTTGCTTTTTTTTCCCAGATAGCCAATCGGCTTATTTCTGAAGCGGACCGTTTCGTTGTCAGCAAACTATGCATTGTGTGTTTCATATAAGAGTGCCATTAATGGTTCTAACCTGACCTAAAGATCAATAAACGATTTTAAACTATCAAACAACTAGAATTTGTATTTAAAATCAAGAATGATTTAAACTATTAAACAATTAGAATTTATATTAAAATCATAGAAAATCAACACAAAAAATAACAAGATCATATAAAAAACTTTAAGTTGTATATTAATTTTATTTGTTGTTAAACAGTTGTAACCTTTTCTTAAAATAGTTTTTATTAAGTTGCAACAATAAGCTAAACAATAAACGGTAACTCAACTGCACTACCTTGATTTCAATACAAGGGTTAAAAAAAAGGGGAAAAGGACAAGAACAAACGACACATCAAGCGAATATGACATCAATTTCAATTCGATTCTTGATAAATACAAAAAAAGACTTTACAATTATATACAGAACGGTTTAAAGGTACAAAAACTTGCCATTTTCATACCAGCAAATCAGACGCTGCCGTTTTAAGTATCGTTTAGCTGGCACAGTAACATTCATGGCTTGTTGGGTTGTAATGCAATAGAGAATACTGATGCATGTAGCTCGAGAGCCAGTATGTGGCTACAAAAAATTTACTACTACTAGCCAAGGTTGCCAGTTAAAATTGAAAACAATTCCGACAAAAAGTTACTTTTTTCACATTAACATAAATTAAATACAACAAAAATTATCATTGTAAATATAAACAAAAAAGTTTCTACCGCAATAAAAAAATATCAAAAAAATCTCACGATCATTAAATACTACCACAAAAATACCACGCTTTTTAAAAATGCCACCACAAATTTCATATGCATTTAAAATTGCCACAAAAATCTCATTCGCATTAAAAAATACCACAATAAGTCCCATATGCACAAACCATTTTAAAAACATTTAGAAGTAGAACAAAGAAACTTTGCTTACTCAAAAAGAAAAAAAAATATAAGAAGAATATTACCAAGCCACCACGGAAATTTAAATAATACCCTGCTGAATTTCCACGCCAATTAAAAAATACCACGCTAAATAGAAAAATTTAATAGGAATTCCCAGAAACAAAAATTCCTAAGAGCAACTAAAAATTACCACGAATGGGATTTTTCCAACATAACTGGCAACGTTGCTACTAGCTGCTGGTATTGTTGTTTTGGTTTTGCATGTGCTGCGAAGGGCCGTTTTTCACTCGGCAATTCTATGAGCAATAATTGCTTTCGCCGCAAGTTATTTGTTGACTTCTCGGGTTTAAAGGGGACTTTCGTAAGCCCCTTCATGCGGGCGAATAATCCACAAACTGCTTCCGGCAAGGGCAATTATTGCCGAGTGAAAAGCGGGACAAAGAGATCTTGCTACCAGAGCAATAATTGCTTTCGCCGCAAGCTCGAGAATTTTCGTATGTAACGAGTGAAAAGCGGGACATAGTAAGCAAAGTTCTGTTTATTTTCTGTGGACGATTCGATTCATCCCCTCTAACGCTGCTCCACCACAGCGATCATGCTCTTTTCTGTGCGTTGTTGTTTTAGATTTTACTGTATAAAAAGGAATTCTACGTCTATACTTACGATACTATCGAAACTGTGTATTTTTTTGGATATAGCCCCACTGTGCAACGTGCTCAGTTTCTCAAGTGGAAGAAAACAGATTATGTTTTTTTAAAAAAGATTCTTATAACTTTTTGCGTGTTATAAAACAAAATACTGCTAACCATATTCGAGAATAAATGCAATTTGTTTTTGCGTCAATTATTAAATTGCTACCATCTGACTAAATATTTATATATCAAGTGGGTTAGACCGATTTTTTTTTTTGACATTATAAGACACAAAAAACAAAGTGTTTACCGGAAATAACACAAAGACCAAAGAAAACACACTTTTTCGAAAACAATTGTCAAATGAATAAATGCTATTTTAACAAATGTGATGGAGCTCACAAGCAACGATCTAAGAAATTCTGTATAAATAGGGCAGATACTTAACAAATTTCAGTAATACTCTCTTCGGTGCTTGAGAGAGAATAACGTACGCATTTAATTAACTGCATATATCCTGCATATCCTGTCATTATGGCAAAGTCACCAAGTTTTAAGTTTTATCTAGCCATATCAATGAGCTTGGTCTACATATCTACTGTCAACGCAATCATTAGCGGTACTAATGTAAAAAATGCTGTGGTTCCTTCTATAGTAACCATTCGCAGTGGTGGACAATTCCTAGGTTGTGGTACCTTAGTTACTCAAAAAAAAGTACTCACTGCAGCAAGTATACTCTCGACTGACCCCGATGTAAATACGATGATTGTAGGAGCTGGTCAAACAGTACTTAATAATGCTAACGAAACTACTAGACGTAAGGTTACAGGCTACAAAAAACATCCTGAATATGTAAGTGGCGGTTGTAAATTTAACATTGCAGTAATGTTTTTGATAAGGGAAATAGGAACGAATGGTACAGAAATTCCACTTTGCACTGCCTCAGTCGCACCAACTGCAACTCAAACAATATACGGCTGGGGTGTCTCGAACGTAAATAATACATACCCGGCACAAAATCTTGCCAAAGCCGATCTTAAAACTTATCCCACGGCCTGCACAACCCAATTCCCCGATTCCGGTCCGGGCACTAAATGCATTTATTCTAATGGCAAGCCGGCTCCCTGCAAGGGTGATACGGGCGATCCAGTGATATCCAGTAATGCATTAGTTGGAGTGGTTTCGAAAGGTATATCCTGTTTGGGAACAGACCCATATTGTATTGTAGATGTGTGTGACGCAACAGTTAAAACCTGGATTGAAACAACTGAGCCTGTGGCATAACTGTGTGCTGATAAAGAAATCATATAACTAATATGAAATAATATATACTTATACATTTCTTGAGAAAAAATAAAAACACACTTTTTTGCAACATCTGAATATTTTTTTTAGGAATAAAAGTAAGAACTAAAATAAAGAAGATAAGAATAAGAAAAAAAAACAAGGCAGAAGGGGTACTATCAGATATTTTAAATGCGTTCAAATGTTTAAACAAAACCAATAATACAAGAAGCTGCTAGCTTTGTTGGAGGATAGTTGTGAGCACCATTGATGTTATACCTTGTACCAGCACATGCTTTGATACTCTTTATTTTTTTTTCTCAAAAAATGAAAAGGAATGAATATTTTTCAAAACTTTTTTTTCTTTTGAACAACTTAATCAAAATGTCACTTTTTTGACGTTCAGCAGCGCCGAAGTTTGTTTGGCCACTCTTCGATAGCAGTGCTCACTAGGTCTTTCAATCCCGAAGGGTTTTGGTAAAATTTTAATATAATGACATTTAGCTGTATTAAAAGCAAAGACCGTTAATAACACTTTCTCTTAATTTGTGTGTTTTAGCAAAAACAATTGCGTATTTTTTTCTTTTTTTTTGTAAATAGAAATCCAAACTTTTTCCTTTTTCATACTTAAAATATTCAAAAACACTCGAAAGTTTGTTTATAAGACAGCACAAAGTCCAAATCATAATTACTAATGCAGACAAAACAGGCTACATACAAAACAGTTGTAATGTACATTGAAGAATATAAGGGAAAAAATTCAACTATAACTGGAAGAAAAAGTCGAATTCTAAAATTCCACTTTGAATTTTTAGGGGAAACACTTGTAAACTTTATGATTGAAAAATATAACACTCCTGATTAAACCAGATCGAAAATAGAAAATAACGATTATGGTATGATGGATTTTTTTAATAAAAATCATAACCTTTACGGTCCCTTATTAGCGATATTTGCTAAATTTTTAAATATTTAAATTAAATACATATTTAATTAGATTATTTAATAAAAAAGTTATGATTTTAGAAAAGTTAAACATTTATTTAAGAATGAAAACCACAAATATTTAAAAATATCAAAAAATATTGCACTTTTTTATAAACATAAAAATATAAACGTAAATAAGTCAAACAATACAAACAACATAAATTTATAAATAAAAATTATAAATGCTTCATGCACTCATTTGGCATTGAGCTCAAATATAATTCTAAAAAAAATAGTTTTTTTAGAATTATTAAAAACAATATAGTAATTAAAATATGCCATCATTAATTTTTCATGTAAACACTGGTGCGAGCCCGACCTACGAAAAAAAGTATGTTATTATGTCTACACTACGGATGTCAGTCCCGGGATCCCGAAATCCCAGAATCTCGGGACCCTGATCTATTTGAAGACCCGAATATCCCAGGATTATTCAATTCGAATCCCGGGATTGTGGAAAACAGTTTTTTAATAGCTAATAAAATTTTGCAAACTTCCATCACAAATATCCCCCTTTCAACGATCAACGATCGAACAACGACCATATATTATAAGAGGTTTCACTCGTCGCTCGTTAGTTTTTACATTTTGAAGGGATATTTTTTTTATACCCCTTCAAAAGTGCGAGTTTGTTTACATATTGATTTCCATATTTTTGATCATTTCGGCAGTGTGCACAAGAGAGCAAAAAGATCGGTATTTTTTAATGTACTTGCCTGTTTCTTCATATTTGAGTATCTGAAAAAATATTGCAAATATTATGAATGTAAATAAAATTTAACAGCTTCTTATTTGCATGTACATGGTTGCCGAATTTATTTTGTTTCCAGCTGGACATTTTTGTTGTGATTTTTTTGTAATTATATTTTGGTTCCTGCTGCAGAGAATTATTTTTAGATGTTTCATTAGCTGAATAGAAAGACAGAATTCTGATTCGGCAAATGAAATAATTTATGGATAATAAAAAAAAATTTAGCAATAATATAGCAGTATTATATAAATTTAAAGTAAGACAAAGAAATATTGTAGATTTTATGAATGAGAATAAAAATTATATTTGATACAAATTTTACAGCTTATTATTTATATCTATGTGTGTTTTTGTTCTCTTTTATATTGGAGTTGCCAAATTTAGTTTGTTTTTCTAGCTGGACATTTTCCTTTGTTGCTACTTTGGATACACAACCATAATTTTTAGATACTTCATTGGCCGAATAGATAAACGGAATTCTGATTCGGCTAATGAAATAATTATTGCTTAGTCAGGACTTGAAAAAATGTTTGTTCATTAACGGAATAAAGTAATGCATTTTAAAAATTCTTCCTTTGATTTATTTGGAATATGAAAGAAAATACACACAAATAAACCTAAATTGCTTTCAAAGTATTTGCGCTGTAGTCTGGTTCTCTGGCCTTATTTTCAAAGTTTATTTTGGCAATTTTTATTTACAACTAGCTAAAACCCGGCGAGTTCCTACCACGCTCCCTTGAAAGTGTTGGTTCTAAATAGAGGTCGAATACTTAATTCCAATGCTGTACGACCTATAAATCAAAGCTGCTCAATAGCACAAATTTGAGTTGTATGCCCCTTGTCCAACGCCCATAAAATGTTACCAATGAAACTGCATTTGTTAATTAATTCCGAATACTGAATTCCGACGCTGTGCGACCTATAACTCCAAAGCTATTCAATAGCAAAAATTCGGGTTGTATGGGAGGTGTCACGTCTCCTTTTCCAACGCCCTTCATATGTACTCTATAAAACTGCATGTGTACATTGAGGTCGAATATTGAATTCCAAAACTAAGCGATCAATAACTCCAACGTTGTGTGACCTATAACTCCAAAGCTATTTAATATCGAAAATTTTGGTTACATGGGAGGTGCCACGACGCCGTTTCCAACGCTCATTAAATATAATCAATAAAATTGCATGTGAAAATCGGAATTCCGAAGCTGTGTGATCTTTAACTCCAAAGCTATTCGATATCGCAAATTTATGTTGTTTCGGAGGTGCTACCCTTCTATTCCCCTCGCCCATTAAATGTATTCAGTAAAACTGTATGTACAAATTTAGGTCGAATACTGAATTCCCACGCTGTGCGATGTATAGCCTCAAAGCTATTCGATAGCACATTTCTGGGTTGTGTAGGAGATGCCACTCCCCTTTTTCTACGCCCATAAATTCAATTATACGAACTTAATTACCAAATTTAAGTTTAATACGACAAAAACTGTCTTAAATATAAATATAACAGAAGGTTAATAACTTTGATATTGTATTGGCTGCTTTTTTTGGTTCTATTGATAGCTCAAAATGCGATTTCACTGTAGTACTATTTTACTATGTCACTACAATTTCACTGTTTTACTGGTTCACTATGTCACAAAAATAAAAAAATTATTAAATGAATGATTTGATAAAACTATTTTCTAACCTCTTACGATTTTTCTTATACCAACTTTGATCAATTTCATAAAAAAATTGTTGAACCTTAGAGAAAAATTTAAATGCTAAATTAACGTTTTAAGTTTTTGCTCTAAGCCTGTTTCGTTTTTTTTTCGTTGGTCTTTGGTTTATGTTAAGGTTTTGTTTTTTTCCCTCAATTCTATTGCAGAGTCAGGTTATTTCACATACCAAATTTTAGCAAAATCGTTCAAGTCGTTTAGGAGTTATTGAGTCTTAAAAATGCACTACTTAAAGCGCGCTCTTATGGAAGTCTTTGGAATTTTTTTTGCCGTGGTTTTATCTTGGGCGCAGTTAAACCTTCATACCAAATTTCATTGAAATCGGTCCAGGCGTTTAGAATTTACTATGGAGTGCCACGCCCACAGACTTGTACCCACTTTTTCACATCCCCTGAGAATTATGATTTTAAAAATGTAGTTATAAAAATTTATTTCTCACATAAGTTTTACCATTACGAATTTGCTGAAAGGCTTTCCAACTCAAAATCTTTAAGCAGACTTGAAAATTTCTCATCGTCTTCTTCCAAATTTGTAACTTCATCCACATTGTTGACAAGTATTGTGTCCAAGTTAAGAACTTGGCCAAATTCTTTAATATATTGAATATTTTCCATTTTTATTAATCTTCACTTATTGCACTCCTTCGTTTGCTAACCTCCTTCGTCAATTTTGTTGAGTAAATTGGAATAATTTCAATTTACTCAAACAGCGTGCATAAAATAATTGTTGCTCTTAGAAAGACAGATTGAGCGAAAAACATAATTGTTTGCTTATGCTGATCACATACACACAAAAATATGCATCCAACTTCAAATTGAAGTGTCTTCCACTTTAAAATATATATTTTCTACTTCGTTTTCACTACTGACAACTTCAATATTAAATATGTTATTTTTCAACTTAATTTCGAAGTGGATGCACTTTAAAGAATATAATAACTATAGTGGATCACCATTATTTTTAAGTTTTTCCACTTTTTATTGGAAATCAAATGTTTTCATATTTGATTTAAAGGATTTCAATGTGAATTTAAAGATAATTTCTCAAAAATGGATCAACGTAAAATTAACATGATATTATTTAATTTTACGTTGCGATTTTTCCCTGAGTGTATTAGAGCCATTAGCTGTAGAATAACGTATTGAAATTTCAGCCAAATCGGCTTGATAGATTTTTTTAAACACCCTGGCCGAACAAAAAGACTTTGTTTCGAGAAATCAGAAATTTTTGGAACAAAATTAGGGCGGAGTAAGGATGTCAATTATTGGAGTTTTGTCGATCACGGGATTTTTGGGATCTGAATACACAATCCCGGGATCCCAGGATTGTCCCGAAATTCAAAAAGTTTTTATTTCGTGATTTTTTTTTTGTCAAAAAGTGCAATACATTCACTTTTATTTAATTATAGTACATATTCTGTATTAAATTGATATAACAAAGACTTACAATTTCTACCAATTCAACAACAAAAAAAACCAAAGATCGAAGGATTTCCGATTGTTTTCACGTATTAAATTGGGACAAGAAGGATATAAAACATCATCAGAATGAGGAGCTGGCAATGAAACAGTCTTGGCAGTGGCCTATATATTTGGTTTGTGTATTCCAATGCCAGTCTTTTTAGCCAGACAAAAATAGCAATCGCTTAGGTGACAAAATGGTCGTCTCCATATCATCCAAACATTAAATTTCACGTATCGTTTTTGCCCGAAATCCATTTTGACAATATTAATTTGCACAATTGATACAAAATACGATCCAAAAATATTCTCATTAGCAATAACAAAATAATGTAGATAGACTTTTGCAGTTAATTCGTAAAATTGAGTCGATTATTTTCGAAAGTAATATTTGGATCGTTCTTACACTGGAATTCTCGCAGTCTTTTACTTATTTTATTTTTTAGTTAATTTTAATTTTTATTATTTTCTTTCTTTTTTTACAAAATGAGTGATTCTTTTGTTTGCCACGTTTCTTGCTAGAATGCTAGAATGTTTTTGCTGCTATTTCTTTAATACAACTCGCCAGCGTTGCAGACATGGTGGAACATTTCAAGAATAGCGACAACTTATTTTTAATTTTTTTTTACGAATTATATGAATTTTGGCATCTTAAATCTAAACCTAATTGCAGGCCGCACGCAATTGGCTTAGAAGTTATATGCCTACAAAGTTGGAAGAAATGGCCGACAAATCTTGCTGTTTTTTTAATTTTTTTAACTACGCTTTATGGGTATCGTAAGAAAGGTAATAACAGTCAGGCCCTATCAGAGAGGAGGGCAGAAGGGGCTCGAGCCCTGGGCCCTGCATATGAAGGGGGCCCCCAAATTAAGAATATCATATAAGAAAAAATTAAACATAAACGTTCAGATGAAAAAATTCCTGCTGGACTTTTAAATGTAGAAATGTAGTATAGGAATTCCATTAAAATTTACTTGTAACCGATCGATGAAAATTGAGTCTGACATAGAAAAATATTATGGAGTCAACGTGTTTTTGAGAATTATTGATTCCACTTTAATAAACTGAGCTGCGAAGACCTGCAGTCAGCAGCACAAACATTTCAGAAAACGTTCTCGAAAGAAATATCGCGTGAGTAAATTATATTTCTTAAAAGAATATACTCAGTCAACTTTAAGAAGAATTGTAAGCCAAGTAATCTATTTCAGGAAATATATGCTATTTGAGTTGTTCCAATTTGTTTTCAGGTGTAATGAATAACGGAACGGAGTGTTATTTCTTAACAAAACAGAAGTAAATTGGTAAATATTCATAAAAAAATATTGATACTAAAACGTGTCACAAGTGATTTTAAAGTTGTAAATCTAATTTAGATGGGCAAAAGTCGTTTTTTTTTTTTAAATTCATCACGTTCTTCAATTAATTTTTCTTCAAAATAAGTTATTAAACATGAAAATTTGACAAAAACTGCCAGAGTTGTAATATATTAATCTTCGAAAAAAATCGCGAATATCCAAATTAGACGATGTTTCAATAAAATACAGTGGTAATATTTTTTAACTTGATTTTTTCAAAAAAACCTTAATTTGGCATTGACAAATCCTAGGAACTTGACTTCTATCAAAAAAATCCTTAAAGTGGCCTTTCTGACATATTGAACACAAAAAAAAAATCATAACATAATCGGAAGAAAATCAAATATATTTTTTGAGATTTATTGAAGTAATTTTAAACGAGAACTATATGTTTTTCGATTTCGTTTGATTTTTCTTGTGCTTAAGGTGTCCCCAGATTATGTGTTTCATACATATGACATGTCAAATAAAATTACATACCGAATTTCATCTGTGTGTCAGAATTAAGTTTTTGTCAGACAGCTTTTTTCTTTTGTCTCCACACTATCGACACGTCATTTGAAAATAAAAAACAGCTTTTGAAATTTTTGTAAACCTTTAAGCTCTTAAGTGACCTCCTGTAGCCATTCAAACAAAGAATAAATTAATTTTAAATCAATTTATTGAATAAATATCTTAAAATTTGCCTTTTCTTCCATTTTCAAATAAAAAATTTATCAAACTGGATTTACAGATGGAAAAACATACGAAATTAAAGACGGTTCTAATTCAAAAATTTACAGATGCAAATACAAACGACATTTCAAAACCACAGTTTCATATGTTCCACACTATCCGTAGCTAAAAATCATTTGTAATTTTTGACGTGTCATATGTAAGAGACATATAGTGTAGAGGCACTTTTAGCGAATTATCATTAGTCCTTGTGGGTCTCTTCTAAAAACTGTTTTTAAAGCACTAATTACAACTACTTTCGACAACTTACTACTTGCCCTAGTTTAAAGCCTAAAATACCTTTTTTCAAAATATTTTGCTACTAAAAATAATATATTGATATTAAAAATTAGTGGTATGGTAGCACGATAAGGGTGGCATATTTTTTCAAACCTAGAGCGCTGACTGTGGTAAATGCGCCTCTGGGCCAACCATTTGACAATAATGTTTAAATGTCCTTTCCATGCTGAACATAAATCCGGATATAGCAAGAGAAACCATTTTTCAGTTATAAAAGATGCGTTTTCACAACAAAAAGCTAAAAAGACAGTTCTCAAATAATGTTTTATCTAATATTGAAATATTTTTATCATAAGCATGTCGTGTATACATTAAATCTTTTTTTAAAAGACGTTGGCGGCCCCAATAAATTCGTGCCCCGGGCCCCGCACGGGCTCTGAAAGGCTCTGATGACAGTAACTATTTAACAAGGTATCAAACATAAAAATCCATGCATTTTTTTTTTAAGATATAACCATTTTTAGTGTAGTGCTATCGTAAAAGGGAAATCACTATTTTTTCAGACAAATTATAAATATAGGAATAGTTATATCTTAAAAAGTTATGCATGGATTTTCATATTTGATACCTCGTTGGAGGCCTATAACTTCTAAACCAATTGCGAGCGGCCTGAACTTTTTCCAGATTTGGATAAAAAGTATAGTTGACGCTATTCTTGAATTATACCGACATGGTACAATAAAACCAGGTAGGCTTACAACTAACTCTGCTCTCCTTCTAATTAGTGTACAAATCAGGCGTTACGCTTTGACGGTTTCGGCGGTGGCGATCTCAGTCGTGAGCCTACCTGTTTTTATTGTAGCATACAAACAATTGTTTTCCGTTTAGTTTTGACAGTATCGGTGGTTGTACTATTAGTCATGAGCTTACCTTGGTTTCATTGTACCATGCATTGTATCGTTTCGTTTTAACAGTATCGGCAGTTGCACTCTCAGTCATGAGCTTACCTGGTTTTATTGTGCCAAGCGAACTAATGTATTCCGTTTCGGCGGTCTCTCTCTAAGTCGTGAGCCTCGTTTAACTGTAGCATGTTCGTTTGTATCTTTTGTGTTCTTTCTCAAAACACCTGATTTGACACTAATGCCTTCTGAACAATAAAAATGTAAAACTAAAATTATTTTACCTACAACAACCCCTACTTGTTATGTAATTATTTGACAATAAAATAAAAAAAATGCATAAATAGACAATCACTCAAGTTGGCTCTGGAGATATATGCTATTAAGTGGAACCAACTTATTTTTTTTTATAAAAAAAACTACGATGGCAATATCTCGAAAACGGAGTGACAGAAAGAAGTGTAGCAGTGAGGGGACTGCCGACCGAAGCGAAAACATATATGTAATATATTAGTATTCCCTGGAAGACTTTGTCCTGCCAAGGACCGCCTTACTGTTATAAAAGAATTTTCATGCTAATCGGAAAAAAATTTATATTTTCATCCCCTCAACCTTTGATTATTTCTTTCAAAATATTTTTTATTCAGATAGCATTTTTATTTTATAATTACACCAAACCATATTATTACATTTAAATTGAATATTGTTGATATAAAAATAAAATACAGGGAGCACTATCGAATGAAAAGTGATCCTCAAAAAGGATATTTAATTTTTTTCTTTCAATGTATATGTGGAGCTGTAGCTAAAATAAAATAAATTTACTTTTTTTTAATTATGATATTTTGTTTGATGGGTCTTGAACTCTCATTTAATGCCTGCATTTGAGATCTTGCTACAAGGAAAACAGAAAACATAGCAAGCAAGGTGCAGTTTATTTTCTGCCCCCAATTCGGTTCATCCGTACATCTGGTTCATCATGAATGCACACTATTTTCATCTTTTATCACTTCATTATTTTTTAAATTATGGGTTTTAATATAAAAGACAAAGTAAGACATAGACAAAAAATAAATTAAACTTATTGAAATAATTAATATAAACTTAAAATACATAATAACTTACACATATATAAAATTTGTATTTACATACATTTCATTGAATTTCATTTACATTATTTCACTGTTTGCGTCATTAATCATTCCATTATATTTTTAAAAAAGATACTATAGGCTTATGGTAGCTCAAATAAGCAACAAAAAATTTTGGACGATGCAGTCCCACTCATGATCAAATTATTATTAGGTAGCCTTGACAACTACTTATTTTCTCACGAGCTGCAATTTCAAACAAAAGAAAACAATATAAAGTGCGTGTGTCACACACATTGGCAGCTTTCAGCGGAGTCAATAGTTGGTAACTGTTTATTTTAAATTTGAGTGAGAAACCTTTGCAATTAAATGATCCATTCACAGCAGGTGACTCCTCTGAATGCGGCCAATGTGTGTGACACACGTTCTCCATTTTGTTTTCTTTTGCTTGACATTCGATGGTCGAAATACGAAATGTCACTCCTACATATTACTTATTATACCATGTCCCAGTCAGAGAATATGCTGGCAACATTTATAAAACTACAAATGTTTTTATGTTGGTTATGAAACTCAAATACACGCTCTTGGATATTGGGTACCAGGCGCTCAGCAAATGCAGCAAGCATGGCAAAATTAAACAAGGTAGTGTTAGGCCGAAGAGCCAGTGAACGAAACTGTCAAAACGAAGTTGAGATTTCATACAAAATCTGCAACCAATGAGAATGCAATATGAAAGCAAGAATTGGCAAATATATCAAAATGGATGAGTTTGGCAGTTATGGTCACTTAAAAGAGAACACATTCAGCCCTAACACTACCTTGTCTTATTCTACTATGGCATCAAGCAACCATCAATAAGTTTATCTGCCGACAAATCGTTGCTTCATATAAGAAATCATGAAGGATAATTACTGTTTTTCTGTCAATATATATGTAGATCTGTAGCTGAACTAAAATACATTTACAACAACAATTACCAAGCAAATCTACTACAACGATCAACAGAGAAATCATGAAGGATAACTACTGTTTTTCTGTCAATATATATGTAGATCTGTAGCTGAACTAAAATACATTTACAACAACAATTACCAAGCACATCTACTACAACGATCAACAGAGAAGAGCAGTATCACAGCGGTTTAGCAACGTTAGAGGGGATAAACCGAATTGGCGGAGGAAAATAAACAGCACTTTGCTTGCTATGTTTTTTGTTTGCCTGGTAGCATGATCTCAAGTGGAGGCATTAAACGAGACTTCACAACCAGTCAACAAAATACAAATTGCAAATTTATTTCATTTTAGCTACAGCTAGCTCTACATTTATATTTAAAAAAACACTAACATTCAATAGATGCATTCCCGTGGTCGTTGATCTAGAGCGCGGCTCTATTTTATTCACAAAACAAAAACAAAAATTAAAACCAGCTCGCTTTCTAGCTCTGTTTCTGATCTTACTGTGGGTTTAGACCGCCTGAACGAACGAAAAATTTATCGCGAACAATTTATTGCAATAAAGTCTTCGTTCGGAGTACTGTTAAGACCGCACGAACATCAATCGCGAACAAACATTGGCCGCCATCTTGTACGTTCAGGCGGTGTAAACAGCAATTTGTGCATTTGGCCGAACATCAATAAATGCAGGGTTGATAACTCCTTATTTTTACGTACAAAAACTTATACTCCATTTCTCAACAAGAAATGGCTTGCCACTCCATAACAATATATTACTCTTATTAGTTATTATAGAAAATACGTGTGTTTAACTTAATGGCACTTTTCAATGGATCTTTTTTAACGAACAAAAATTAAATGTTTTCACATTTTTCGTGTGTCAAAAAATTTTGTAAATTTTAAGTCAATTAAATAAAAATTGCTACAAAATTGTATGCACTTATTAAGCACATACAATTGGTGCTTTTAGTCGTTCGATTTTTATTTTAGAGAAATACTTTTTATGTTATAACTTTAAAGAATTGCTTTTAGTCACAAATCGAATTTTCAACTACCATTTTGGTTAATATCCACATTTTCCTAAAATCTTCGATTAAAAACTCAAAAAGTTTCAGCAGAACCTAAAATCCTGCTATATCAAATAATATTTGCTATCCATAAACTGAAAATTTTCATTAAAAGTTATATAGTTATTATTAAAAAGAAAATTACCTCAAATAAACAGACGCTTTAAAATTAAACTTTAAATATAGGGTTTTTTCCGCTTAAAAATCTTAATTTGGTCCTTTACACAACACAATTATATTGCAGCGAAAATTAACAGAACACTTTAAAAAACATAAAACATAAATTACTACATATTTTAGTACTTTTCATAAATAATTCTCTTAAGCTACTACCTACTATTTGCAACTTTTCTGTTTTTAAACACAGCGCAACACCGGATTCGCCCAAAAAGATCGAAGCTTGTTCGATCACAGTGAACGAAGGAATCTTCGTTCGTTCGCCCTAATTTACTGTTTACACCGGGCAAAGATCGTTCGCAATAAATTTATAGCGAACACTGTTCGTTCGGGCAAAGTGCTTAAACCAAGAGAACGAACGAGGTTTCTTTCGTTCGTTCAGGCGGTCTAAACGCACAGTTAAAATGCTGCCAAGTTTCAAGTATTTTTTATAAAAACGAACATAGTTGGTAAATCTAAATAACTATTAATTTTCCTATTTTGACGATTCGCCGCTCAATGGGCGTTTTGGTATTATTGGCCGCATTCTATCCGAAAAAGCGCTCAGGAAGCGAAATAGCATAAAATATTTTCGCTATATAAATTGTGACAGTTCAAGGAGCATGTTCTGTGAGCGCATACCATTCAGCCCGAAAGTTGTGAAACAGTTCCTTCCGCTGAATGCAGGCATTGTTTTCTTCTGTTATTGTTCTTAAAACAGCTGTTTCAAGACTTTGATGACAAATTGATATAGTGTTGAAGTAACGTTGTTTTACTGAGATTTGATCTGACCATGAGGCTGTTCAGACTTGCCTCAAATGAGGCGACTCACATGTTACGTGAGGCAAGAATTTTAAAAATTTTAATAATTTTGCGACTCATTTTGACGCACGTAAGAGTGAAGTTTGTTATGTTGAAATTTTTGCTCTTTTTTGTTTGTTCTGGCGCGAATTAATTTTGTTTATTCATTGTTGTTTGCAAATTAATATTCTTTAGGTAGTGAAAACTTGAGCATTTAATAATTTAAAAGAAAACAAACGAAGAAAAAACTAATAAACGCCAAAATGATGCAGCCTCAAAGTGAAGCAATAGTTTGTGTGTGAACACCTGATAGCTAACTTATGTCAAAATGAGGCAAGTAAGTCGCCTCATTTGAGGCAAGTGTGAACAGCCTCCATAGAAGTAAAATATAAGGAAATGGTGTTTCTCTCACACACAGTGTATGTGTACTGCGGCTTTTTTTCTGACTGATTAGTATAGATTTTTGACAACTGCGATCTCACTGCAAAGCAAAACAAAGTGCTCAAAGAAAATAGTAAAAAAATTAATTAAAAGCGATTATTATTTCTAAAATTAATTAAGTTTATAAAATTAATACAATAAGAAACATTTTAATTATGCGCTGTGTGGTGAAAAATTGTTTAAGTGCCCAGAGACTGAAGGAAAAGCTGGTTTCATTTCACAAGTAAGTATTTTGCAATTGTGTTCAAATGGTTGGATTTTTTTCAAGAAAAGAACTTTATTTAAACTAAATTGGTTGCAGTGAAGTGTTTTTCAATTAGAATTTTAAAAATTTCTAATCAGATATTAGAAAAAAGCAATTATTTATTTCAGTTAACTTCGCGCCATTTTCGCGAGATCGAAAACGTCAAAACACAAATTGTACTACATGGGCGCATTCATTTTTCAAGGGTACATTAATTTTTCATGGTGGCATATATTTTTAGGGCGCCATTTTCTGAAATTGAAAATATTTTAGTATGAATTTATTTATTTTATTTTCAGATTCCCACATATGCTTGATATTAGACATAAATGGATCCGTGCCTTAGGGTTGGATCCCAATAAAGTTACAGTAAGAACTGTTGTATGCTCTAAACATTTCCTTGAAAATGATTTCATTGATTTTAATAAAACCAATCGGAGATTATATCCATCAGCAGTACCATATTTACATGATGCCAATGATAAGATGTAAGTAATTTTTTTTATTGTGTGAAGTTATTGTATATGAGTTCTATATGAAATAATTTTGTAGGCATATTGATCCAGATCCTATCTGCAGCAAAAGTTTGGTTGCAGAAATAAAATTTTCAAATAAAGAAAATTTAAAAATTTTAGAAAATATTCAGATATTGCCGCCTAGGGACAATGTATTAGAAATGGAGCAAAACCGCTAGAATGTGTTGAAATTACTCCCCCTAGAAATGATAAAGAAAATGAGCCAAAGCCACAAAACAAGCTCACATTAAAAAGAATGTTGGAATCTGATGATGATTTGTCATCATCCCCATGAAAAAAGAAGCAAAAAATAAACTTCGGGCAAAAAATAAAAATAAAATAAAATTATTAGATGAAAACAAGTCTATTTTGCATACAATGTACTTTAACCGTATTTTGTATAATACACAGATCTCACTTGCAGGAAAAAATATATTTGAGGGACACATTAATAGCATCTTTCTGTAAAACGAACGTAACGTGCATTTCACGAAGACTTCGTTCAAAAGCCGAATGTCAGCTGTTTTCGCTTGATGTAAAAATAATTTCTTAGCCCAATGAGAACAGCTGATTCAGAAATGAACGATAACGTAACTGTAGTGAAAATTTGGCTTGATGTATTAAAAAAATTTGAAACGAAACGTCAAATATAGACGATGAAAGTTTTCTTATCGTTTAGATTTGTTGACATGGAAGTTGCTGAAAATAAATTGTATGTATTATTTTATTAACAAATGCATGAATTTAGAATCAATTAATTTATATTTTATTTAGTACACAAAAAACCACAAGCGAGCAATTTGGAGTTGGATTGGATCTTAGAGTTTTACCTGCTTTGCAGATTTGCCTGCCTTGCCTGCTTTGCATCCGATTCATTAAAATTGTATAAAGTGATCGCGGAAAACATTATAATTATTAATTTTCACAAAACTTTTCACTATGATCAAATTTGCAGCAAAAATTATTCATATATGTTAAAAAAAAAACAAAGCAAACGAAACAGCTGATGCAAAAAATGATGCCACCTATTTAAAATTGCTTAGAATAAGTATAAAATATTTAAGGTTTTTGTCAATTTTACGCAAAATGATGAACTTTTACAATCTGGTAATAATTTTTTTGACAAATACTCACGTTAAGAGTATTTGAGCAACGTAAGCAACGTAACAGTGGACGACGACGCAAGGAAAAAATACATCAAGCCAATTTTGTCCGATATCGTCGGAAAACGAACGAAGCTTAAGACGAAGGCTACGTTTTACCTAAAGATGCTATAAGTCTTCCGGACATTACAACATTGTAATAAAAGCTTTAATTGGAATATTTTTGAAAACCAGATATTTTTATATCACAAAAAAAAATTAATGAAAAGCCAACAATAAAACAAAAACTGCATAAAACTATTCATTTTAAGGGAATTTAAAATAAAAATGAAGAATGAAGCATGCTTTTATTTAATTCCTCTTTTATTTTAATGCATGCTCATATTATTAGTTATAATTTTATTAAAATATATTAAAAATCACGTCGCTTACACGTTGTGAAAAGCATCATGAATTATATTGTTTTTACTTTATCTACAGGGTTGCCAATATTCGAAGCGCCCATTTTATTTTTAAATAAATCAAAGAAACCACAATTTTTTGTCTGTTCGTCATAAATATCATTTAATTGGGTTCAAGTAGATTTGCTTACATTATTTCTTGAATATGATATCTCGTAAATGGTCGCCATTGGCCTCTTCGACATGTTGTGCCCGTTTTGAAGCATTTCCCATGGTTTTCTTCAACATTTCGATGGGAATGGCGGTTATTTCTTGACGGATGTTGGTTTTCAGCTCTTCTAGGGTCTTTGGCTTGTTGACGTAAACCTTTGATTTCAAATAACCCCACAAAAAGAAGTCTGGAGGCGTTAAATCTGGTGATCTTGGCGGCCAATCGAAATCACATTTTTTGACATCAAACGGCCAGGGAACAATTGCTTCAAAAAATCGATTGTAGTGCGGCTTGTGTGTGGTGGCGCGCCATCTTGTTGAAACCAGTAGTGCCTGATACGCTTTCGACGAACGATTGGCATGAAAAAATTGTTTGTCATATCGCGATAACGCTCCTGATTGACAGTAACTCTGTGGCCATTATCATCTTCGAAAAATAACGGCCCAATGAGCATTTTAGCACAAACGCCGCACCAAACAGTGACTTTTGCATCGTGAAGAGGTACCTCTTGAATCTCTTGTGGATTTTCAGTGGCATAAATATGGCAATTTTGTTTGTTTACCGTTCCGTTCAACTGAAAATGAGCTTCATCGCTCATGATAATTTTATGCCAAAATTGCTCGTCTTCTTCAGCCATTTCGATGACTCTTTGGGCCCATTCCAATCGACGTGGCTTATCGGTAGGCAACAATTTGTTTACCAATTGAATTTTGTACGTAAACAAATTCAAATCAACACGTAAAATGCGTTGTAAAGTGGATCGGGGAATGCCGAGCTGCTGAGAACGGCGATTTTGGGATGTTGTTGGTGACTGCTCAATACTGGCTCGTACGGCTGCAATATTCTCATCCGATCGCCTTGGTCGCTTTTTATTTGGCCTCTTTGGGTTACCAAGAGTATTACCAGTTGTAAATCTTTCATACAAACGATAAATTGTTTTCTTGGAAGGCGCACTTTTCACTTTATTTATTTTTTTGTAAGCACGTTGAGTTTTCACTATTGACTTGTTTTGTTGAATGTAAATTTCAACAATTTTAGAGCGTTCGCGTGGCGTGCACTGTTCCATTGTAAACATTTGCTTGGAATGACGCTTCAAACGCGGTATGTCATTAGTCGATTTGGCATCACTGCGGAAAGTTACAGTGTTGCCAGATGGGCGCTTCGAATATTGGCAACCCTGTACATATTCAATACTAATATTTTCTTTTTTTTCGGGTGAAATAGGCCTACAGGGGAACCGGACACCCAAAAAAATCGGTAACGTGCCAATTTGTATGCCTCAAGGGTGGTGTGGAAATACAAAAAAAATTAATTAAATAAGCTACTAATCTCTTTCGCTTCGTAGATATTCTTTTTATGTTTATGCGTATGCTAAAAACTATTTTATTCCAATCAGAATGTATACGTATGCAATTTCAACCAGAAATCAATAGCGCCTTATTTTGCGCTTGAACCGAATGCGGCCCTGAGTGAATGTTTCTGTATTGGTGTAAACATACACTAGTAAGAAAAATGCCGCACTTTTATTTCAGAATATCACTTCCTTATCTCTTATTTCTATGGATCTGACCTAGTGCCAAAGGAATGCAGCTAATGTTTCGCAGCGGAGCAAAGGGAGGGGAAAGAACGATGCATCAGCAGAGGAACTTATTAATGGTTACTTGCTTATGTTGTCTAAGTTTCCTATCTTGTTATCTTTTCTGTCTGTATTGATGACGAGAGTTACTCGGAAAAAGACAATAACGCAAACCAAAGATTTACCCTCTACCAAAATCGTTCAACGCGCCTAAAGAAGTTTTCACTTCAAAAAATAATGACATTTTCGGAAGCATCGCTCCATTTTACATTAGAAATGGATAGTGCCATTCATTGTACATTCTGGCTGAAAGCCAGTTTAATTTTTACAAACACATTTCACAGCAAAACTTCCTGTTAGAATACACAATGTTGCTACACAGACAAATAAAGTCTGACTGTGGTTTGAACAATGAAATCAAAAGCACAGTTAAAAAGTGAGGACAAACAAGATTTTATTTCCGCTTACAGTTCTGAATTACAATGTCATAACTAAGTGAAATCTAATATATAAAATCAAATGTTTGTCCTTCTGTCTGCCTGTCTGTCTGTTCCGTATAGGCTCGCTCAACGTTTATCTGACTAAATTGAAATTTTGACACCGAGTACGTTTTATAGGGAGGAAGATCATAGGCGATGTGAAAAAGTGGGTGCAAGTCTGTGGACGGAACCTTCCATAATAACTTCTAAACGCCTGGACCGATTTCAATGAAATTTGGTATGAAGGTTCAACTGCACCCAAGATAAAACATCGGCAAAAAAAATTCCAAAGACTTCCACAAGAGTGCGCTTTAAGTAGTGCATTTTTAAGACTCAATAACTCCTAAACGACTTGACTAATTTTGCTAAAATTGAGTATGTGAAATAACATGATCCTGCAATAGAATTGAGGGAAGAGAACAAAACCTGAACATAAACCGAAGGCCAAGGACAAAAAAAAACAGGCTTAGAGCAAAAACTTAAAACGAAAATTTAGCATTTAAACTTTTCTTCACATCATTTGTTTAATAATTTTTTATTTTCATGACATAGTAAAAAGTACAACAGTGAAATTTCATTTCGAGCTATCAATAGAACCAAAAACAGCAGCCAACGGCGCGTTAAATACAATTGCAAATTTATTAAACTTCTGGTATATTTATATTTAAGACGGTTTTTGTCGTATTAAACTAAAATTTTGTAATTAAGTTCGTATAATTTAATTTATGGTCGTAGGAAAAGGGGGAGTGGTATCTCCTACACAACCCAGAGTTCGAATAGCTTTGGAATTATAGGACGCACAGCGTCGGAATTCAGTATTCGACCTCAACGTACACATGCAGTATCACTGATTTCATTTTATGAGCATTTTTAAAGGGGGCGTGGCACCTCCCATACAGCCCAAATTTGTGATATCGAATAGCTATTGAGTTATTTGTTTATCAGTTTCATTGATTACATTTTATGGGCGTTAAAAAAGGGGATGTGGCACCTGCCATACAACCCAAATTTGTGCAATCTAATAGCTTCAGATTTATAGGTCGCAAGTCTCGGAATTTATTAGTCGACCTCAATTTACACATGCAGTTTCACTGATAACATTTTTTGGGCGTAGCGGTAGCGTAGCGTAACGGTAAATAGTCGTGCAATCGGCTTAAAGGCTTTTAGGCAAAAAATTAATTTTTTCGAAAAAACAAGAAATTTCTTCTTCAGTATTTTGCATATAACTATGAAACGAATGAAACAATTTTCATTAATTTTGTCTTATTTAAAAGCTAAATGAATTTTTCATCTTATGCTTTAAGAAACATTGTATTTTGTTCAGTACATTTTTTTTAAAAAACTCTGCAAAGTGAAATTTTGATTAAAATTTTTTGGAAAATTGATAACTTCAATTCACATTACCCCACTTTACAAGAGCATGAGGAAGAAATTTTTCATTATGTTTAAAAATTTTTATGCATAATTCGAAGATATATGATACGGTATTTTTACCAAAAAGCAACACAACTGCACAGTGATTTTTTTCGAAAAAAATTCAGTTTTATTTTCATTAAAAGTAGCTATATAAGTATTTATGTAAATAACCATAAGAAAAAAATTATACGACATTAGTTTAAGTTGCGAAGTATTGTACGTTTTCTGTTGTCCGGATGATTTTTATTGTAATGTTCAATTACTTGGATAACACAAATTTGCTGTCCTGGATCCATTGTCCAAGTATTATTTACCATATTTAGAAGCCCTATATCTCTTTCTGCTGGATCATTTAAAATAGTTAAATTTGCAACAGTTTTTTAATATCCAAAAAATTTTCATTCGTACTCCACAAAGAAGGATGCATATCAAACAATTCATTACAAGAAAAAATATTGAAAAACTGTATGGTAAAGTAAAATCAGCGAAGGTTTCAAAGGCCAACTCATAGCAAAAAAGATGTGATAGTTAAATTTTAAGGGCCGATGTTGAATGTGAACCACACCTTTGACACATTTGACATTTCTCAATTTCAGACTAATTCAATTTGAACCATGGAAAGATACGCAATCGAGCAACGCGTAAAAGTTACTCAGGCTTATTATGAAAATGGACGTTCAAATCAAAATGCATATCGTGCACTTTGTGATTTGTTCGGTCAATTTAATCGCCCAAATGTGCGTACAATCGGTAAAATCGTGCAAAAATTTGAGCAAACCGGATCTGTAGGAGATTTAAAAACACCAATGCATGCTCGTACAGCTCGTACTGCAGAAAATATTGCTGATGTTCGCGATAGTGTGGCTAAAGAGCCGTCCACCTCAACTCGTCATCGTGCCCAACAATTGCACCTCTCACGCTCGTCGTTGATGATCATTATGCATAAAAACTTGCATTTACACGCCTACAAGGTGCAGTTGACTCAAGAACTAAAGCTTCTTGACCATTTCAAGCGTCATCAATGGTCAGAATGGTGGCAAGAAATGGCAACAGTGGATGATCAAGTTTCGAAGAAAACCATCTTTGGCCGATATTTTATTCCATACATTCTTGAACCATACCAATATTATCATAATAAAAAGAAATGACAATCATTTCTAAAATAATTTGTGTTTTATGCAAAATCAGCATCGGCCCTTAAAATTTAACCACCCTTTATAACAACAAAAAAATAACAGTAGTATGCAATACAATGCATCGTAATGCTGACATACTAAGGCTATTCACAAGCCAGTGCCAATGGTCTTGCACCATAATATTTGCAAAATGGTAAAATAAATATTTACTCTACACTAAGAAAATAAAAAGGAATGCATTTAGTACGCTATTGCATATATAAAACACTAAAATCCATAGCTAAGATTTACTAAACATTGCAATCCTGCTGCTGATTTTGCAAACTGACTGCTGATTATAAAAAAAAGTAAAGGCGAAAAAACTGATATGGAAGATAAGCGAATAAAAAACCAATTAATTGTGCTTAAAGATTTTTTTCGACATAGTTAAGCAAAATTTCCAGACAAAAATAATTTTGCTTTTCATTTATAAGCTGTGAATTTCATGTTTTGCAACATCTATAGCAAATTATATCAAAAAGACCGTTCACAATTAATATGAAATTTTAAATATTATTTACAAAAGCACAAATTTCCAAATAACATGAGATTGTGAATTTCCCCACTAAAAAATCAAGTGCATAAAGGTCCGTGCTTTTGTTAGATTGTTGTTGTTTCGAAGAATGATCAATATCAGATCAATAGCATACAATCCGTGGTAACAAGGAAGAATAACTAAACTCAAGCTATCGTAAAAAAGCGATACGCCATTTTCTTTATTGCCAGTCTTTGGAAGGATGCAGGAAAAAGCTTTTTGCACATAATAGAGTATCATTTATGCCTGCACATATTTCGTTTAAGGGTTCATATATTTCGTTAAAAAGGTCGGAGTTAGTCAAGCGCGTCGGAAGCTAATTTCATCTGGGGGGGGCAGTACCAATGGGGGGGGGCAGTACAAATGGTGGTGCAAAAAAAAGTTCACCAAAATTTCTTCAAAGAAACATGAATGTGAAAAAACAACTTTTTTATTTTAGTTTATAAAAATTTTAGTTTATTAAAATTTCATTATTTTTAAAAGTTCTTCCAATTTTTATATTAGAGATCATTCTTTAAAGGATCTTTCATATGGTAATATGAAAATATAAGAAATAATGGTTGCTTTTATAAAGCAAGACTAGGTATATCTTTACATGGTTTAAATGCAATAAGATACAAAAAGTTATATCAATTTAAATTATTCCAAAATGTTTCTTTCTGTCCTTGCGTGAAACAAACTCTTTCACCACCTCCATCGAATTCAATTCTTCGGTTTTATCTTTGTGAATGCCGCATGAGTGAGTCGTTTCTGTGTCATAGTTGCTCGAAGATACCTTTTAAGTCGTCTTAGTGCACTAAAAGAACGCTCAGATGAAGCTGCTGATGCAGGCACAGTCAAAAGCAAAGCAATAAGTTTTTCAACTTCATTTAATAGTTTTTTTACAGTATCCGAATTTTTCGCAAATTGGGATACAATGCCACTACAATTTCAAGGTGTTTGGCCAGGCAATTGCTTCAGCAATTTCATCTGCAAAAAAGTCATCAGCATAAAGATCTAGTTTTGTTTTTAGATTTTGTTCAGAAGGCACTTTTCCGTTTAAGGCTTCGATTACAATATTTTCCAACGATTCCAGAGTGTCAAGATCTGTTTAAATGTACAATAAGATTTACAAAGTGCCAGTTTACACTAGCTTCACTCAACCGACTCACCGAATGTTAAATCAAAGTGAGTCGGTTGAGTGAAGCTGGTGTAAACTTGCAAAAATAAAAAAAAGTAAAATATCAACCTGTTTGATCGAGTCTAGCCGTTATCTCATTTAAGGGAAGATCTAAAATTTCGAAATAATCTTTTCGTAGCCGATCATATAATGGCAACTGTACTGAAGGAACCGGATTTGATGTTTCTTCAAAGCGTCGAGGTGGATTTTCATCAGCTAATTCACAGTAGGGGCTTTCGCATGGTCCAAAACATTGGACCAACATGGCAGATTGTACAACATGTAGTACCATGCGTAAGCTAAAACGATAGTCGAAATTTTTGTTTTTTTTCTGCCGATTGTACAATATTGTACAATTATGTAAAATTACTGCTCAATTGTTAGGGCATCTAAAAGTTTCTTTGCTATTAGACGGATGTGTTCTGCTTGAGAGCTTGCAATTAATGATGTTGCTTTACAAGTTGGATCGTTCGAACGCTCAATCAAATAGTCCCATTAGGCACATATTACACGATGATCGTTGATCGGCGTTCAATGAACTCTTTTTTACGCTCTTTTACATTTTGATCGTTGGTAGGTCACATGATGATCGATTCATCGCGATCAAGTCTTGTTTTTTTCTTTATTCCAGTAAGACTTCTTGTTAAAAATAAGGGTTTCATGCAACTTTTTTTTAATACCTTTCAGTCGAAAAGCAGTACTTCTAGTACTTTTTAGCTGCTAAAAGTGAACACATCTTAAATTTTGCCACCCAGCAACACTGTTTCGATTGTGATTGCTGTCATGTACAGCGTTCAAAAATGAACATATCTTGATCGCCCTAACAATTGTTCATCCGCTCTGGCTCTCAGTGTTTTTTGACAGTTTCGCATTGAAAGCAACTACAAAAATATTTTGAACGCCGATCAACGATCATCGTGTAATATGTGCCTTAGTTTTCCATCTAACTTATCGTACAACATGTCGTCCAATATGGAAAGCCCCTAAGAACATGTCAAATTTTTTCTTGCCAGAGTTGCAAAATTAACAAGCATTAAGCTACATACTTTAGGGTGCTTTTAATCTGAAGTGGTGGGTTTGCAGTAGAAACTCTACATTTTGTTCTATCTTTTTGCAAACACAGAGAAAGAAAATGGTTATCCGCAAGCATGCTTATGACGAAGAGAGAAAGAAGAGGAAAAAATAATAATACAAAAATATTATCGTTGTAAAAAAAACTGATATTTTGAATAACTTTTGAAGTTATCCTTTTAAATTGTTTATCTAGCTAAAAAAGTTGGGGGCAACTGCCCCCTTGTCCCCCCGCTTCCGACGCCAATGGAGTTAGTCCCATAAAAGTATCGTTTTTTCCGATAATTTGAGTTTAGTCATTTTTTTTTGTGAACACAGAAATAGTCATTTAAATAATTGCATTTTACAAAAATAAAGTTGAATGTCTTGCAATTAAAGCTAATAACCTATACATATTTATTACTTTTTCATACCTACTTATGTAGCTACGTTTAATAAAAAAAAATTTAATTTTTTTCGAAAAAATTCACTGTGCAGTTGTGTTGCTTTTTTGAAAAAAAAAACCGTATTATATATCTTCGAATTAAACATCAAAATTTTGGCCGTAAAATTCCTCAAAATACGATTTTTACATTATCAAACATTTTTTATTCATGGTCTTGTAACGTGGGGTAATGTGAGTTGAAGTTATTAAATTTTCGAAAAAAATTTAATCAAAATTTCACTTTGCAGTGTTTTTTAGAAAAATGTACTGAACAAAATGTAATTTTTCTTATAGTATAAGTTGGAAAATTATATTAACTTTCAAATAAGTATAAAATGGTTTCATTAATTTCGTAGTTAAATGCAAAACACTGAAGAAGAAATTTTTTGTTTTTTCGACCAAATGCATTTTTAGCCAAAAAGCCTTTAAGCCGTTTGCGCGACTATTTCCCGTTAGTTAATATTAAAGTGTTATATACCAAAATTCATGTTTTTAAGAGTAGAATCAGAAATCAACGTGTCCCGGCAACTTTTTGAAAAATTCAAAAAAATGGGACGGTCTTATGCTTATGTTTAAACCATAACAAAGTTTTATGTATAAAATAACTTAATGTTATTGAATGTAAATTCGGAAATACTCGATAAAGTCTAATGAATTGGTTCATTAAATTGCAAAAATTATTGTGAAAAAACTTGTGGCGCCATTTGATTTTGTTTGCTTCTTTGCGGTGTGTTTTTCGTTTTCGTTGTCTTTTTGGCGTAGAGAGGATTTTCGTTCAATTTATTTATGTTCTCCCCAGTTTTGTGCATAATTTTTTGTTATTGCCTATATTGTGCATACCTACTCACATTGTCGCTTACTGTGTTAGGTAGATGTCATCAGTGTTTTAGCGGCCATGTCCGAGCAAATGTAATTGAGAATTGTGAGAAACAGAGTTCAGAGGCCTCGCAGATTCTTTGTATTTATGAAATAATTGGTTACGTCATGTGTCCATTTACCACTGGGCTTCTTTTTGGTGTGTTATTTTTTGTTTTCATTGTGCTTTTGGCTCAGAGAGAATTTTCTTTAAATTTTTTTAATCTCATCGTCACTTTCGAACAAATGGAGTTCAGGATTGTACACAGCCGTTGGAGGCCTCGCAGCAACATTGTATTTAAGAAATAATTAGTTACGTAATGAGTCATTTGCTACTGGGTTATTATTATTGTCTCATGATGTTGGGCAAGTTGAGCAGATGATTGAGCCACTGAGGGTCAGTGGCAGAAAATGGAAACTAATCTTCACGAATTTATTGGTAAAAAAATAGTTGCATTCATTGTTTATTCTGAAATTGTATTAGCCAAAAGTATTTCTCAATTCAATGTTTTTTACTTTGCTAAACGTTTTTCAATAAAATTAAAAAAACAACAAAAGACAAATCGATTTTGATATTATCGAATTTCGACCACAGGCGAAACTAGCACTTGTAATTTTGTTTTATCTTTTCTACCAGTAGTTGTTAATCCAAGTCTTTAATTATTTTGTTGTTGTTGTTAGACATAACACAGTCTCTTCTCTTATGATATTTTTTAAAAAAATATATCTTTCAACTGGGTCTTGAGTTCAATAGGAAAACACAGCAGTCAAGAAAAGAACACCAAGAACCATTATTTATGAATTTATTTAGCGTTTTTGGTTAAATACAAGCTTAAGTATATTTTTTTTTTCAAGTATATGTACATAAATTCTAAATTACATTACAGTTTTCTCATAAAGTTTTATAATTAGATATCTAAAAATAATACATGCTTTAACAATGTCGCATAATGAGTAAAAAAGACAAAGCTTTAAACTAAAGGTCAATTAAAAATAGCTCAGTTACAAAGCTGAATATATTTATTCTTTTTTTTACAATATAACAAAATTAAATATGCCACGTTGAATCGAAAGCAAGTTACGATTATTTAAAAAATGTTTGCCAAAATTGAGCTAATTTAAGTATCGGAAGTACACCTGCAGCAAAGTTATTTTTTCATTTCCAATAGCTTCGTATAAGAATAAAAAAAAAAGGAGAGCACAAATGCATAAAACGTGAAATTCTAAAAATTTTTCAGCAGCATCCACCACCATTGAATTCCACCATATTTGCGCAACCACGCTAAGGACTCAATATAGTTATTTTTCAAGCGAGATTGCAATAAAATAACCTACGGGCAGTCGTTTCTAAAAGTTGAAAAAGCGAAGCACTCAACGACTAAAGCAGAAAATGAAAAGCACCATAGGTAAAAAGTAAAAAAAAAATTTAAATAAAAAGTTTGGCGTAAAATCTAAAAATCGAATTTTTCAAATTAAAAGAAAATATTGAGCGCACAGCAAAAACAACAATTTAAAAAGTAGCTAATATGTTTTGAAGTTACATATGTATTTTTTTCGTTTTCCCTTTTCTTTTTGCATACATAACCATAGGCTGGCAACGGTGTCATTCAGTCAAATGCCACTCTGCTAAGACCTCTGACCCATGTGCTCATTCGTTTAATGTCCAATGTTATAGTTTTATAAATATATCTAAATATTGTGATTTTTTGGTTTTTTTGTTGCTTCTTTTCTCCGCTACTCGTTTTGCTGCAATTTTTATTTGTCCTCCTGTGCTGGTTCCATTGAGTACATGTCGCGCAACAGTCGTGCTATCGGCACATTGCCAATGGTCTCTTTGAAGAAGAGTGCTTCTATGGTTGTGGCGCGTATGGTACGCAATGATGGCAGCAGCAGCAACAAGCGACCAAATCGTGTCGCTTGTCGCGCATAACGCAGACGCACATGATCGGAGAGTATGCATTGAGCCTGATCTTGAAGCATCTCCACCGGCTGAACATCGCATAGGCCCGCCGTTTCGGGTGCAAACAATGCAATGGCTTTCATGCAGCCAACCTCGCTGCCGTCGGGCGTAATTTGTCGAAAGCGACAGAGTATTTCCTGTATAGTCTTCATTTCGATTTGTGTCGCTTCGTCTTGCAAAACGCGCTCTTTGATCATTGGCGATTCGAGTATGGGTGTCAGATCAAGCGGTATCGTCCATTGTGCTAGATTGAGCAAAAAAAGTTCTTTCCAGGATTCCTACATGAGAATTGAAAAGGGAAGAACAATAAAAAAGATGTATTAGTTCCTTTCTAAATAAGTTTCGATAAACGAATTGTATAAAATAAGTTTGCTGTAACTCTACGTAACAACATATTACAACTCTACGTAACGTAAGCAAAAGAGTATAACTAGAAGAACATTTTGAATTCTGAAAACACATGTAGCACACCAAGACCTCGCTTTGCGTCTTGGAAACGTTCCAAAATAAAGCGACACAAACTGAATTACGCAAACCAAACAGAGATAAAAATTGATTCTACACTAAAACGTTAGAAACGAAGAAAATGTATGTAACGAATATACCTAAAAACAATTTTATTCACCAATTTTAAATTAATTTAAAAAAAAACCAGAAGTTAAATTAAAAATTGAAAAAAAATTATTGAATGAATATATAACTCGTTGCACAGTGTAACAACGTGGACAAAAGTAGGCATGGAACAGAGATCTGCAACGAATACTTAAAAATAAGAAGTATTCGAGTACTATTCGTTTACAGTTCAGTGATTCAAATCAGAGATTTACAATAAATCACATTTTTGAAGCATGACCTACTTACACAAAAATAAGTATGAATAAGTATAAGTAGTTTCCAAAGTAGTACTCATATGTGATTGATTCGAAAAAAAGTGAATCACATTTTTGAATAATGAGCCACTTACACAAAAATGAGTATGAATAAGTATAAGTAGTTTTCAAAAAAGTATTCATATGTGATTGATTCAAAACAAAGTGAATCACATTTTTAACTCATGAGCCACTTACACAAAAATTGATGTGAATGAGTATATGTAGTTTCCAAAGTAGTACTCATATGTGATTGATCCAAAACAAAGTGAATCAAATAAGTATAGAATGAATTATTTATATTAAGGGTTGCCACCTAATAATATCTATTTTTAAGAATTTTAAACATCATTTAACAGTGTTAGGGCGTCACTGATTTCGAATCTGAAGTCAGAAAGCTTATTCCGAATCCGTTGTCAGAATTTCAAAATCATCTAATTTTTCGTATAATAGGGTGCCACCGAATAACCATATTGAATTTTTAAATTCTGTTAAATGATGTTTAAAATATTTAATAGGACTTATTGTTAGGTGGCAGCCCTATTATAAAAAATTACATAGTTTTGAAATTCTTACAACGGATTCGGATTCAGCGGTCAATTTTTACCAGAAACGAATTCGTAAAAATAAAAAAACTAAGGAATCAGCCCTATTTGCCATATTAAATTTTAAAATTCTGACTTCAGATTCAAAATCAGTGACACCTTAACACTGTTAAATGATGTTTAAAATTCTTGAATATATATATAATTAGGTGGCAACCCTTAATATTTAATTCATTCTATACTTGCTTGATTCACTTTGTTTTGAATCAATCACATACTTTGGAAACTACTTATACTCATTCATACTTATTTCTGTGTAAGTGACTCATGATTCAAAAATGTGATTCACTTTTTTTCCGATCAATAACATATGAGTACTACTTTGGAAACTACTTATACCTCATACCCATTTTTGAGTAAGTGGCTCATTGATTCAAAAATGCGATTCGTTGCAAATCTCTGATAAGGACAAAAAGTCATAAATTTGTAAAAGTAAGTCTGCAAATTTATGGTCAGAAGTCGTAATTATATGTCTAATAGGTCTATGAGTCTATAAGGGTATGCCGATATCTTTTCATTTATGATAGTTATGATATTTATATGTTGCCTTTAAAAAATTTAACGTCAGTTTATTTTTAACAGTTTTGTACTGAATATTTTCCAAAATCACAAAAATTTTAGGATAATTCATATACGAAATTTTAACAAAAATATATTTCACAAGTTCTTGCGAAATAAAAAAGCTTTAAAAATGTAAATAAAAAGTGTAGCAGTGAGGGGACTGCCGACCGAAGCGAAAACATATATGTAAAATATTAGTATTCCCTGGAAGACTTTGTCCTGCCACGGACCACCTTACTGTTATATAAGAATTTTCATGCTAATCGGAAAAAATTTATATTTATATTTTCACCCCCTCAACCTTTGATTATTTCTTTCAAAATATTTTTTATTCAGATAGTATTTTTATTTTATAATTACACCAAACCATATTATTACCTTTACATTGAATATTGTTGATATAAAAATAAAATACAGGGAGCACTATCGAATGAAAAGTAATTCTCAAAAAGGATATTTAATATTTTTCTTTCAATGTACAGGGTCCGCCATATAACTTTTTTTTCAACTAGTGCTTATTTCGTGAATGGTAACACTTAGCTCATGTCTGATTTGACACATAATTAGTTTTATCCTTCCGCTGAACGAATATGGTTGTGTATACGCTTGAACAACGCTGGGAAATATTGCGACATTACTTTGAAAATCATGATGCCGATTTTGCCAAAAAATCATATTTTCAGATGAAGCTCATTTTGATCTTGGCGGGTATGTAAACAAGCAAAATTGTCGCATTTGGGGCACAGAAAACCCGCACGCATACATTGAAAAGCCGCTGAATCCAAAACGAATCACTGTTTGGTGCGGATTTTGGTCCAGAGGCATAATTGGGCCATTTTTCTTCGAAAATGAGCAAGGAGTGGCCGTTACAGTCAATGGCGATCGTTATCGGGCTATGTTGAACGAATTTTTGTTCACAAAAATTGAATAGGAGGATATTGGCAACATTTGGTTTCAACAGGACGGCGCTACGTGCCACACAGCCGAAGCCACACTCGATGTTTTGCGCCCTGTTTTTGAAGATCGCATTATCAGCCGCAGAGCTGATGTCGTTTGGCCACCTCGGAGCTGCGATTTGACACCGTTGGACCATTATTTGTGGGGTGCCCTCAAAGATAAGAGTTATGCCGACAAGCCAGAGACAATTGACGCTTTAAAGGACAATATTCGTGAAGCCATTGGTGAAATACAGCTGCACACAATCAATAATGTGCTTAAAAATTGGACCGATCGTGTAGGCTACTGCATGGCCAGCCGAGGCAGCCATTTGAATGAAATTATTTTCCATTAATAACCGGAAGGATTGTACTTTCAAACAAAAAAAGAAATTAAAGAAAATATTTAGTAGTTTTTTTATAGAATTTTCAAAAAAAAAATTATTTGGCGAACCCTGTATATGTGGAGCTATAGCTAAAATAAAATAATTTTACTTTTTTTTATATATGATATTTTGTTTGATGGGTCTTGAACTCTCTTTTAATGCCTGCATTTGAGACCTTGCTACAAGGAAAACAGAAAACATAGCTAGCAAAGTGCAGTTTATTTTCTGTCCCCAATTAGGTTCATCCGTACATCTGGTTCATCATTAATGCACACTATTTTCATCTTTTATCACTTCATTATTTTTTAAATTATGGGTTTTTCATATAAAAGACAAAGTAAGACATAAACAAAAAATAAATTAAACTTATTGAAATAATTAATATAAACTTAAAATACATAATAATTTACAAATATATAAAATTTGTATTTACATACATATCATTGAATTTCATTTACATTATTTTCACTGTTTGCGTCATTAATCATTCCATTATATTTTTAAAAAAGATACTATAGGCTTATGGTAGCTCAAATAAGCAACAAAAAATTTTGGACGATGCAGTCCCACTCATGATCAAATTATTATTAGGTAGCCTTGACAACTACTTATTTCTCACGAGCTGCAATTTCAAACAAAAGAAAACAATATAAAGTGCGTGTGTCACACACATTGGCAGCTTTCAGCGGAGTCAATAGTTGCTAACTGTTTTTTTTTAAATTTGAGTGAGAAACCTTTGCAATTAAATGATCCATTCACAGCAGGTGACTCCTCTGAATGCGGCCAATGTGTGTGACACACGTTCTCTATTTTGTTTTCTTTTGCTTGACATTCGATGGTCGAAACACGAAATGTCACTCCTACCTATTACTTATTATACCATGTCCCAGTCAAAGAATATGCTGGCGACATTTATAAAACCATAGTAGAATTAGAGAAGGTATATGCATTTCGGAGAGACAGACTGCCGGAACTGTCAAAACAAAGTTGACAGCTCATACAAAATCTGAAAACGATGAATAGCAAAATGCTTGAGTTTGACAATTCTGGCTATGAGAAAAAGAGAGCAGTCAGAAATGCATATAACTTTACTAGTTCTACCATGTATAAAACTACAAATGTTGTTATGTTGGTTATGAAACTCAAATACACGCTCTTGGATATTGGCTACCAGGCGCTAAGAAATGCAATGAAAAAATTAAACAAGGTAGTGTTAGGCCGGAGAGCCGGTGACCGAAACTGTCAAAACGAAGTTGAGATTTTATACAAAATCTGCAACCAATGAGAATGCAATATGAAAGCAAGAATTGGCAAATACATCAAAATGGATGAGTTTGGCAGTTATGGTCACTTAGAAAGAGAACACATTCAGCCCTAACACTACCTTGTCTAATTCTAATTCACCAAGCAACCATCAATAAGTTTATCTGCCGACAAATCGTTTCTTCATAAAGAAATCATGAAGGATATTTACTGTTTTTCTGGCAATATATATGTAGATCTGTAGCTGAACTAAAATACATTTATAACAACAATTACCAAGCAAATCTACTACAACGATGAACAGAGAAGAGCAGTATCACATCGGTTGCGCAACGTTAGAGGGGATGAACCGAATTGGCGGAGGAAAATAAACAGCACTTTGCGGGCTATGTTTTTTGTTTGCCTGGTAGCAAGATCTCAAGTGGAGGCATTAAAAGAGACTTCACAACCAGTCAACAAAATACAAATATGAAAAATTGCAAATTTATTTCATTTTAGCTACAGCTAGCTCTACATATATGTACATTTAAAAAAACACTAACATTCAATAGCTGCATTCCCGTGGTCGTTGATCTAGAGCGCGGCTCTATTTTATTCACAAAACAAAAATTAAAACCAGCTCGCTATCTAGCTCTATTTCTGATCTTAGGGTTTAGACCGCCTGAACGAACGAAAAATTTATCGCGAACAATTTATTGCAATAAAGTCTTCGTTCGGAGTACTGTTTAGACCGCACGAACATCAATCGCGAACAAACATTGGCCGCCATCTTGTTCGTTCAGGCAGTGTAAACAGCAATTTGTGCATTTGGCCGAACATCAATAAATGCAGGGTTGCTAACTCCTTATTTTTATATTAGTAATAACTTATACTCCGTTTCTCAACAACAAATGTCTTGCCACTCCATAACAATATATTACTCGTATTAGTTATTATAGAAAGTACGTGTGTTTAACTTAAGGGCCCTTTTCAATGGGTCTTTTTTAACGAACAAAAATTAAATGTTTTCACATTTTTCGTGTGTCAATAAATTTTGTAAATTTTAAGTCAATTAAATAAAAATTGCTACAAAATTGTATGCACTTATTAAGCAAATACAATTGGTGCTTTTAGTCGTTCGATTTTTATGTTAGATAAATACTTTGTATGTTATAACTTCAAAGAATTGCTTTTAGTCACAAATCGAATTTTCAACTACTATTGTATTTTGGTTAATATCCACATTTTCCTAAAATCTTCGATTAAAAACTCAAAAAGTTTCAGCAGAACCTAAAATCCTGCTATATCAAATAATATGTGCTATCCATAAACTCAAAATTTTCATTAAAAGTTATATAGTTGTTATTAAAAAAAAATGACCTCAAATAAACAGTCGCTTTAAAATTAAACTTTAAATATAGGGTTTTTCCCTTTAAAAATATTAATTTGGTCCTTTACACAACACAATTATATTGCAACGAAAATTAACAGAACACTTTAAAAAACATAAAACATAAATTACTACATATTTTAGTACTTTTCATAAATAATTCTCTTAAGCTACTACCTACTATTTGCAACTTTTCTGTTTTTAAGCACAGCGCAACACCGGATTCGCCCAAAAAGATCGAAGCTTGTTCGATTACAGCGAACGAAGGAATCTTCGTTCGTTCGCCCTAATTTACTGTTTACACCGGGCAAACATCGTTCGCAATAAATTTATAGCGAACACTGTTCGTTAGGGCGAAGAGTTTAAACCGAGCGAATGAACGAGGTTTCTTTCGTTCGTTCAGGCGGTCTAAACGCACGGTTTAAATGCTGCCAAGTTTCAAGCATTTTTTATCAAAACGAACATAGTTGGTAAATCTAACTGCATTATTCAGTATCACGAACAAGCACACCAACGATGAGAAAGACACAAGAAGCAATACAATTTTGTATGGAAAAATGTATTGCTTCTCGTGTCTTTCTCAGCGTTGGTGTGCTTGTTCATGATACAGAATAATGCAGTAAATAACTATTAATTTTCCTATTTTGACGTTTCGCCGCTCAATGGGCGTTTTGGTATTGTTGTTTTCTTTTGTTATTGTTTATAAAACAGCTGTTTCAAGACTTTGATAACAAATTGATATAAAATTGAAGTAACGTTTTTTTACTGAGATTTAATCTGTTCTAGTGCCACGGGAATGCATCTAATGTTTCGCAGCGGAGCAAAGGGAGGGGAAAGAACGATGCATCAGCTGGGGAACTTATTAATGGTTGCTTGCTTATGTTGTCTGAGTTTCCTATCTTGTTATCTTTGCTGTCTGTATTGATGACGGGAGCTACTCGGAAAAAGACAATGACGCAAACTAAAGAATTACCCTCACCAAAATCGTTCAACGCGCCTAAAGAAGTTTTCAGTTTAAAAATTTTCTATGCAACAAAATGGTCCTAGAAGTGCAAAAATAACTAGATTTCTATATGCAATTCCTCCTCCAAAAAAGGAGGAAGTTTTTTTTAAAGGTATGTACGTGGATTACTCCTAAAGTACTTGCCCGATTGCCGCAATTTTTTGTCAACAGATAGATACATTAGACATGGAGGTGCCCATCTAAAAAAGTGGCAGTATTGGTCACAGGGGCGTGGCAATGTTAGAAAAACCCTGTATATCGAATAATATTAACACTAGACTACTGAAATTTACTACAAGGGTAGGCACAATTATTAAAAATTATGTTGAAAAAGTGGGCGTTATATAAAAACGCTGTAACTCGAATAATATTGACACTAGAATACTGAAATTAGGTGCAGGGGTGGGCATAATTATGAAAATTTAATCAGATTTTTATAAAATAAACGCTATGGCTTTGAAGGTTTCATATTCATGTAGAATTTAATATATATATATATGATAATAATACAAAATAGAAAAAAATTGTTATAATAAGATTTCCAATTTAATAATATATATAAATAAATTATCAAATTTGACCAAGAATAAATGTGAAAAGTAATTTTAAATTATTTATTACTTTGTAGTGGTTTTGAAGTTAGTTTTTTTTTTTGGTAAAAAGTTTTTATTTTATTTAAGGTATGTCTTCATATATGCCGTTCTTAAAACATTTTGGTCCCAAATTGGGGTCTAAGACTATATTAGAATAAGGATTTTATGACCATTTTTCTAAAACAATTTATATGAAAAAATAAAAAATGTTTCTAACTTTCATGAAGTTTCAAACGCAATGTAACAAAAAGGACATTTCTGTTTTTTTTAAGTATGTCGTATAAGAACTCTTTCCAAACACGTTCTTAAAATTTGGGAAGCCGAAACTAAAAATTAAGGATCTTATGACCTGTTCCCAGGAGCATATTTTGACGAAAATGCGCAAATTTATATGAAAAAATAACAAATTTTTCATTAATTTTGAAGCACAATTACGTACAAAATACAAGCATTTTTGTATTTTATTTTTTATTTTAAGTATGTGTTAAATGTGTGTTGTCTTTCTTAACACATTCCCAAAATTTGGTCTTCGACTGCTTTTAAATACGATTTTTATTACCACTTTTTTAAAGCATGTTTTGACGAAAATGAGCACCAGTTGCGTACCAAAAAATACATGACAAAGTTACATTTAACGTTTGAAACAAAAAAGAGATCAATTTAGACCGACCGGCATGTTGAACATATCTTCAATGACATCTCAAAAATACTTACTGAAATTTTTGTCCCAAAATATTAACCCTTAGGCTCTGCTAGTCTCCAGTTTTTGAAAATGTTGGCCACATAAAGTTATTTTTCAAAAATATATCAATAGAGAATGTGATGATCGAAATTGCTGAACACGATTGGACTATTTTTTGTTTTGTCCGATCAATATTTCTATTAATATTCAAGCAAACACACTAAATTGACAAAAAAAAAAATCATGGGTGAGGCATTAAGTGATTTAACTTTTTTTTTATAATCATAAAATGATGATAATCATAAAAACCTTGTAATTTTGAATGTGATGTGGTCTAAATTATGAATAGAAAATTAAAACAAAAAAACATATTCCCTCATTTCTAGTCAATTTTGAAATAAAAATTTGTATTACAAATATTCATCTAAATGCAACCCTTTCAATTTAAGTTGATATGAATATAGAATTAGAAAAATCTTTTATCGAGGCTGAAAAAAATTGTTAGGACGATGAGTGTGATTCACTGGAGCAAAGACTTTGCAAAGTTTTAGAAGAATTGGAGAATCGGAATAATTTTGTTTTGTGGTGAAGACTCAGAACGGTGCTTCTTATCAGCGGGTTATATTTGTAGTAATATCCGAAAAAACTTTCTAATGAAAAATAAGACGCGTTGATCAGCTTAATGTATTACTTTAAAAATAATTAAAACTAAAAATTTAATTTTGAAAGTCTTTTCAACCTTAATTTGCCTTAAAAAGAAAAAAAAAAAACAAGTAGACGGTGTCTTAAAAAATTTTTTTAACATTTATGTAATAATACCTTAAACTGTTCTGTATTTTATATTTTTGTTCTTTAAATTAATACAATTTACTGGTCATTTATATTATTTAATTTTTGTGTGTTTATTAACTGTAAGAGTATTAACAATTGTGTGGTATCGTGGTATTGTAGTTTTTTTGCCATAGTTAAAAACCACAATTATCAGCACCCTTTAAAATAGAATTTGTGATTGGGAACCTCCCACTATTGCTTTTTGTTACTATGCAAATTAATCTAAGCTATACAATTTGATATCGAGATCTTATATTCAATATGACCTATCCACAAAAAAAACTTTTTTCAGGAGAGCTATAAAAACCGTTTAAATCTTTCAGTTTGCAAATATTCACCAATCAAAGTAACAGAACGTTGTATTAGAAGGATAACAAGCTTCTATAAGCAAAAAATATTTTATGAAATCTCATACTATTCGTTTAAGTGCAGATAGGTTGTTTTTTATTTCAAATATTTTTGCTTTCTTTGTTCAAATCAGTAGATAGGTTTTTATATTCAATAGGAAAATAAAGATCTCTGTTATCTTAAAACAAGATTTAAATTAATTAAGTAAATTAAGATTTAAAAACAGTTTGTTCGTAGCAATTTGATCTATTCTGCCAGATCTGTTATTCTGTTATGAATCATAAAAGATGCCGACCATAAAAGATCTATTAAAATTGGTATTCTGCCCTTCGAACTGTTATGGTACCCTGTTATCAATCTTCGAAAAATAAAATCTATTACAATTCTTTTAACTTCTGTTATGAAACAGCTGATTGCATAAAGAGACGAGCATGTGGCGGTGGCCAAAACCGCTATTCAAATGGCAATCGTCGTGGTGGCGATAGTGGTAGCTCATCCTACCAACGACAAGATGTTGAATGCAAGAGGAAGCGAATTATTACCTATGATGCAGGCGATACTGGAGATTCCGCATACTATCGACAGGATAAAGGACGCAACAATAAACGTAGTAATACAGAATAAAATTTAAATTTTGATATAAGGCAGAAAAAAAGTATATGTTATTCTGTTGTGTTTCATATCAGATTTCATAACTTTTCTTTTGTGATTTATAACAGATTTCATAAAAAATTGTCTTACAGAACATGAATTTTGATTTCATAACCGATTTTTTGACAGCTCAAAAATTTGTATGGGAAATCATAATAGAATAGCAGACTTTTTTCATACAAAATTCAGCAGAATAGGCCCAAATATTAACAAAAGCAAGAGAAAGATATCAAAATAACAGTGAAGACTGATATTGCTCTATTAGTTGAATCGCTTACATTTTTTCAATATTACAATATCATTAGTTCCAAATTTTTTTAACAAACCCAAAGTTTTGTTTCCCCTCATGCGCTTCGTTGCGTTTTTTCTCCTTTTATTAGAAAAAGAGCCATAACTTCTCTTCCTTTTGCAGATAAGGCCCATTGTCGAGTTATCGTCCGAATCTGCATTAAAACTTATTAATTTTCTAAGATAGTTTCATTGAATTATAAAATGATCTGTTATTTGTCCAAAATCTTTTTTGCTGATGATGCATAAAGCATCTATTCCTCACATACTCACATACAAAAAACTGTATTGTAGATAAGTCAACCACTTAAGGGTGAAAACTCTGCTGAACTGATTTTTTTTTTAATTAAATGTATCTCATAGGTGACAGATGAGTCAACGATTTCTTTGCAATAAAAAACGAGTTTTCGTTTAAAATGTTGATAGGTCATATTGAACATAAGTTCTCGATACATTTTATTAATATATGGCATAAAAAGTTAAACTTGCATTTTGAGCTTCTTCCATTTTTGCAATTAGAAAATAACTGGCAACCGATCATAAATTTATAAAACTTTAAAAACCACGTTCGTTAAACATATCATTGAGCTTCTTAAAATTACCAAACTTTTGGTTTTTAGAGATTTCATGTAAAACAGCAAAAAGTATAGAAACCGCTCAATAATGAGTTTTGTTTTTGTTGCCTTATAAATGAATTAATTTACAATTTTTTAGTTTCAAGTAATACATAATAAGAAGTAAAAACGTTTTGAATTACTTATTTCTTTAAGTTTTCAATCCCCACCTAATTTCGGGATCCCGGGATCGAGAAAAGATTCCAGGATTGGACTCACTAGTATGTACCTACAAGGGTGTAGGCAGAATGAAAATTAGGGGGTGGGCGGCAAGATCTTATAAAATTTTTTTTATCATATCTTTCATTCATTAATTTTACGAGTCAATGAAAATAGTTCAAAATGAATGTATGGTGTCTTATTACCGGATGTTTTTGTATATAATCGACTATAATACTATGTTCACACTAAATGTCTGCAGTGAACTATCCATTCTACTTGTACACACAGATGTATTAAGTAGGAACCTGATATTACTGGAACAAATACAACAAAGAGTAGACCTTAACATATGCTTTGGAATGAGCTGAGAGCGTATCATCTCTTTCTCTGGCTCTCATTGTAGTGTAAACTAGTGCTCTCTTTATTTGTTCCACTAAAGGTCATCTTTCAGTGCGAGTTTAAACTCTAGTCAAATTAAACCTAGCTTAACTCACCAAAAGTGGACGTTTAAACTTGGTTTAACTAGATATTTTAGCATTCGTTGATGTTAAATTGACTTAAAATATCATAAAATGTGTTTCTTTTTTGCCTAAACGGAGTTTAAACGTCCAATTTTGGTGAGTTAAGCTAGGTGTAATTTGACTAGAGTTTAAACTCGCACTTAAAAATTGGCCCTAAGTGAAGTAACACTTTTAACTATTTTTTAAATAGATATATCCTTTCAATATGGATATTACATATCGTTCTTTTTGTGTTAATAATGTTTTTTGTTGTTTTTTACGAGCGCATGTCAATCTTAGGGTCATATGTACCTACGAAAAAATGTCAACTTGAACGCGATTTACTTTTTTTATTGTAGTAATTTTTTAAACACTTTTTTAATATTATGTGCCTTAATTCTTAATTTCATTAAGTTATCTAAAAATATGCATTTGTTGTTTATTTCTTTATAAAATAAATAGAAAACTTAAATGTATTCTACATATGTAAAGTGTTTCTTTTATTGTAGCTTTTTTCCGCTCTTTATTTGTGCGATGTCACATTCTCCAGATGTTCCAAGTAAAGATAACAATAGCCTTGTTCATTAACAAAAAATTGTTACAAATTATTTCAAATTGTAACAAATTTTTACTACTAAAGCGTTCACGTACTAAAAAAACTTACAACGAGAGCATACAAAAGTAGGAGAGAAATAAATAACTACAAGTTTCTGCTAGTGAAATTTTTATTTGCAAGAATTTGCAGCTACCGAAAAAAAATTGTTTGTCAAAAAGAAAAAACCAATCTATTTAAATAAGTGGAAAAAGATATATTTTTGATGTTTTTCTTTTGTCATTTTTTTATGTGTTTTTCACGATGATTTGAGTTAATTTCGAATGGCTTAGTTTTATTTTTGTAATAATTTTAAATATTTGAAAAAAAAACGAATTTAAATAATTTGTTGGGTTTCAAATCAACTGTCAAGTCATTCAATCAGCTGTGACTTTGCAAGTTTCTACTGGTTTTCTATTCGCGTACTTTTTGTGCTTTTTTTCTCTTTGTGACAGTATTTTTCTCAATTATATTGTTTACTCTCTCCCTGCTAGTTGTAACAAGTAAAGTACGTGAACAAACCTAATATTACCGATATATTCGTTTTTTGCGTATGTTCTAAAACTCGTATTTTTTATGCTTGGTAATTTCACTCTCACATGCCCATTCCATCATTTTTTAAAAGGGAAATATTCCAAACATACTCATACTTTTTGTTATATGTTTTTATTTTGCAAATTTTTGTTGTGTCAAAAAAGATGAGAAATCGCATAAAAACGTCTTTTAGAAATGCTTATTATTTTGAAGCAATTCGGTATTGGCAATTTCCAGTTTTATTCGGTTACTACTGATACCCAAACCTCCAATACAAACGGTATTGAAAAGGTTATTTTAATTTCTGTGTAATGCAAAACGTTGCAGTATTTTTCTTTTATAAATTACTGAACCAAAAGCTCTAAAAATTATAACCTTGTAAAATCTGGTACAATTAAATTATAAATCTAAACATTTTCAAACTATATATTTCATGTCAATATCTAAGTTTAAAACTTCCAGTTTAAACAGTACACAATATTTTACAAAATTATACAATATCGTTTTGAAAAGACTGATTTGCTTTTAACTTTTTCAGGTGTAGATTCAAAGAAAAAGGTAAAACTACACATTAAATAAGATCACATATAGAAACTATTAAAAAAGCCATCGATTAAAAAATTCCAGATTTAGGGGGCAATTGCCCCTCCCTTCCTACATAACAAAGTATCTTTGTTTTTTTAAAGGTTTAGTATTATAAGAATAGAAATATTTCGTTGTTGTTTTCTTATTTCCACACACACAGAATTCGTTTAGAAGTTTAATTATCATTTTTTGGCTTCTTATTAAAAAAATTTAATATAAATTACAATATTGATGATAAAATCGAAAATGATAGTATTGAACGCATAACATTATTCAAATTGTTCTGCGTTTACACGATAACTCAAGTAATAGACGAATTAATTATTTTTATTTTGTTGTAAATATTTTGATTAAACTAAACTTTTATATTTGAATTAAATGATTGATGGAAGAAATTTTTACCAAAAGTTTTGGTTTCGGGGTTCGGCCATATTGAAGCCGAATAGCCGAAACTAGCCGAAATTGACAAAAAGGGCCGAAACTGACCGTAACCGAAACTGAATATTCGGTCAGACACATGGATGTCCGCAGGGGGGACGCTTGCCCGCCCCCCTAAGAAGTGACAATTTTTTTTAATATCTTCATATTAAATCAAAAATCCGTAAGCTACAGTTAATACATTTTACGGGAGAGTCAAAAAACTTTCTAAATGGCAATTGTAATTGTAAGTTTCGCTCAAACTTAGGGATTTTAGAACTTTTTTAGTAAAAACATCGTTTTTAGTTGTAGTAAAATTTAGCAGTAAAATGTAATTTGATAAGGTGCATCAATAATCAATAAAAAGGTCGACTTTGAGTTTATTGTAACTTACAGTTTTTTTGATTTTAAATGACGATATTTTCATTATACATACATGTTAATATATTTTGAAGAGAACTCAAAAATACTTTCTTTAAGGTATATTTATAAATAAGGCTGAGCTAAACCATGTATTTTTAAATAGTATGTTGTTCTCATCGCAGTAATAAGTTACGATACCATTTCATTTACCCTTGTTTCACAGGAACTTTTCAGTACGTATACTTACACAAAAAAAAAACCAACTTCAAAACCACCACAAAGTAAAAAATAATTTTAAATTAATTTTCACATTAATTCTTGGTCAAATTTGATAATTTATTTATAAAAAAAAAAAATTAACTGGCCATTTCAGCCCTTGGAAGGACTTTGACCTAGCTTCTATTGATCAATTGTGTTGTGCGTGTTATTAAATGTTTGATCACAAATGATAGAGAACTGGACCTACGTGTTTTATGATGACAACGAACGTCTTATGTTCTCAAGAAGCTTTACATGGTAATTTTTACTCTCTGAGGTTTGCCATTGTCTGCAGAGAGATGACGACCGAACAGAAAAATTAATTCAATTGAAAAAACTTTCTGTCTGAGCTGGAATTGAACCCGGGCTACCCCGCGGTTCTTTAGCTTAGGGGCCGCGCACTCTACCCACTTGGCTACGGTCGCAAATTTATTTATATATATTATTAAATTGGAAATATTATTATATTTTTTTTTCTATTTTGTATTATTATCATAAATATATAAATTTCTCCATGAATATAAAACCTTTAAAGCCGGAGCGTTAATTTAATAAAATTCTGACTATATTAGCGCCGACTTTAAATGTTTTATATTCATGGAGAAATTAACATATTAATGATAATAATACCAAATAGAAAAAATTTATAATAATAAGATTTCCAATTTAATAATACATATATATAAATAAGTTATCAAATTTGACCAAGAATTCATGTGAAAAGTAATTTAAAATTATTTTTTACTTTGTAGTGGTTTTGAAGTTGGTTTTTTTTTTTGTTAAAAAGTTTTTATTTCATCCTTTTTAGAGATTATGACAACAAATTGGCCCATTCTTGTAACACATTTTGGTACCGTAGTCTCAATATTCGAGATACAGTGTTTGCTTACAGTGACGCGCCCTTTGAAAAATTCCACCTACTTTCTTGATTGTGTTTTGTTATAATTCTACCTATTCTTGTACCGAATTTCCGTACCCTAGTATCAATATTATTCGAATTACAGTGTTTTTCTAAGATTTTTACTCCTTTTGTTGAATAACGCCCACTTTTGTGACCATAATTTGTAATAATTGTGCCTACCCTTGTATAAATTTCAGTACTCTAGTGTCAATATTAACTGAGATATAGTGTTTTTCTAAAAGTGACACGCCCTTTGTCTATTACCGCCCACTTTCTTCATAGTGTTTCATTCTTGAAACGAATTTTATTACTCTAGTGTCTATATTATTTGAGATAGAGTTTTTTATAATATTACCACGCTCTATTTTCTAATAACGCCCACTTTGTTGACCGTTATTTGTAATAATGTTCCTACCCCTGTACCAAATTCCAGGACTCTAGTGTCAATATTGACTGAGATACAGTATTTTTCTTATATTGCCACGCCCTTTGCCCAATACTGCCCACTTACTTGATCGTAAATTTTTATAATTATTCCTACCCCTGTACCTAATTTCAGTATCCTAGTGTCACTATTATTCGAGTTACAGCGTTTTTCTAATGTTGCCACGCCTTTGTCGAATTACGCCCACTTTCTTGACCGTAATTTGTAATAATGTTCCTACCCCTGTACAAAATTCCAGTACCCTAGTGTCAATATTAATTGAGATACAGTATTTTTCTTATATTGAAACGCCCTTTTGTCCAATATTGCCCACTTTCTTGACCGTAAATTTTCATAATTCTGCCTACCCCTGTACCTTATTTCAGTGTCCTAGTGTCAATATTATCCGAGTTACAGCGTTTTTCTAATATTGAAACGCCCTTTCTCACATAACGCCCACTTTTTTGACAATAATTTGTAATAATTATGCCTACATCTGTACCTAATTTCAGTGTCCTAGTGGCAATATTATTTGAATTACAGCGTTTTTCTTTTATTGTCACGCCCCTTTGTAGAATACCGCCTACTTTTTTAAACGGCACCTCCGCGTCCAATGTATCAATATATGTTGACAAAAAATTGCTGCAATCGGGCTAGTACTTTAGGAGTTGTCGATGTATAAACATTTAAAAAAAAACAAAGAAACCAACCAACCAACAAGTCGGTTAAAAACTGCGTCCATTCTACGAATATTATTCGTAGTTTTCAGTATCGAATAGGATTCGTAGATTGTTCGTTGTTTGGTACATATTACAAATATTTTATTCGTATTCGTACAAAAACAAATGTATATTGTACGAATACATTTGTTACATTAACTAATAACGAAAAAAAACAAAACATTCTATGTGAGCTGGGGTTTGACGCACGGTTTTTTAGCTTACGGGAACGTACTCTTTCAGTAGACTACGGCCACCTTGCAATCATTTATTTCCTTATATTCGATAATTGTTCAGCAAACCAGGCTAAAATATTTCAGTTGTAAATTTTTTAAACTCAACCAATACTAAATTGTACGAAGCCATTAGTAAATACTAAGAATGTTATGGAAGAAATTACGAAGTTATTGGTACGAGAAATTTAGGAATGATAAGGAATGATATCCCTATTAGTCGAAGATCATTCTTCGGAGCAACAGATGGTAAGAGGCATTTAACCCAATATCGCATATGAACTTGGACGATAAGCACATTTATGTTTTAAAGTAATTAAACACAAGAAGAAAACAAAGTAAAATAAATTTAAAAAACTAAATGTTTTCCCAAAAGCCGGCTTAAAAAATCGTTTTTCTGTTATAAAGATGATTCAGTTTGGATAATTTTAAATTTTTCGTAAACTTAAAAAAACTGCTAATAATCTTGCAGCATTTAAATTTGAGAAAATTGCAGCGATCTAGGCAAGGACAAAGCTTCTAATTCAAGAGAGAAAAAAATTTAGGAAATTCTGAATAAAGTTGGTTTATTTTAGATCAAGCACTAATTTTTAAAAAAAATCTGATGGCAAATTCTTTTTAAGAAAACGCTTTTACATTAGAAAATCTTATGGTCAAAAGTTTTCTTATGACCAAATTTTATATAGGAAACTCGATTTGAAACATTTATTTTATACTTCTTCAAATTCACTTTTTTAACAGGCGTCCACTCATTTTGAGAATTTTTTGGTTTTTTTCGCGTCACGTGCTTTTATTACATTAAGAATTTAGAATCAAGCCTTGCAGGGAGGTTCTGGAATATGTTTAAGAAATGAATGCAGCCCAGAACCCATCTATACATGTACCTCTTTACATATATATTTATTCATGCGTTTTGAATTTAAAAAAAAAATATATATATATATTAAATAATTCATACAATAGATATGTTTTCAAACTTGATTTAAGTAACTTGCATGCTGCTCGATTTAAGAACTGATGCATGTTGAAAAAAGAAATAAGTCAGTTGATGTCCATGCGGGGAACATTTAAAGAATAGCGACAACTCTTATTCCAAAATCCAACCTCCTAAATCCAAATCTGATAACTTTTAGGCCGCTTGCAATTGGTTTATGAGTTGTAGGCCTCCAAAACTGGAAAAAATGGTCTGAAAATCTTGTTGGTTTTTTCATTTTTAAAAAAGAAATATTGGGAAATTTTTGTATTCCTATTTTTTTTTTTTTTTAAAGATCAAAGAACCAAGGCATGCGTCTTAAACAAACAAGGTTTGGTCTTTGACCTGAAAGGAAAGGAATAGATTTATTTAGAGGAACTGATTGGAATACGTGAATTATTGATTAGGCGAAACAACCGTGAAAGACAATTTTAATTGCTTTTAACCGAGGCTAGTGTTATGCCCTAACCTCGGCAAGCATTTTCAGCCCTTAGTTGTTCCATTCCTTTAATTCCACATTTTACACAACTTAGTTGTGGATTTTTAGTTTTTCATAATTCTTAAATGTAGGAAAGAACAAAGAGAGTGAAAAGAACCATGCCCGAGCCCGGATTCGAACCAGGGACCTCTGGGTTGAGAGACTAGCGCACTCTCCACTAGACTAGAAAGGCCGATAAATTTGAAATCCTATAAAATAAAGTAGGAAAATTTTGGGGCTTAATGGTAATAAATGCAATTTTTTATTTAAGGCTAAAGGAGACATCACATTGTTTAATTTACTAAATTACTAGGAATATTTGTTGAGAAAAAATTTTTTGAAATTACATGAAAAAAAAATTAAATTTGAAAATGTTTCGGACATGATACGAGAAAGATTTTTACCCCTATTTGTAATATTTATAATTTTTTTATGTGTACAAGTGTGTCAACCGGTATCATGACCGGTATCATGACAGCTAATTTAGTACCAAAAATCTCAGAAAATATAATTATATAGGTTACATTTTCTTTATGTGCATTCTAGACTCCTTTATGCCTTTGCCCCTCCCCTCTCTAGAATAAATCCTGCGGACGCTCTTGGTCAAACACTACTTATTTCACATTGAAGTGTAATATGAGTTGCACTCACCATTAGGGTCGAGCGAAAACAGTGAAAAAAATTTTTGTTTTATTTTTTGTTGCCTGACCGACCTACCAAATGGTTCTACTTGATGAAAAATACGGTGCAAAAAGTTCAAGCCCATTCCCAAAACATGTCTAGGTTACATAATAATGATAAAAAAGCATATGAACCAATGGTTCTTTCACAATTTTTTGGCAGTAAACGGTAGTTTTTACTAAAAAAATTAAATACATAAAGCTCTGCTTATTTCATTCATGATCTTCAGATTCTTCAGGTTCCCCTAGTGACCAAAAGTAATGGCTCTTTGTATAAAATTTGGGGAGTACTTAATACGGCTACGAATAAATCCATGTCTGGCTTCTGCACCAGGTCGCCAATGACGCCTCTGTCACCAGTTTCACATGTCACTCAACTGACTCAGAATGGCATGGGAGCATCCCCACCCCTTCAAATTTTAAACATGTCTTAAGCAGTTGTGTGATGTCTCCCTCAGTAAGTTTTTGGTTAGCACGTGGTTCCAATGGATTCTTCCAGCTTATCAACTGAAAGTACTCCTCTGCTTCAAAATTTAAACTAGGAAGCTCAAATTTGCGTATTTCCTCTTTCTGAATAGGAACAGTTTTTGATGCTTTAAGAATTCTCCGTAACGCCAGTTCTTGTATGTGTGCCCGCTCACCTTCAGGCATTTCCAATACAATGTTTTCAGAGTGAGTAAAATAACAATTCCTCTGAATAACTTGGTAAACGATTGTTTTAAATTCTTTCAAGAATGAACTTTTCCGCCATACATATTTCATAAAGATATTATAAATGTCATATATTTGTGCTACGACACAGTATACTGCCGTCATAAGGAAGAGTGCGGCATCTAGCATGAAAATCGAAATCCGTTTTATTTTTCTTCCTTAATCATCTTTATTTCATCTTCAAGAAAATAAAATAAAAATTACTGAATTCCAAAATCTACAGTTTTTGAAATTTTAATAAGTTCGGTAAAATATCATTAATTTTTAAAACAAACTGGAATGAACTATCCTGAAGAACCAAATATTTATAATCATCTTAACCTTACTGTGTGATTTTTAGATAAATTACTTTAAGTCGTTTATTTCAAAATATAGAACTATGTAGCTGCCGCACTCTGCCTTAGGACGGCAGTATAGAGGTATTTTTTTTTTAAATTTTAATAATAACTATATTTAATTAAAGTGTAAAGTATTTAATAAAATCATCCCCGATGCTATGCATTGCTTGATCGCTTAATTTTCACGCGTTTTTGTTGCGAGAGTTTCAATAGGTTTTTTTTTTATTTATTTTTATTTTTATTTATTTATCAAATTAAAGGCTTACATCATTACACTTAGAACTATGTTCTTTTATAGTACAAAAATCATTTAGTTTAGATAATTAAATAAGAATTTAATTAGATTAAAATTATAACAACCGGTTTTAATTACCGACATTTAACAATATTTTAGATTAAAAGATTATTACATATACATTAGGGCGGGTCAATTTGTATGGACGAATTTTTTGGAGGTCTGGCTCAGCGAAATTCGTAAAAAACATGTAATTTCAAGACTTTTTCTCCACTACAGCATATACAAATTCTGAAAAAAAGCTGTGCGGACTTTCGTAAATAGATTTGTTTCTCAATTATAAAATATGAATGTATGAATGTATGTATATGAATCTATTTACGAAAGTCCGCACAGCTTTTTTTCAGAATTTGTATATGCTGTTGTGGAAAAAAAGTCTTGAAATTACATGTATTTTACGGATTTCGCTGAGCCAAAATTTGACCCGCCCTAATATACATATATCATATATTATAATAAAAAATGAGTTCATACATTAATACAAAAGAAAAGAAAAGAAAAAACAATAGAAAAGAAATAAAAATAACCTTTGAAATAGTTTAAGCAACTTGCAGATACTATGCAGTAGAGAAGAAAGTTAAGATAGATTGCCTAAAAGTACCTCTCCTAGTTATTCCTCTTAACCATCTAGGTAGCGCATTCCAGAGTCTAATGGCGTTAATGAAAAACAAGTAAGAGGTGTTTAAAGAATTATGCCTAGGTACAATAAGAATAGGACTTCTTCGAGACATTTTAATTTTTCATAAAGATAACGAGGTGATTTTTCATTAATAAGTTTGTGCAGGTATTTACAGTTTCTTGCTTTGATGTATGATGTTATGTTGCAACTAAGGATTGAATTTCTAAAGCTAGATAGGTGTTCATATCTTCGTAAACCATAAGCATAACGTGTGGCGTAATTAAAATCTATTTGCAATTTTAATTGAGAAGATGAGTTGAGCTTACTGTACACTGTTTCAGAGTATGTTATCAATGGTAAAAGTAATTGTATTACCAACTTACGTTTTATATTTACAGGAGTTACACTAGCAGACATTCTCAAATTACGTAGGACATAATAAACTTTTTTCACTACACTGTTCACATGATCAACACAGGACAAAGATTTACAATTTTTGACACAACAGCTAGCTTATTTATTACAATTAACAAATCAGGGATATCATTGATACAGATTTTGTACTTACAAATAGGCGGGACATATGACTTTAATGCATTCAATTGCAGACCATTGCTCCTGGCCCACTCATTGACGCTGTTGAGATCTTCATTCTTTCTACAACAGAGCTCGTCAAGATACCCTGTTCGTCTTGAAATATAAAGCTGAACATCATCAGCATATGCATGAATAAATGCAGGTTTGCAAACATTAAGAATATCATTTATAAATATTGAAAATAACAGAGGACCAAGTATGGAGCCTTGTGGAACACCATTTAATAAAAACTTGTACTGAGAGGACAATTGACCAACTTAAACTTTTTAGACCTATTACACAAATAACTGGAAATTAGATTGACAGCACTATTACAGAAACCAAATAGAGTCTTAAGCTTATGACACAAATACTAATGAAGCTATCAAAAGCTTTAGAGAAGTCCAGCAGACAGAGTATAGTCATAGAACCCGCATCGTATTTAGGTCTTATATCGTCAATAACTTTAACAGCAGCTGAAGAGCAACTAAGTTCAGCTCGAAAAACAGATTGAAAGGGGGGATAACAGGTTTCTGCCGAGTATAAAATTATTGATTTGCTGAGCCATGAGTTTCTCACAAACTTTTAAAAGAGGCGGTAAAATACTAATTGGCCTAAATCGCTGGGACCATTTGGATTTTGCTTTTTTGCTATCGGTAATACAGTGGCCACTTTCCACTTGATGAAGACGTGAAAAAATTGATGATATGTGTTAGGGGGCTGATAATGTGGGGCAAAATGATTTTAATAAACTTTATGGGAATGCCATCTGAACCTATTGCGTTTAGCTTAATCTGCAAAACATATTTACTTACATCAAGCTCATTTACTGGAGCAAATTCAAAAGACTGAAGCATAGAGAGACCAGTAGGAGGATAAATATTATAATTAGGAGTAGAAACAGAATCAACAAAAAATTATTTAAAATTTCTGGACTAATATTGCAGTCAGTGTTGTTTTTATTGAAGACCCCAATAATTCCAGTTTTGATTGGAAGGGAGGGTTGAAGCTTAGCCACAAAATAGCATGATTTAGCCTGTCTTACTAGTGAAACGGATTCATTCCTCGATAGTCTATATGTTTCCCAGTTTGGTTCGGTTGGGTTCGGTTGGGCTAGGTTGGGTTTCTCTTCCATATCGATCGATATTTGTTTCTTCTTCTAATGGAATCTAAGACATTGACTGAAAACCAAGGGCAAGCTGAATTCTTTATACAAATTGTGCGTTCAGGGACATGTTTCTCAAATAAATATTTTATGAATTCAATAAGGGAACTAAGTTTATCGTTAATGTTATGGTGAAGCCAGCAATCATTAAAGGTTGTCAATGAATTTTTATAAGTACATCTCAATAAATTTTACATTTATTCACTTATCCTGCTAGTAAGTGATAAAATTATTCACTAAAAATATTCACTTGATATGTGGAACCTCAAAATTACAACATTTTGGGCCAAAATTTGGTGATAATTTGATTTCAAGCATATAACACAATTTAAAGACTCAGGAAGTTTGAATTTTAAAAAAAAAAATTCGCTCCACCCTACTGACCATCTCCGATTTTGCTCAATTTTTGTTCTTAGATTTGTTTATTGGTTTAAAACCAAATCCGGTGATTGAGACTTTGAAATTTTTTTCGCGGACCCACAGTAATGCAAATACCAAAATAGGGTCAACAATAAACTTGTTCATAAAATTTTTACTTAATCACTAATGTGAATAAAGAGTAAAGCTATTATTAATTACAGTTACAATCAGAAAATAATAAATGTAATTAAAAATAAATGTATTTTACAAATTTGGTTTCAACTAGCTCTTAGCTTGCCTATTGATCTATAACTTCGTCATTTTAGACTCTTCATTCTACCAAAAGTGTGACTTTATCCCATCATGTTCAGTATTGAATATGACTCACCTGCAATAACAAATGCTGATCATTTTTGGATAGCGTTTGAAACGGCATCAGGCACTTAACCCAACGCACCGCCATAAAGAGCAGACGCGCCGTAGTTTCCTGTAGCATTTCCCATGACAAGAGACGTGAATCCATGCCAATCAGTTGTTGTGGCAGCGCAGGAAACAGTATCGAATTGTGAACCTGATATTGAATAATCTCCTGACACTTATCCGGACTGAGTAGTAGCTCTAGAAAACCATTCTGACGCGCAGCATACAAAGCATTAGCAGCTGCGGCGCTCGAAGAGCCGCTCGTGCCACAACCAATAATATTGCTGGATGCACACGATGCCGTGGGGCTGCTTGTTCCATTATTATTGTGGTTTCCGTTGTTGTTGTTGTTGTTGTGATTTTTGTTAAAGCTAATAAAATTGTTGTTATTGTTATTGTTATTGTGATGAGTCATTCCATTATTGCTGATGTTATTGTTGCCATTGCAAAGGTTGTTGGGTGAAGCTGGTGACGTTGCATTGGTATTTGGTGATGGTGCCGGAGAAGCAGCCGCTGAAAGTGGCGGTGTGGCTGACGGTGTTTCAGTCTCCACATTTACACGTGAACTTTCGCTGTCATCCGAACTGTGTCCACCGATGCTCGAAATAGATTGAATAGAATTTGTTGGTGAAGGCGAAGAATAGTTGAGGGTACCCAATGTGGCAGCCGACGTTTTGCCATAGAAATCAAGGCTAGTCGAAGAGCTGCCACCACCAGCGCTGCCACCCGAAGAACCACCACTGGTAGTCAAATCATACATTGGCATGTGAAGCTGCGCACCGCTGCTACTGCTGCTGGGACTGCGATTGGCAGGTTGTACTGCTGCGGTGCTGGTCATGGCGCCAACAATAGTGGCTGCCGTTGTAGCTGTTGCTGTCGCCGAAATGGCAGGCAATTTGCTAGCCGCTTCGGCTATTAGGCTATGATGCATTTGCGGCAGCAGATGTGAGGGAAATGGTAAATGAGGATGTGGTGCACCGACTCCATTGCCACCATTTTGTAGTGCATTATGATGTGCCGCTGCGGCCAGCGCATGGCCGGGATGATGAAATGCCGTCGGATGGCCATGTGGCCCATGAAAGCCTTGCGAAGGATGTGTTGAGATGTGTGAGGTGTAGTTAAACGATGCTGAGACATTTGTGACCAATGAGACGGGCAAGTGGGCTGCATGAGGGTGGTGCGGATGATGCGTTGGCATGCCATTCCCATGATGATGATGATGGTGATGATGCGGGTGATGATGGTGATGATGCAGCTGTGGATGCAGTTTTGGCTTACGGGGACCACGTTCATGTTGAACAGCTGAAAGATGGAAAAAACATCAACGTTTAAAAAGAGCAACAAAAATGTGGTCGTTTGGGTGATTTGAAGAAAATTAAATTAAAGTAAGTTCGAACCATTTTCACGATATACGAGTAGAATGTAATTCTGTAGAATGTTATAAGTGATATAAGTTCTTATAGATACTTTTATATTATACGAGGTGTCCTTTGCCCGATTTCGAGAAATGACCTTATTTGCGTTCTAGGGTAGAATTTAAGTTGGCAATTTTATGAATGTATACCCCATATAAAAATGAATTTACAATATTCTCTTTTCAGCTTTATTTTTCTTAACTATTCTCACAAACATTCTTTAACTTTTCCACTTTTTAGACAAAAGTAAGACAAATTTTAAAATGGAAAGTATTCAAAAGTTTTAAGTTTATTTGCAGGAATCCCACTCATCCAGGTAGCTCTGACTCTTAGGGTAATTTTAATTAAGGAATTATAAAATGTAGCACCCAAAGCTCAGCTCTTATTTTTTCAAAATAAATAAAAATCTCTTCAAAATTAGGGCATAAATACATCAAGCTATTCACTTCCAGTTCATACTCTGTCGATCAAAGGCATCGTTTTCTTTCATTTCATTCATCCTTGTATAAACAGAAAAAAAACCTTGACGTTTGCTCCCTTTTCCAGCATGCCGATAAAGTTTTTGCGTATTCAAATCGAAAAATTAACTTTCTATTTATTTAAATACTTAAAAACAGATTATCGCAATTATACACTCAACTGATTTTCATGCAAATCATCTGCTCGGAGGGTTCAAATCAGCAAAAAGTTTTCATTTCAAATACGCATATAGAGAAGTAAAACAGATGAAATAAGAAGCAATGAAACACATACACTCACATTCTAATATAGCGGCAAAAAACATTTTGTAAGAAAAAACTTCACCAAGAGGTTCTAAAAATTACGAAAAAAAAATTAAGTGCATTATTTTGGGTTGATTTAATTATTACACTAAAGAAAAAATTTTCTATTAAAAGTGCTAGTTTTGCTAGGGAAAAAAATTTTAATAACGTTTGAATTATTATACTAGGCGAGACAACACAAATGGTTTTCGGTAAAATATTAAAAAACTTTTTAATTGTATAAATGAGTTTTTATTAATTTTGGTTTTTTTGAACACAACTCAGTAACGGATTCTCCGATTAGGTTACCAAAATCGCAAAAAATTCGCAAAAAAAACTTAATTACAACAAAAAAATGATCTGACATAGTTTTTCAAATTGTTTTTTTTTTTTGTTCCGGAACAAACTTGCATGAAAGTACTAAAATAGTATTAATTTTCGTATTAAGTAATTAAAATATTATAATAAATATTAATAATTTAAATATAAAAATGAAAAAATTTAATTAGGTAATAAAATATCTTATAAATTTTCTTTAAATTAATCCAAAAATTGTCTGCAAAATTTGGCTGAAAAAATTATTTGTTATTATATAAACATTCTTTTTTGACAATTTAAGTTTTTTTTCCGAAACAACAAAAAATCGAAAAATTTTGAGATAAGTTGTTTTTTATTTATATAATTTGAAGCCAAATCGCATGATCAGTTTAGTTGTAATCAAAAATGTCAACTGCTTTATGCCAAATAGAAAAAGAACATTTAAGTTCAAGGCGACATACACTCTAAAAAATGTATTTAAATTCACTTCTATTCAAGTATTAATTTTAGTGCTGAAAATTGTAATTTTCCTATCAATTTGGTATTAATTATTATTTACTACTTAAATAGTAATAACTTCACTCAATTTTTGAAAATTCAACATTTTTTACTGCCAAGATGATAGTAAAGGGTTTCCAGGATATCATCTCTTTTGGCGGGATTGTTGTCAGCGTCACCATTTAGAAGTTTAGTTTGTTTTTCTTTGCGTGAGTGTACTCTGGATATCCCGTTTTCATCCTTGCAGGAATAGGCCCCGGATTTAAAACTATCAGAAAGTTTTCGGGCCTCATTCCCGAGGCTCGCACTCGTGCTCGCGCTTTGCTGTCTCTCTTTTTTTTTGCCTTAAATAGTCTCTCTTCCCTTCTCTTGTCGTTGTATCGCTCCTTTGCAGCACATGTTACAACCGACTGCAGGGTGACCTTGTAGACGGCATCTTTCTCTGCAGTGGCGTCGCGACTACACCATTGCGTCATACCACTGTTTTCGACGAGGGTGGTGGTAGCCAATCACCTCTTCAGAAACCGCACACATGGATTAAGAAATTTGTGTGCTTTTTTAGCCTTACGTTTGTTCTACGTCCAATGCGATTGACCTAAGCTTCATCACTTCAGACTATGAATTTCCATTGACTTTCAGTCCAACTCCAGTTTTCGCAAACTCCACGCGCCATTGTCTTTGCTTAGAGGTAATCAATGGATTCTTGTGTGCTATTCTTCCGTGTTGGCCGATTTCGACTAAACGCCGTACGAGAGTTCATTTTGATATGGAAACACTGTAATCCGAGTCAACTTCACGTTGAATGCCTATAGCAGTTTTTTTTTGGTCTGCTTCTGAAATACGCTTGTTTTTATCAATGTAGGCTGCGGTTCTCCGTAGGTTTTTTTCGTGCAACGTTCATGTGAGTCTCATAGTTTCGAAAATGCTGAAATGCATTAAGTCCAATATTGTTGGAACATCTCATTTGGTCAGCAATGTTGTGGTACGAAAGTCCTGTCGCTTGGATCTCAAAAAGAGCTCTTCTTAAGGCTCTTGGCTTTACATATTTTTTTATCAAAAAGTTTTTATTATTTGGACTTAAAACACTTTTGAATTTGTTACTTACTGATTTATTTAAGGAAACGATAATTTTATTTAATGAATATAATGGAAAAAACATTTTTTAAGCACAAAATATTAACGGTGAATCAAACCACGCATAACCCAGTGAACAAAATATATCGATAGCAGATGCGTTTTTAATTAGTTGGCAACAGCTGTATTTTCCTTGCCGACCTTAGCGTGGAAGTCACCAAGCACGATTTTTACCTCGTGACGGGGCAGCGCTCATAAGCATTTTCAAGACGCTCGTAGAAAGTTCCTTTAGTCTCATCGTCCTTATCTTCTGTCGGAGCGTACGCACATATTAGGCTTGTATTAAAGAATGTAACCTTGATGCGGAATATTTCAAGCCGTTCGCATCCAAACCCGTAACTCTCCGCATGGCCGCTGTAGTAGATATCACAAGGTGCATGCCAAATGCAACCCTGTTTCTTCCATCGCATTTCTTGGATAGCAGTGATATCAGCTTTGTGTTGACGTTGCCCAGGAAACACCACGTGGAGGTTTGAGTTTACTTGAGACGATTTCACATGGTTTGCATGACAAAGGCATCAGTGGTCCACACCTTTTTCAAAATTGAAGATGGAGCCAACGTTACCTTCAACGGTGAGCGCTACAGGCAAATGAATGTGAAAAAAGTTATATACCTCTAAAAAAAACAAATTTTATATTAACAAAAGTCTTTTTTTATTAAAAGTATCTACTCTTTGAAAGATAGAATAACGTATAGTGAAATAAGGTTCGTATGCTAGGGTTAATCTTTTTATTGTACTTTGTCGTTCTTAAAAAAAAAATTAATGTCTAACCCAGGCCTATTCAATACAAAAACTGGCATAAAATACTCAAAACATTGTATCTTTTCTAATAAATAAAAGGAACTTAAAGTAAATCTTTGATTTATTACATAAAAAAAAAAATCTTAAAAAGCTTCTTTTTTATATGTAAAATATATTCTAAATCCATGCAAACATTTCAAAAGCTTTATGCTAAGTACCCACTCAAACCATACCCATGTTGTAAGATGCGGCTTATTATTTTCAGCATCATTTCACGGCAGCTCAATACCACGTCTAACATCATTCCAACTTATTTTTAAAGATCCACTTAAAAGAGTGCGCAAAAAACTGCTTGTATAAATAAACTGTGAAGTGGTAACAAATTATTTGCTTGCATAAACCCCTCCCCCCCGCTGACTGTCATGACATTCCATATAGAGTGAACGTTTTGTCGTCTTCATCAAGATGAAGAAGAAGAAGAAGACGACGCTTTATAACAGCGCGCTCAACATTACCATGAGCTATATAAACCGCCATTTATAATGGTCCTCTTCGGTATCGCTACCGATTAAAATGAAAAGAAAAAAAAAATGTGTTTTTCTTCTTAGATTTTCCCATCATTACTTTGTTGCTTCAGGAACTGTGTGGTGCTTTGGTGTGGCGCCGGGTAGTACAGGGTGGTGTAGCAGTGTCATCATCATTATTCACTTGGTTGCACGTTGCGTGCCTGTCATCGATAAATGAAGACAACTTAACATCCCGTTCTTTTGCTGCCTATTCAGCCTATCGGCTTATTGTGCGCTGTAGCTTGCCATTTCTTCATGTCCCCCAACAATCCTATTGGCCTGGTTTTGAATGTTTGTGCTTTTCTTATTTTCTTTTATGATTTGTTGTTTATTTGTTGTATTTTCTCATTTTTATACTTTGCTTTTATTCTTTCTTTTTTATTTGAAACATCAATTTTGATATCTTCTTATATTTTTATATTTAGTTTTTATTGCCTTATTTTTATTTCTTGTTTACTTAAAATTTACTTAATACACGCATTTTATAATGAACAGTAGCAACAACAACAACAATATACAGTATACACCATGGTACTAGCTTTACACCCTCTTTTAAGTGGTAATTTGTTGAAATCACCGTCATTTGTTAAGTGATTTTGTTGATCTGAATAATGATTATGTTACTTTTGCCGTTGGTAAATAAAGTGTCTTTATTTTGTGAAATATGCTTATGCAATGAAAGAGTATATTTAAAGTAGGGATGTGATGGAGAATATTCAATAATTTGTCATCCGAATTCTCTGAAGACAGACCATTTTTAACCGACCTCAAAAAGGAGGAAGTTCTGAAGTTGGTTGATTTTTTTTTAAATGTATGTACATCGATAACTCTTAAAGTACTTGCCCGATTGCCACAATTTTTTGTCAACAGATAGAGATATTAGAGATATAGTGAGCGGTATTCGACACGGGGGAGTGGCACTATAAGAAAAACTTTGTATATCGAATAATATTAAAACAAGAGTACTGAAATTTAGTACAAGGGCAGGCACAGTTATTAAAAATTATGTTAAAAAAGTGGGCGTTATTCGGTAAAAGGCGTGGCAATATAATAAAAACGCTGTAACTCGAATAATATTGATACTAGGGTACTGAAATTAGATACAGGGGTAGGCATAATTATAAAAATATACTGTGAAGAAAGTGGGCGTTATTGGACAAAAGGGCTTGGCAATATAAGAAACATACTGTATCTCAGCTAATATTGATACTAAGGTAGTGGAAGTTGGTACAGGGGTAGGAACAATTATTACAAATTATGGTCAAAAAAGTGGGCGTTATTCGATAAAGAGCGTGGCAATATAATAAAAACTTGATAATAGTAGCTCGAATAATATTGACTCTAGGATACTGAAATTAGGTACAGGGGTAGGCATAATTATGAAAATATACTGTGAATAAAGTGGGCGTTATTGGACAAAAGGGCGTGGCAATATAAGAAACATACTGTTACTCAGTTAATGTTGACACTAGAATACGAAAATTCTTTACAAAAATGGGAAAAATTGTTATCATAATCACTAAAAAGGAAGAAATAAAAACTTTTTAACAAAAAAAAACTGACTTCTGCAAAGTAAAAAATAATTTTAAATTACTTTTTACATTAGTTCTTGGTCAAATTTGATAATTTATTTATATATAGTATTAAATTGGAAATCTAATTGTTATAATTTTTTTCTATTTTGTATTATTATCATAAATATATTCATTTATCCATGAATAAAAAACCTTTAGAGTCGGCGCTTATATAATCAGACTTTTATAAAATAAAAGTCTTCTTCCGGCTTTAAAGGTTTTTTATTCATGGAAAAATTAATATATTTATGATAATAATACAAAATAGAAAAAAAAATTATAATAATAAGAATTCCAATTTAATACTATATATAAATAAATTATTTAACCAAGCTCCTTCAGAGCTCCTCAGGGAGGGTAAAGGTCTTGCTACAAATCTTGGCGTGGATGCCGTTCCAAAATTTGCACTTATAATCCGTTGCTCTCTTTGCTTTGACGTTATTAACCCTAGGATGTGCGACTGGAGGCGGTAAATGACCCTAGGAGGCGGTAAATGACCCTACTGGGCCTCGCGAGCAGGGTTGCCACTTGTAAAAAAATTTAGTAACCAATATTTCATCAAAAAATTACCAAAATTATATAAGAATTAATTAAATAAACATTTTTTTAAAGTAGGTAAATAACAAAAAATATTATTTTTATTAATAAAAAAAAAATTATTCAACGTAAAAACACTTAAAATTATAAACAGATATGGTGGTAAAATAAATTAAGTTAATATTGTAAAGTATTATATTTTTCTTGTTTTTAAAATTTTTTATTTTTAAGAACTAAAAATCATAAAAGTAAATAAAAAGTAAGTAAAATTCTTAAGCTCATATACTTATAAAAATGAGACTTATATCTTTTTTATTTGAATTAAATAAAAAAATAAATACATACATACATATATTGAAAAAGTATAACTTGTTTCTTGTTTAAAATTTATTTATTATATTAATATAAAAATCACAAATAAGTAGTAAATTCAGGTAAACGTAATTTTTTTGTCACAAAACAAAAAAATAATAAATTAATGGTATTATAAAAATGAGATCCTTATCTTCTTTATTTCAAATTAGTAGGTACTAAAAAAATATTTTAAGAAAGTAAATGAATAAATACAAAGATATGGCATTTAATGCTTTAAATTATCGGTTTCTTCAAGTTTAAATTTTAATCATTTTGTAATAACTAAAAATCAGAAACTACACAGGTCGTTTGTTTTATAGGATATCAATTCTAACTACGCTCACTGATTTTAAATATCAGGAAACTTTTTCACCATCACCTCAAGTTAAGGAGTTATGAAAAAATATGATATACAGTTATTTTTCCAATAACTGCTCCTAAGCACAAACTATTGCATAGTATTTAAAGCTTTTGCTGATATCTTTTTTCGTTTTAGAAAAAAACATATTGTGAGAGAAACAATACTTTTATTAAACTTTTTCAAAGCAACTTTAAGCGGCTGGAAAACCCTAATTTTTCATTAAGTTAGTTTAGGAATTTTTCTTAAAAATTTTTTATGTAATCAATTTTCGTTATTTCAAAATATATCTGGAATTATCCGCAGTATTTGCAAAGGTAAAATGTATGCTTAAATTTCAAAGACAAAAGAAATTTTTATGATTCAGACAATTCACGGTAGCAAATTTTTATATTAGGAAAAAGTTTTAAACATTATGATTTTTTAAGGCCATTATCTTCAAAACAAAAGATGAAAAAGAATTTGTTTACAAAATTGGATAGACCTAATCAGCCCTATTATGAATAACTTTTCAAGTGGAATCGAAAATGAGAGTTTTAATTTTTAAGATAAACCTCAAGAACATTCAGGAAACTTAACGAGGAAAAAAACATTCAGGAAAAAATAACTTAAAAATGTCCAAAATGTTCTAGAGCTTAATCTTAAAAATTAAAACTCCCTTTTCCGATTCCGCGTGAAAAATGATAAATGATAAGGCTGAATATTACCTAATCAAACCTGTCAAATACGATCGAAATCGACTGATGCAATTTAAGGGTATTATTCTGTTGAACATAACAGGTTTTTACATTTTTGCCTATAACTCATAAACTAAGGCTGATGGCGAAAAAAATCTCAATTTTACATCTAAAAATCTTCTTCTGGTGACCACACGTAATGAGGCTTGTCTCTTATTTCGCAGAGTTCCTTTGAAATCATTTTGCTATTTATTGTATTAAAATCCAACTAGTTTCGTAGCTTCGTTTTTATAAGAGACTTCTTTGTTAACATTAAATTTCAAGATTGAAATTTTTTGACATTTTCTTTTGACATGATTCGCAATATTTTCAGATAATGCGTTGATTTGAAATACAATTTTTTATATAAATCTTGCAAACAAACTGATTATTTTGAATTTTTTGAATTTGAAGTTGAAATTCAGAAAGCGTAAGTTGTATTTCAAAATTTTAAAATGCAGTTCAGAAATCATCAATAGTATTTCAGAAATATGAATTGTAGTTCAGAATCTGCAATATGTATTTAGGAAAATAGGAAAAGTAGTTCAGAATGTGTAATATTATTAGTATCTAACCCTATCAAACCTGTTTTTTTTCGAAAATTACCCTTTAACAAAACAACCGATTATTTGAAACGTGAAATAATTCGCGGATTCTGAAGAACAATGTCCCTTTAAAAGTTGGTAATTATAGTTACCAACTTATACGTTGGACGTAACGATATTAAAGCCATGCGTTGGTGCATCTATTTGAACGTGCACGCACTGTGATTTATTGCATTTCTCACAGTTGACTGTCATCTAAAAACACTTGAGAGTTTGATTAGCTCAACACCAAACGAAAGCCTACAACGACAAGCAATATACACTTTCTCTCTCGGCAATCCATGCACGACGTGTTTTTGTTCGTCACCACCACAAGCAATGAAATTGAATCATTAAGGGTAGGATGAGAAAAAAAGCAATATATGTAGGCTTGCCATAATTTCAAAAACGAAATTCCGGACATTTAAACTTTTTTTTTTTTTGAGGGGGGAGTGTTATTTTTCTCAAAACTTTTTTTTTATTTGTTAGTATTTATTTTAAAAAATATTTCAAAATAAAAAATTAATAAAATGAAAGTAAAAAAGTAACAATTCAACAAAACTTAAATATTTAAAAAAGGAACTTAAATTATTTTTGCACTAAATAGGTGTCAAATGTAAGGCTACTAAGTTGCACACTTTATTCTGGAGCCGTTTCTTTGTAAGGGTCCGAAAACCACTAGTATTTTTCGGATGAAATCGCCTTTTTTATGAACTGCGCATCTACTTTAATTTTGTGGTAGAAAGCAGAGCAGTCTTTGCAACTATTAATTTTAATATTCAGGAGAGCTGTAACAACAGATATTCTCAACCGACCACGATCTGGATTCCATAGGTGTTTCATAAGTAAAAATGTTCATTCCACGACGACAGATGTTCCTGGGATGCACATTATAAATTCAACAACCATTGATACATTTTTTAAGCCCACATTTCTTTCTCGCGCTAATTTACTAATTCTCATCCATTTATTTTCGCATGATACTTTTTGCCATTTTTCTGTGAGCTTTTCAAAATTAATTATATGGTTCGCGTAAACTGATCTCATCAAACATTTCATCTGCATCTATTTCATATGCTGTTATATGCGAGTGGTGTTTGCCTCATTTGGATTTGAGCATTCACGCATGAATTGAAGTCAACGTTGTTTTGCAGCAAATGGTATAAACGCTTCTATTTTTCGGTGGTCAATTTTCTTGATTAAGTTATTGTAGATAATAGCTGTTTCAGTAGCGCTTATCTTATCTGATTCAATGTTAAGTATTGCATTTTGCAATATATTTGAATATTTTTTGATTTCTTAGGCCAAATTCCGGACAAAATCGCAGTTCCGGACAGGGTTGAAAATTCCAGACAGTATGGCAAGCCTAAATATATGGCAATAAATCATTTGGATCATTTGGATCATTTTGATAATTTTAATCAGTGGTCGTCAGCGCCTAACTAGACATTTTTTTACACCAACTTCAAAATTTTCAAGATTGACAAGGTAAAAATGGGTCGCTGAATCCGAATCCATTGTCAGAAGTTCAAAATTATAAAATTTTGAAATAATAGGGCTGCCACCTAATAATATGTATTTTTAAGAGTTTTAAACACCATTTATCAGTGTTAAGGGGTCGTTAAAATCGAATCTAAAGTCAGAATTTTAAAATTCAAGATGGTGGATAGGGTTGCCACCTTAATTTTTTTGTATTTTTATAAATTCGGGGCTGGCATAAAAAAAATTTACACCAAAAATGGGTCGCTGAATTCAAATCCGTGGTCAGAATTTCAAAATTATAAAATTTTAAAATAATAGGAAACATCATTTCACAGTTTTAGAGAGTCACTGATTACGAATCTGAAGTCAGAATTTTTAAATTCAAGATGGTGGATAGGATTGCCACTTTAATTTTTTTATTTTTACGAATTCATTTTTATTTTAAAAAGTAAAAGCAACCCTATTATTTCAAAATTATATCATTTTTAAATTCTGACTACGGATTCGGATTCAACAACCCATTTTTTGTATACCTTTTTTTGCCAGCCCCGAATTCATAAAAATACAAAAAATTGAGGTAGTAACCCTATCCATCATCTTGAATTTTAAAATTCTGACTTCAGATTCGATATCAGCGACTCCCTAACACTGATAAATGATGTTTAAAACTCTTAAAAATTCATATTATTAGGTGGCAACCCTTTTATTTCAAAATTTTATAATTTTGACATTCTGACCACGGATTCAGATTCAGCGACCCATTTTTGGTGTACCGTTTTTTTTTTGCCAGCCCCGAATTTATAAAAATACAAAAAAATTAAGGTAGCAACCCTATCCACCATCTTGAATTTTAAAATTCTGACTTCAGATTCTAAATGAGCGACCCCCTAGCACTGATAGATGATGTTTAAAACTTTTAGAAATACACAATATTAAGTGACAACCTTATTATAAAAAAATTACATTATTTTTAAATTCTGACAACGGATTCGGATTCAGCAACTCATTTTTACCTGATTTTCGCACCAGCATAACAATAGAGTTCAGCTACTACAGCTTTTTCGCACTTTCTCCGCATTAGATCATCTTAAGAACCAGCCAAAATAACATTAAAACATCTCAATAAGGAGGCCATTCACAGTTCGAATACGCTGGTCTGCCATTTGTTCGATCTGCTATTTGTTCGCCAATTTACGAAAACGTATTTTGCTTCGTTGTTGTTTTGCATACAAATGCAAATACGCAGGCACGCGTAAATAAAAGCAGCCCTTGGACGTGTCTTTTGTACCTCGTATTTTTATGCTCTGTCTACAGCCGCATAATCACATACATCACAGGGTTGCACAATCTTTTTATACGACAGTCACATGGCGAGGTGCTCACAGTTTGAACAATAACAAATGCTATAAATATGATTTGTTAAAAGTACGCTCAAACCGTGAATAGCCTTAACGATATCGGTAAGAGTGGTCCAAAACAATCCAAAGTGAGAAAAATTTACCCACCATAATATGGGTTGGGCTCAGGGACAACACAAGACATAACAACTAACCATGCGTTTACATTGATCTAATCATACATTAGTTTTCAATCTACTTTTGAGTTGACCTTTCGATAAGTTAACATCAAAAAAGCTACAGTTGTTAACAAAGGTACTCATGCGATGCAAAGGAGCAGTAGCCATATAATTTGTTCTACTAAAAGGTAAGTAAATTAAATTGTTAGCATTTCTACTGCTTCTACGGTTAGTGTTAAAATTTATAAGAGTTAGGAGTTCTGGTGAATCGAATACACCAGTTATGAGTTGGTGTAAATAGACGATATCTGCAGACTTCCTTCTCTCATTCAAAGATTGCATTTTTAATAGTTTTAAACGATCCTCATAAGGAGGAAGGTTTAAAGTGTCAGTTGCACTTAATCCCCTTAGAGCAAACCGAACAAAACGTTTTTGGATTCTCTCTATACGTTCAACATGTACATTGTAACTTGGGGACCAAACTTGACTTGCATACTCTAAGTGAGGTCGCACAATTGCATAATACAGCGTTGTAGTTGTGATCATACTATTAAATTCTTTGGCCCAGCGTTTCATAAACCCGAGCATAGAAGATGCTTTTTTACAAATGTAATCAATATGAACGTTAAACGATAGCTTAGAATCCATGCATATACCCAGATCTTTGACAGCATCTACACGACTTAATGCAGTATCTTTTATCTTATAATCAAAAATTAAATTATTCCTTTTTGCGCGAAAACGTCATAGTTTGGCATTTATCTGGATTTAGAAACATATTGTTTTTAGAACACCAAATTTCAAAGGATTTCAAATCAGACTGGAGCAGATCTGAATTGTCTTTAGCATCTATTGTTCTGTATATTTTCATGTCATCTGCATAGATAAGTAGATGAGAGTGTTTGATGATGTGGGTTACATCATTAATGGCTAAAATAAACAGAAGTGGACCAAGGTGGCTACCTTGAGGAACACCTGATTCAGCAATAAATTCAGCTGACAATACGCCTCGAAATCGTATTTGATAAGATCGCTCTGTCAGATACGATTGAATCCAGCTTACAAAAAATTGTGGAAAACCCATTAACTTTAGTTTAAATAGAATTAAGTTGTGTGGCAGTTTATCAAATGCTTTACTAAAATCAGTGTAAATACAGTCGACCTGGTTACCTGAATAAAATGAATTTAAGCAAAACGTTGTAAAATTGAGGAGATTAGACACAGTGGATCTGCCAGTAACAAATCCATGCTGACGAATTGTCATGATCTTCCCACAGTGAATTTTCACACGATCATACACGAGGCGCTCAAAAAGTTTTGGAATCGACGAGAGTTTCGCGATAGGCCTGTAGTTGTTTATATCGTTCTTACAACCTTTTTTATAGATAGGACCTATAAAAGATTTTTTTCCAAAAAAGTGGAAAAATACTTTCGCTAATTGATTTATTGAATAACATGGACAGTGGTTGACTTAGAACGGAACCACATCGTGTTAACACTGCGGCAGGAGTTCCGTCCATCCAGCATTAAAATCCTCATCGATCAATCCAATATACTTTAAAATATCCTCTGAAGTAAAGGATATAGAATCCAACGAAACCCTGGGTGTAGAGTTCATATATTCAAAGTACTCTTCATCAGGATTAAAAGAGTCTGAACAAAATGACTCTTTAAAGAGATTGGCAAATAGACCACAAATTACGACAGGATCGTCAGTAAATCCGTCAGAGGTTTTAAATGATGAAGGGAATCCATCAGATTTTTTTTTTGGTGTTTATGAAACCCCAGAATTTCTTCGGATCAGACAATATTCTCAGCTTAGTACTGTCTAAATAATTTTGATATAAGGTAGCTGAGCAATTTTCAAAGTCCAGAAACAAACGCTTGTAGATTTCTAGGTCATTCAAGTCTAAGCTACAGACATATTTTTTCCATGCCCTATTCCTGCTGTTGCGAAGAATCTTTAACTCCTTTGTGTACCAGGGGTAAGCACAATCTTTCGTAAATTTGAGGCTATATGGCACGGACAGAGAAAACATAGCAAAGATTTCCATATAAAAAAAATTAATTGAATACATCGCATTTGTAAAAATAAAAAAAATAGGTGGCAGCCCTATTACCCATTTTTATTTTTAAAATTCTGACTTCAAATTCGAAATCAGCAACCTCCTAGCACTGTTAAATAATGATGCGTGACAAATTTTTACCTAGTGTTCGCGCCAGCACCGTATTCGTTCTCTGATATAAATCATCTATTGCCAGTGAACAAGCTTTCGTTGCATTGACTGCAGTGAGCTCTCTGACAACGATATCTTGGATCAACAATATCTATGATCTGTTTTTATTGCTCTATCATGTTTTGTTCGTCTTCGCTGCAATCACACACATGATTTCTTTGCAGCAAGCAAGACAGTACAGTGTAGTGAGAAATGAACAAATGTTTTGAAGCCGGTTTTAAGTGCAACTACGCAGGGCTCTAATCGATATATATAACATGGATAAAGGTAATTCATAAGTTGTATATATGTATATGTAGTACATATTACAGATTCTGAACTACATTTTATATGTTCTGAAATACATGCTACAGTTTCCGAACTACAATTCATATTTATGAAATACAATTGATGATTTCTGAACTAAATTGTACAATTCTGAAATACAACTTACGCTTTCTAAATTTCAACTTACTATTCTGAACTACACTTAACTAATCTGAAATGCAATTTACGAATTCTGAATTTTAGCTTACTATTCTGAACTACAATTTACTTCTCTGAAATACAATTTATTATTCTGAACTACAATTTACTATTCTGAAATACAATTATCAAAGTCTGAATTTCAGCTTATTATTCTGAACTACAATTTACTTTTCTGAAATCCAATTTACGGATTCTGAACTACATTTCACAATTCTGAAATACAACTTACGCTTTCTGAAATAAAATTTACGTTTTCTGAACTACAACTTGAAAAAGGTGTAGATGTCCTATCGCAAACTGTTACTATGTAGAAGTGTTGTTAGACACTACATCTGTGTGGGTGTCATTTTTAGGTGGTTTCTTAAGCGGGTGAGAGGGGTAAGGATGTCTCAAAAGTAAAACTACTTTTTTTATGGCACAAGTTAACTTTTGACTGATTTATATTTTTTTAATACAAATTTACAAAAACTAAAAATGAGATAACGATCGTTGAACTCTTGTGATGGATTTATTACTATTCAGCAGCGTAGCCATGGCACTAACAATTTTTCTGTTTTGCGCCTCTTTTTGCCGTTCTGAGCATTGCACGACTCACAGATTTTACCGTTCCATATAATTCCATATAATCCATATAATTATTGACAAAAACATTGAATTGAAATTTGAACATTGCTATTAATTGTCCTATTTTTCATGTGAGAAGTAATAAACTGGGATGTCAAAACCTTTAGAAATTCACGAAGTTTATCCGTCTATAGGTTTTTGCCACTCTTGAAAGAGTAGCAACTGAGCATCTAGTCCATGGTGCTAATACCTGCATAGTTTTCGTTCTAATCAACAAATTTATAAGGCTTGTTTTTCCGAAAGGATAGTCTTTTTCATTCTATAGTTTTTGAGTAGCAAGAAACTTGTCCTCACTGCCGGTCTGTCAGCACCCTAAAAAAATTGAGAACAACATCAACCCCACACTTTGTCACTTATTCCCGAGATTTCAAATATAACTTACAATAAAAAAATAAATATGTTATGTGACCATATGTACCCATGCATAGTCATAACATCTATTGCCATACATTTCGCAATAAATTCATAACGCCATGTACATAAGTAGGTGAGTAAAGGTCACATCGGCAGCGACTGGTGAGATCAGTAGCTCCGTTCTTTAACTATTGCGACAAGTATTTACTTTTTTTGACGTCACAGTTTTTCATTCCAAAATACTCACTTTTGCGAAAACTAGTGTTAGTAAATAGTGGTCCGTGATAAAAAAGATGCACAAGCGAAAGGGAATATATGAAATTGCAACAAGTGACATACAACTTTGTGTGAAATTTGATGAGGTTCTTCTATAAACACTAAATAAAAACATATATAAAAATTATAAGTACTTAATTTATAAAAAGGGCGGATATACACGTTTATTTTATTTATGCTGACATAATTTATGAAATATGTTATTTTATATATTCAATAATTTATACATTGTAGTATATATAATATTGTGTTAATAATATATTTATAATCTACATGAAAAAAATTAAGTTGATACCTTGTACCCGGTAGAAGCATTTGTAACGTGGATATTTATTTATTTCCATAACTTCATTGGATATGACTGTTGCACAAACAAGCAACAATTTTTCTCCCCAAGTTAAAACAAAGTAAGAACTGCAATCGATTCGAGTCGCATATTTTAGTTTACAGAAACACTTCTTCTATGGAGTTCCTTTAAAAGTGGAATTGAAACAAGCGAGACGAGTTACCGATTTTTCTCATTTTATTACAGAGGCAGTGCTAGTGATAATGACGTCAAAGTGAGAAAATCTGGTGAGAACTTCGGTGAGAAAAGTTACAGAAACGAGGTACAGTACATCTCATAACAAACCTCTGCTCCTTTGTTTAGCTCGCTGCTTAAACTTGAGCTTTTTAAGTATAGTGTTTCGTTTTTTAGCGTTTTCTTGTACTCTGCTCGCTGCGCTACCCGCCCTCGCCACAGAATACAAGCCTCACAGCCGAATTTACAGTTTTCTTATTTTTGTCTGTTTTTGCAAGCCTCGCTGTTTGCCCGTTTCAGTCGCCCTCGCCTCGGCGTTAAAAACAATTCTCAGTCCAACAACTCATTATTATGCATACCATATGCTTGAATTCTGCTCGCCGTGCTATTTGCCTTTGCAACAGAATTCAAGCGTTGCAGTCGAATCTTGCGGTCATTTTTCCTCGCAAATTCTTTAAATTCTGCTCGCTGCACTTCCTCGGTGGCCTTTGCATAAGAACTCAAGTTTTACACAATTGGCCTTTGCAAAATCTTTGAGCCTCTGGCCGCCGTCCAATGTCATTGAAGAGCAGAACCGACATCTTAACACTGTAAAACCGTACCGGAACCAGCTCACTGATTGCCACGGAATTGATAACACGTCATGAAATTCGATTACCTGTAATAAGAACCTGTTATCCATCATAAGAACCAATTACCTGTCATAAAAAACCGATCATCCGTTATGCAGAATTAACTACCCGTTACCTAGAACCGAACTAGAACCGATAACCTGACTACTAAGAACCGATTATCTGTCATAAAAACGAGTACCCGTTATCTAGAACCGCTTCCAACTACATGCGCTGTACTGCAACAAATTTTTAAAGTATACGCGGAAAAAAATGGTCCGTAGATATACTTTATTTACAAGAAAAACTACACATGAATATAGTACTATTGACATTTTAATGAAATCACACCGCAAAATAATGTTGTAAGTATTTTATTTTGCGGTGGAAAATAGTAAAATATACCATATTCTCCACTAATTAAAACGTGAAATCAAAAATTCCTGTACGAGAACTTAAAAACTTTTCGTGTATACAGTAAAAAGTAAATTATTTGCTTTTATTTTTGCTTGAGCCTCACAGTACTTTTAAATAACAGCTTTTGCTACCTGCAATGGCTACCCTTCATTTTATTTTCGCGTCCAGTTCGTCAAGTTAGTAAACGAATTTAGAGCTTTACAAATCAGTTTTTAAAAAAGGCCTGAAACCGAAACACCACAACCTAGCACATTATCCAATAATAATGAAATTAGCTGGTCCATTAGTACATTTTTGGTCAATGCGTGATGAAAGTAAGCACAGGGAGTCGAAAAAAGCAGCTCGAGCAACAGTTTCAAGCAAAAACTTACCTTACACATTGGCTTTAAAACATCAATTAAAACTGCACCATAAGTATACTATGGATATAACAGCAGATTTTTACCCTCAAGTTGGCCCGTATTTAAATACCGGTGTGAATTTTTTGATAGATAAATCTTCTATTCAGAATATCTTACCATATAATATAATCTTTGAAATGTTAAATTTCGTTAAATGGATAACTTATATGGGATCTAAGATCTGTCCTAATAGCATGATTGTTGTATATAAAAAATTCGGCCCAACATTTTTAGAACTCAAGTATATATTTTTACATAATAATACAAAAAACCAAGCTTACCCTGTTGACAAAATTTCATGGTCAACACAGTAAGAGCGACGACGTTAGGTTAGTATTGTACACATTTGCGCAAACTGTAAAATTACGTTTGAGCACAGTAAAATTTAACATTTTAAATACAAAAATGTACATAGGAATGAATTAGAAAATGCTTTCATAAGCACAGTGAAATTTGGCACTTTTATTAGAAAAATGTTCAGTTTTGGCTCTCCTGTAGCACAAAACAGTAAAACAGTACAGATATAGTTTTTTGCGTATAATAAGTAGTTATTATAAGGAATTGGAATTGTTCCTTAAAGATTTAAAATTAAAATGGCGTTCTTATTAGCTGAATGTTAAGTGGATCCTTCAGAGAATCTTGGGACGACTGAGTTTTATCTCAGTCTTAGAAAAAACCACGTTACACATTAGGACATCGTTTGGGAATGTGGTTTAGGTCTAAGCAGCTTTTGTAGATCAAAATAAGCCTCTCATTTATGAATCATTTATCACTCATTTATGACATAGGACTTTTGAATTTGGATGGGAGCTATACCGTCTGGTTTTGGTGACTTAAACGTTTTAAAGCTTTTGATTGCCTACTCGTGCATTGTTTGTGAGAGTATTTCTAGGGTCTTATCCAAAGAAGGTAATTGGCTTTTCTGAAATGAAGCGTAACCTATCTCTCAACATTACGGAATGTGAGTTATTACTAAAACATAAAGTGATTCCCCACTGTTGGTAATCAATAGACCACCTACTGTTTATACATAGCTAGGGTTAAAAGGTGATATTTTTTACAAAAGATGCACTAGGACCTTGATTGTCTACGTTGTTTTTTCTTAATTTTATAGTTTTGGATTTTTGGGAAATTGTTTCGTAAAAATACTCAAACTCGACATTTTCAAAACGGTATTCTTCTAGGAAAGACTTTCATAATGATGAAGTCATTGAACGTAATCGCACCATTTTTTGAGACAATATTAGTTATACAAGGTGGTGCAAAAGTAACCTTGCGATGTTTTTTGGCTGTAATTTAAAAAAAAATGAAAAACTTTGATTCTTCTTGTGGATTATTTTTATTTGATCTTTTAATTTTTTTTACACCAAGTCGAGAATATGATGTCATGTAAATGGCCGCCGCCACAGTTGATTGTCATTTGAGCCCTTTTTATGGCATTTTTCGTCACTTCGGCCAAAACTTCCGGCGATAGGTCCTCACATTCTTGACGGATATTGTCTTTAAGAGCTGCAAGAGTCTGAGGCTTGTTGACATAAACCCGCGACTTCAAAAAGCCCCACAAAAAGAAGTCTGGAGCGGTCAAATCAGGCGATCTTGCTGGCCAGTGCAAATCGCCAAAACGGGAGATTAGGCGCCCGGGAAATGCATCCTTCAGCATATCGGTTGTGGCAAGTGCAGTGTGTGCCGTTGCACCGTCCTGTTGGAACCACATGTTTTCCAATCCCAATTTATCAAGTTGCGGCAAAAAGAACTCGTTGATCATTGCTCTGTAGCGCTCACCATTCACAGTAACCGTTTGGCACGCGACGTCTTCGAAGAAAAAAGGTCAGATGACTCCTCCAGCGAAAACAGCACACCATACAGTGACTTTGAGCGGGTGTAATGGCTCTTCGTGGGTTACACGTGGATTTTCAGTGCCCCAGAAGCGTAAATTTTGCTTATTTACGTACCCGCTAAGATGGAAATGGGCCTCATCACTCATGATTATTTTTGATGAAAAATCATCTTCCTCTTGGTGGTGATTAAGGATGGCTTGAGCGTATGTTAGACGCGATTGGCGGTCAGCAGCTAACAGCTGATGCACCGTCTGGACTTTGTACGGAAACATCTTCAAATCTTGTACCAAAATTCGCTGTAAAGACCGTCGACCGATACCCATTTGCGTGGCAAGTCGTCTGGTCGATGTCAACGGCGCTTCCATGAGATCCTCGGCTACAGCAGTAATATTCTCTGCAGAACGGCTACTCCGGGGTCTGCCACGCCTGACAGCATCTCGTGTTGTGCCAGTCTCTTCGAAGCGAGCGGCTAAACGTCGCAGTGTTTCACCAGTAGGCGTTGGACGGCCAGGAAATCTGCGACGAAATTCACGTTGTGCCAAAGTCACCGACCGATTATTGGTCAAATAAATAGTCACCAATATTCCGCGTTCTGGAGCAGTGTAGCGTAACATTGTTTATTAACGTGTATTTCGCATGTGTTTACTACACAAATGTCAAAACAGAACTGACATTAGGGGCCAATCCCAAAATTTATAGCATTTTCTGATAGGAGGATTACTTTTGCGCCACCTTGTAGTTTCCTAGCTCCGGCGGTGAGTAATCCTTAAAAAATTATATCATATAACAGAATCAAATGGGCTTTGTTTAGTTTTAAACCATAAAGGTTTGCTGGGCCTGATGGTATAGTTTCAGCCGCTCTACAGCAGACGGCGTCCATTATCCCTCCATGACTTTTTGTCATTTAAAAGATTGATTGACGCTCATATTTGTTGTAACATCGACTCAAATTTGCTTTCAGCTTCACAGCAGCTTACAGGAAAAGTTGATCTGTAGAAACGGCCCTGCACTCCCTAGTAAGCTTTATAGAAAATTCCTTTCATCACAATGGATACCCAATGGTAGCTTTTCTAGATATCGAAGGTGCCTTTGACAATGTTCTTCCGGTGGCAATTATTGGTGCAAAAATTTAATTTTTGAAAAATCCATGTGTGTTGTCCCCTCAATACACAGTCAAATTGAAATTTCTAGGGAATGTACAAAGAACTGCGGCCGTATGTATTAGCGGAGCACTTAGATCCATTTCATCTGAGGCGCTAAATAGAGTTCTTTACTTAATACCCCTTGATATTATGGAAAAAAAGTGGCACAGGAAAAAAAAATAATGGCCATTTATAGAGCTGTGGAATGGCTGAGGTATAGTAAGATTTAAACTAGAGATATCTACAATTTTACGGACAGACCAGAAGCGATTAAATCCCTTGGAGGTTTATTCCTAACATCACCAACAGCCCTTAAATGTCGTTCGTCTCTTAATGAGATTGCCGATAAGTTCTCCATTCATCTTGTTTGGGTACCAGGGCCTAGGGACATTCCTGGAAATTGTAGAGCGGATGAGCTTGCTATAGAAAGTATAACGGTAACGTCGCTGCCTGACATGGAAACATTAGGCATGCCACATACGTCGTGCAAGCTGGCTCTAAGACAACATGCCACAGAAATGGCTAATTTCAGGTTGAAGCATAGCACTACCTCTAACACTGCTTGACATATGAGGCCTAGTTTTACTGAAAAACGAAAGATGAAGCTCACTCAAATGGCGATGAAAGATCTCTCCATTCTGAGAGGCGTTATAGCAGGGCACTGTTTTAAGGGGCATGCCTTAAGAATGGGAGCTTATGCGAATGACTTCTGCAGGATTTTCAGGGATGAGGAAGAGATGGCTCTATCCTGCAGAAGACATAAGCATCTAGGTAGCCTCTTTTTGATGATCTCTGGGATCTTGAAAAGATAGACGTTAGGCGTCTACTGCTTTTTATTATTAGTACAGGTTTGTTCCACGGCAGTGCTTAGGAGAGTAGAAAAGGAGGAATAGATCCCCTGCGGTATAACAACGGACCAAATATCTGGTCTGTGTGGGACGGTCTTTGACCGGCGGCCCCCTTAACCTAACCTTAATACAGTTTCAGAAAATATTTCCTCTGCATTTTAGTGAATTGGATTTTTGCGATTTTTTTCACTACACGGTTGAAAATTTGAGTTTAAATTTAAAACCTTTTTAGGTTTGGATAAATATAGAAATCCTCAACGTTTAAAACCGTTCCAATCTCCAATTTTCGACCGTGTGTGCAGATTCAATTGAATGGCTTATTGCAAGAATATGATAAGCCACATAAAAAATATTTTGAAATAATCTACTCTAAAGTTTAGTAATGTCCAAAGCCCAAAAAATTGATTTTTTAGATCATTATCTTATTAGCTTATCACGTTATTGCAATAAGCCCTTCAATTGTATTGACGGTAACCGCAAATATCGTTTGAATTTACCGACGAAATTTTTTGTGTGTACTGTACACGGTCGAAAATTTGGGTTTAAATTTAAAACTTTGAGGGTTTCTATATTTATCCAAACCCAAAAAGGTTTTTAATTTAACCCAAATTTTTGACCGTGTACAACAAGAAAAAAATTTGATTTTTTTCGAAAAGTAAAATATCGCAACTCTACTAGTTTTTGCTCAATTTTCAAGTTTGGTAGATCCTTAAAAAAAAAATTAAAAACGAAATTCGTACCAGTTTTTTCAAATTTACTTTAAAAAAAAATTGAAAGTTATTTCTTTTTAAAATCCCATATAATTTAAATTTTTAACTTAAGTCGCTTGCGGCACGTTTAAATATAAATATTTTTTTCTGAAAACTTCACAGTTTATTTTAGTTTTGTGAATCAACAACACCCCGGTACCTAATTAAAGATCAAAAAAAAATACTGCCCCATACAAATAAGGACCACTCTAATCTACATAACATTAATCACTGTTGTCGTAACAACTTGTATGTTGAATCAAAAACTAAGCTTGTTGATAAATCAAGTACTCTTGCGATGTTAAAGCAAATGTATTTCGATGTTGGGAACGAAATGAGGCATTATTAAGTACTAAATTGTAGGCATAACAGAGTTTTTGCTTTAAGTGCACATAAAAATAATTTATTTTTTGCCAGAAAATCGGATAAACGTGGTTTCATCGCCTTTGGCAATATATGTATCATAACTAATGCGTCAAAACTTGAAGGCAGTCAACAAAAGAAGCTTAAAATTATAGACTTGCTATGACAATGGGATGGGAAAGTGCTTAAGAAAGGTCGATCCGTCGGTTGGTTAAGTCGCACAAACTTTAAACCAAAAGAAACCCTTTTCGCAATAGACGCCAAAGAGTTGTCAAATGGTACGGGGACTCATAGCGTGAGAGCCCACACATGTGTGGGTGGCTGCGAAAAGAGGATGTGACAATAAATGCAATCAAGAGTGGTATTTAATTGCTTATGTGTGTGTTTGTGTGTGAGAGTGCTTGTGAGTGTACTATGCTTTGAAGTGGGTGGAGAGATGTGTGAATAAGGAAAAGAATGTGGCGGGAGATGCTTGTTTTTACGTTCGGTTGCTTGCATGACTTTTATTTGCTTGTAATTAAGTGCGTATGTATGTTGCGCAATACATGCACATGTGTTTGTTTGTGTGTGAGTGTGTTTATAATCCAAGTCCTTCGTCCATGAGTGCGCAAAAGGGGTGACATTTTAATCCTTTACTAATCGCACATGTGTGTAATACACATACACTTGTGCGTGTACTTGTTTGCCTCTTCTCTCTATATATAAAATATCAATTTCCAACACTTGACAAATTCTCACCTTTGTGACATTAATCGTTTGTTTAGTTGTTGTTTTTCTTTTTATAACTTTGAAGCAAGTAATTTGTCATTTTTCCATACTATTTTTACACGGAGAAGCGAAAATGTGTAAAAATTTTCGAATAAAATAAAATATAGAAATAGTAAATTTATTTGATGTCGAAAAATTGTTTGCGACAAACTATAAAAACTAAAACCCTCGATATCCAAAGGAATCAACTGACTATAGCAAGCACTCTTCTTTATAAGAAAGTGCACAAATTACGGCCCTAAAAATCTAATTAGCAAATCATTCTTTCCATCAACACCGACCATATCAACCCCCGGCATAGTAAGTGTAGCAACAACAATAACAAAAACAAAATTAAGAAAAACAAAAAACATATTGACCGATTTACTGAAGCTAATCAATTAATTAAGCACGGTTAAGAAAATAAGAGTGGTGTACTACAAGAAGCACCGCACGCAATAGACTAAATGATCCGAACCTGAACAGAAATAAAATATAATAACAACAACAACACAGCAACAACAAGGCAACAAAACTGGCTGAGATGTCAGAATGCCAGTAGTTAGGAAGCAGACGATGATAAAAGAAACAAAAATTGAATGAATGAGCATTACAGATAAAAGAAAGGACGATACTATAAGAACAGCTGTTTGATTCACACAAGCCTTAGAAAGCCCTGGCCACAGAATCCACCCACGTACCAAGGATTGTCTGAAAAAAATTCTTACCTCTGATAGGGTGAGTGTTAGTCGTTCTGAACAGAAAATAATTACGAAAATTATAACCGACAAAAAATCAATTTAAGAAAAATATAAATAAAATTAGAAAACAACAAATAAACACTACAATTTGTTTTGGGGGAAGGCCAAAAGGGGAAAAACAAAAAATGAGTTGGAATAAATGTGAAATTAAAAGAAAACACGAGAGCATGTTAGGGTAAAGCAAAAACCGCGTGATATCATTACAGATGAACACTTTATGTAATTCGTTTTGCCGGGTGAGCGGGTGTTTCATAGGTCCATGAATGAGGTGGCTTAAAAAAAACAAAATAAACTCGTAATAGTGATCAATTATTAAGAGCCGCTTATATTGTTGTTGGTCTAAAAAAACCCACAAACAGCTGCAGTTCATAAAATTTGAAGTTAAACATATAACTATTGGTTTTTCTCATAAAATTTTTAGCTTATATATAATTTTTGAGGAAAATACGATATCTATATATGGCTAGCTTAAACCCAGCTCATTGCTACCGCGGCCCCGTTGCCAAACGCGCATAAAATATTATCAGTGAAACTGTATATGTAAATTGTGGTCGAATACTGAATTCCATGGCTGTGCGATTTATAACTCAAAAGCTGTGGAATTTCTCAAATTTAGATTGTATGGGAGGTGCCACACCCCCTTGTCCAACGCTACACAAAGTTATCAGTAAAATGTGAAAATTGAGTTCGAATACTAAATTGCGAGGCTGTGCGGCCTATAACTCAAAAGCTTCTCAATATCGCAAATTTAGGTTGTATGGGAGGTGCCACGCTCCTTTGTCTAATTCCCATAAAATGTTATCAGTGAAACGCCACGAGTAAATTGTGGTCGAATACCGAATTCCGAGGCTATGCGGCCTATAACTTCAAAGATATTCGACATCGCAAACTTGGGTTGTATGGGAGGTGCCACGCCCCTTTTCCAAAACTCTTCGATATTGAAAATTTAGGTCGTATCGTAAATTGTGGTCGAATACCAAATTCCGAGGCTAAGCGGCTTGTAACTCCAAAGGTATTTAATATCGAAAATTTGGGTTGTATGAAAGGTGCCACGCCCACCGGGGGTAGGAGGGTGAAATATACTTTACGTCCTATTCTCATACCTACGAAATATACATACAAATGAAAATCGGTCGAGCTGTTTCTGAGGAGTTCTGTAACAAACACCGTGACACGAGATTTTTATATATTAGAAAGACGCAAACAAAAAAGTTGTGGCACCATTTTACCTATGTTAACCTCAAGACATTCTTAAAATCTTACATCGATGGTAAGGTATTTTCGAGTAGATTTGTAGAATATAATTTGTATTCGAAGTTATCATTAAGATAGGTAAAAATATGCGAATATAAAAAACTTTTTCCCAATGGGGCAGTGATATATTTTTCCCAATGGACCAGTAGCGGCACAGCTCTGTTGAACATTGATGCTGCCCCAGAGTTGCCAGAGTAGTATGCAAGTTATTGATCTTCTCATCTTATATATATTACGCAAACGCAAATTTTGTCCGGCGTAAGGCTTTTTAAGTAAAGGGTGTTTTTTATAGAGTAATACAAGTTTATATCATAATAAAACATAGTAATATATTTTTAATATCAATAAAATGGGCTTATTGGATAGAAAATTTTATGATATTAATGTGTAAATATGATTTTGGCCATGTAGCCGCCACGGCTGGCGCGTACAAGGCGCAATCTGGAACACTAATTTTCAAAAACTTTTCGAAGCATTTGCGGCCGTATCTCGCCGATAACTCTTCGAATGTTGATTTCCAGGTGTTCAATTGTTTGTGATTTATCGACGTAGACAAGTGACTTTACATAACCCCAAAGAAAATAATCCAATGGGGTTAAATCACACGATCTTGGGGCCCAATTAATTGGGCCATTTCATGAAATTATTTTTTCGTCCAAAGTTTAATTGAGTAAATCAATTGTAGCGCCCGCTGTGTGGCATGTGGATCCGTCCTGTTGGAACCACATATCAGCAAGAATAATGCCAGCTAATTGAGGTACGAAAAAAGTTTGAATCATGTTGCTATACCGTTCACCATTGACAGTAACATTCTGACCATCATCGTTTTTGAAGACATATGGGCCAATGACTCCGCCAGCCCATAAAGCGCACCAAACAGTAATTTTCTGTGGATGTAATGGTGTTACGACAAAAGCTTGTGGATTCTCCTCATTCCAAATACGGCAGTTCTGAAAATAAAATTGTCCATGGAAATTCAAAATCAATATCAATTTGTGCTTCAGCCCATTCGCCAAATTGGCATCGCATACGATGGTCGTTTGGCTTTAATTCCTGCACAAGTTGAATCTTGAAAAGTTTTAAGCCATGATCTTTTCGTTAAATCTTCCATAAAGTGGAAGGACACAACCCCAGTTGCTGAGAACGGCGACGAATTGATTGATTAGGATCATTTTCAATGCTTTCCTGTACAGCGGCTACAGATTCTTCAGTGCGCACTGTTCGGCGTCTCACGGGATGCACATTATCAGTAACAGTAAATGTGGTCCGAAAACGATCTATTGTTTTTCGAATTAGCAGCTCTGAAGGACTATTATGTACGTCATAACATGGACGAAGTGCACGATAAGTTTGACGAACAGAACCATTATTTTGATTAAAAATTTCCACAATTTGCACGCGTTGCTCTGGTGTAAGTCGATCCATAAGAAAATGTCAAAGCGAACTAAACAAAAAGCAACTATCAGCTGTTAAATGGGTGGTCAAATAAAGCAGTGATGCCAACTCAAAGTTGTATCACTCTATTAAAAACACCCTTTACAAGTCCAATCTTGATAAATTTAGTATGGTTTGGTAGGATTAGACTCGTAGATGTGCAAACTGGACTTTTTATTTCTTAAAAATTTATATTTTTTAAGTTATAGCGACTTAAAGTTTGCATATAATTGTTGTTGCTATTTTGCTTTTTCTTTTCTTAATTTCGGCATATGCCTAAAAATATGTGAGGTATTTAGCGCCACCTATTGGTTAATAGCTATGAAACTGTTGTATTGACGAATAATTTTTTATAATTTCACAACTAAAACTTTGAATTCATATTTTCAATATCAAAGTTTCTTCAAGATTTCTTACAGTTGAAAACAGATTTCTGGTCTGAAAATTTTTTAATTTTTAAAAATTTACACAAGAATTTAATATGAAATTATAAATTGGTAATTAAACATTTTTGTTCAATCATTTTTCAACTGAAAATCAAGAAATATTCTTACTCCTATATACTTAAAAGAATTTTTGGTATGAACTTAAATATGCTAAGATTATATCGTCGTTGAGCGTGCAATACCGCGTATATTGCAAAAAGTCCAAAAGTAATTTCATTTAAATTTTTATCAGTTGAAAATCTATTCAATAAAAATAAAATCTAGGTATGTTTGATTTTGACGTTTTAACGCCACACGGGTTTTACTAGTGATAAGAATTAAGCGCATATCTTATGGATATGCGTTCTAATTAAAATTTTATATAAACAATCTCAGCTTTGGTTAACTTTGGTTACTTTTTTATTCAAATTTAAATTAAATTTTTTTTTAAATTTAAATTCAAATTGCATCACTCCCTTTTCGATCATTTAGCTTCGTAAGCAATTTTAAGTTATAGATAATCTAGCGTAAGATATTTTGCCTTCAGTCTTAGTTTTACGACGAAAGATATAGCAATAAAAAATCACAGTATAGCGTGTACAGTACACAGTACAGAAGTGAGCCTTCTTAAAATAAAGGATTAGAGAGATTTTTGTGAAAGAAGTAAAGTTAAAATTTTACATAACAAAATATTCTACTTATTTATTATTTACACTGTCATTGGTTGGTGCTTCAATTGGTAATACTGATTTTAATGGTTTGTGATAATTTAAATATGAGATATATGTCCGTGATTTGCTATTTTCGGCGTGAGAAAATCGCATCAATTGTAGGTGATCTTCATATTTTGAAGGTCCCCATACAAAAACCACAATATATAGAAAAAATATCTATATCTTTTATATATCGATGGCCCCAAGGGAGGTCAAACATATGAGGTCGTCTTATTATTTTCCCCTTTCACATTTCTTCTGAACACACCTACACTCCATCTGGCACCTTTCTGTGAGTTCTCTGAGTTCTGTGATAAAAAAATTCCTCTGGGAGTCCTCAGAAATTGAAAAAATGTCTATTAAAGTTCATATCAAAAAATCGATGACCCCTAGTGAGGTGAAATGTACAGCAGTGGTCAAAATAATAGCAGTACTCTTATATTCAGTTATGTTTGGACAAATAATACTAATCTATTAATTTTGGATCCGGTAAACCCACTATCATTCCTATATGTACTTTCAACGCTGGTTCGAAACCTGTATTCAGTTTCCTCCTATATTGTGAAATTTTCCAGATACAGGGTGTTTCACGTGTTTAGTATTATTGATCTAGAATCTAAACTAATCACCATAAAATAAAAAATAATATTTTGTATTTTAGAAAAAACATCAAATTTTCATCAAATATATCAGCTGTAATTGTACTAATTGTCCAAAAAAACAGACAGTTTTTCATGTAAAAATTCACTAAATCAACAGTGTTTTTCTAAATTCTAACTTTCAATATTTATTGATACGTTTCAAAATCAAAAATCGGTTAAAAAATTGTTTAGTTAATTATTGTTTAATGCGTCAAGTACCTAAAATTCGGTTTTTTACGGTAAAATTAAATTTTGGGTGTGTATTGACAATTTCAAGTATGGTGTCATGTTAAACTCGACCAGGGCCCTATTGCACCAACCACTTATTAGTTATCAAAAATATGGGCAAATTTATAAGTTTGTGTTGTACTAAACCTTATTCTGATAACGAATCAAATTGAGTTGGATAAGTTTGATTAGTGCTCGAGTATAAGATAGGTGTAGAACTAAACACATTTTGAACGAGAGAATAAACTCTTTTCGATAAGCGATTATTTTAGCAATGTTAGTACTATTTATCACTGTCTGTTGCACCAAGTTACTGAGCTTTTTACTAATCGGTAAAAACTTTGATAATTTTAGCAAAATTTGAATAAGAGGAATTTATTTTATCGAGTTGTTTATTGAAAGTGTCGTGTTTTGTCAGCAGCTTCTAAAGTCACTTTTACTTACGGCAATTTTACCATAGCACTATGTTCCGTTTTTTGCGATTACTTAAGGATAATTTAGAAGAATCGGAGCAAACTTGTGCAATTAATCGGCGGACAAATTTTGACTTCAATAACACTGTGCACCAAAAATAACCCTTTTTTTGTTAGTAAGAAACCGACAAATGTTTTCAAATATTTCCGTGGTCCTTATCACAAATCTGGCACCCAAATTTCTACCTCACGTCAAGATTTTGAGAAAACCATTATTCAAGGTCAAAAAAATTCCCCTAAGAGAAATCAGCTTGAAGCGTCGAAAATAAAAGTAGAACGCGATTTTTGTTTGTGGCAAAGATGTTTAGTAAAGGTTGATGAAAAATTAGCTTTCATACTTCCATCCACCCAACCCCCTTTTTAACCCAAATTTTTACGTAGACAACAAGCAACAAAGGGTTGAGAGCGAACATCAAATACGAGAAGGTTATAGGCAGAGCTTCTTTGTAATGATTCCTTTTTAATTTAATTCGACCTCAATTCCAATTCCTTGGAATTAGGAATTGGTAATTGTACATTTCAATTCCTTAGGAATATAATTGAAAACTTTTCAATTTCATTACAGGAATTGTAATTGGTAATTGGACATCTCAATTCCTTAGGAATGGAATTGGCAAAAATTGTAAGCTCCATTACGGGAATACATAATAAAGTAGTTTTGAGTTAATGAAAAAGTAATTGAAATCTTAACTTCAATTTACAATTCCTGTAATAGAATTGACGTTTTTTCCATTCAATTTATTAGGGTTTGAAGTTTTAATTTACCCATTACAATTCCTGTAATGGAATTGACTATTTTTTCCAATTCCATTCCTGAGGAATTTAGGTGTTCAATTACCAATTACAATTCCTGAAATGGAATTGACCATTTTTTCCCAATTCCATTCCAAGGAATTGAGGTGTTCAATTACCAATAACAATTCCTGCAATGGAATTGACGATTTTTTCCAATTACATTCCTAAGGAATTGAGAGGACCAATTACCAATTCCTAGTTCCAAGGAATTGGAGCACTAATGAGTGGGGAAGACGCTGCTCAGCAAGTAGGTTTGAACTTTGTTTGATTGTGATGATGCGAATAGAATATGGGCGTACGGGTGAATTCCCACTTTCCCTGTATGATTAATTTGCCACAGTTGACAAACGATCATTAAATTTTTGCATCCATAGTCACTCACAACCATGCGGTGACTAATGGACCAGAGGAGGATATGTAGCGACCTCGGTAACGTAAGCCTACTACGGATATGTCAGTGAATTGGTTCGTGAAGTGTCCAGAACTTAGGGCAACCAGTTCATTCCCCTATTAAACTACTTTTTTGCTAGTAATTAACAATGTTTTTTCATTATACTCTTAATCTTACTTACTTAATATACTTTAAATCTAATTCCACCATTGTAGAATGTCGAGAGCCTTAAGCTCGAACGTCAATAGAGCATCTACTAGAGCTGTCAAATTATTGATGGCACTTTCGATACTATCGATGGTTTCACTTTTTTTTAACTATCGATTGATAATCGAGACTAGTCGATAGACTATCGGTTTTGCAACGCTTGTTCATCACAAATTCTTTCAAGAGGAAATTTCGTGTAATCGGATCCTTTGGAGTATTGGAAAGTAAGAAGCCTTTATAATTACCTGCATAGTAAAAAATTTGAGGGGAAATTTTATCTTTTTTATAACATTTGTGTGGTATAAACTTTTTTTATTCCAAATAATTTATACATTTATACCACTCAATATTATAAAAATAATAAAACAAATATAATTTAAAAATTTTATATGGATATCATGTGTTAATCAAAGCATATTCTGGTTCAAAAGTAAAGAATTCACCGAAATTGGGAAACTTAAAAATATAGTGGTTTCGATTGGTCTGGCGAGAAAAATGGTCTGGAAATATGTATAAGATTTGATGGTATAAATTTTAAAACATTTTTGGTTTGGATTCATATGTATACCAAATAGTATAAAATTTTTGCTCATATTTTTTACTGTATGGTAGTTATTCCCTGCAATTTATATTTATTTCCCGCAGCATAATGCCGATAATATGAAAAAATTAATTACGTGCGCAATGCGATATTTTTCAATACCAGTTACATCCACTGAATCAGAACTAAATTTCAGCAGGACTGGGTCTATTATTTCCGAGAGAAGATGTGCTCTTAAGCCAAAAACTGTTGATATGATTTTATATATCATCAAAAATTATTGGATAAATGGTATGCAACAATCTCCAATGAATTGTTAATGTAAAGTTCTAAAAACAATAATCTCAATAAGAATTGCTTTAAAGCAATTTTTTATTATATTTATATGTATGAACACTATGTGATACATTTTAATAAATAAAACACTGGTTCTGTTAAGTAAAAGAATTCGTTTTTTGGCTTCTTTATTCACAAAAATATATATAATTTGCTGCTCTTGGCTTTATTAATAATCTATATGAAAAAATATGGGTTTTGATGGATCAGTATGAACTTCGATACTATCGACGATATATCGGTGGTTTAAAATATCAATATCGAAAATATCGATGGTGTCGACTATCGATAGTTTGACAGCTCTAGCATCTACCAATCCTGATCACGATCGATAAATACCACACCACAGGAAATGAAAAACCAATACAGAACTAAGTGCAGCCTGTCCATTCCCCAGAACAATCGCCCCCGGCAACAGACCAAATAAAAAAGTTAAAATTCAACAAACCTCTGGAAGTTGGTCATCATGGGCCCACCCGCAATCAAAAATTTTTTTGGCCGTCCATAAACTACGTTACCAATTTAGGAGGGGGGAGGGGTTTTGAAATGCACTACGATAAGTAACGGTAGGGAGGGAGGTGTTAAGATATTGTAACGTTACTAAAAATTAAAAAAATCGACGAAAAACCTCTAATTAATAACACAATCATTTCAAAAATTTCTAATTTGGGATTTAGTAGTCCATTTTAGTATATACATTGATAAAGATCTTAGCCTATTAGTTAGATTATTTGAATTGATTCCGGTTCTCGCGATAAACCGCTATTTTAAAAATTAAGGATGTTTCATCTCAGATTTAAACATAACTCCAAAACAGTAAGTCTGATTAAAAAATTCGAAAATCCGCAGCTAAATTGCCTCTAAGTTACATATACAATGTTTTTTGATTATCTAAATAGTTTCGGAAATATTTATTTTGATGCTTCTAGCATCAAAACTTAAAAAAAACGTTGTATTCAGCCTGGCGTATGAGTTAAAACTTACCGGACTATAGAACGAGATATTCTTCGATACTTTGCAAAGGAGGAGAAAATCGTATACTGTTAGAATATTCCTGGACTTTTAAATGCAATGGGTCTTCATAGATAGCTCAAAAATAAGTTTAAAATGTGTGTTACTGCATAATATCAACAAATTAGCTTCAATTCCGATAGCACATTCAACAAAACTTAAAGAATAATACCACAGTATCAAACTTATTTTAGAGAAAATTTTGTATGTTCAACACCAGTGTGTTGATTTGAAAATGGTTCACTTTTTATTGGGTCAGCAAGGTAGCTACACTAAATATCCATGTTTTTTTTGTCTATGGGACAGTCGTGTGAAAAATAAGCACTACACTAGGAAAGTTTGGCCATCCAGAACAAATATGACTGTAGACATAAATAAAATCGTTCAAATCCATTAATAAGTCGAGAAAAAAAATAATTTTGCCACCACTTCATATAAAACTTAAACTAAAGAAACAGTATGTAAAAGCATTGGATAAGATTGGCGAGTGCTACATATATATTTGCCAAACATTTCCTGGCCAAAGCTCGGAAAAATTAAAAGCAGGCATCTTTCACAAAGCACATTACTAAGGTCGAATTAGAAGCATGGATAAATTTTTTATCAGCAGTCAAAAACTTTTTGAGGAATCATAAAGCTGCAGAGTATTCTGAAATAGTTTCTAAAATGCTTTTAAATTAATGGATTTATATTTTAAATGGATTTGAAATAAATAAGCGCAACCAAAATACAAAAGAAAATCCAATAGAAAATGATGGATTTTAATGAAATATGGCTTATTTTCTTCGTAACATATGTGTTTTTTTCAGAAGAACTTTCTGAATATTTCCGAAACTATTCAGCTAATCAAAAAACATTGTAGATGTAACTTGAAGGCAATTTAGCTGCGGATGTTTGGATATTTTATTTTACCAAATCAGACTAATTGTTCTGGAGTTATGTTAAAATCTGTGATGAAACCTCCTTAATTTTTACAATAGCGGGTTATCGCGAGAACCAGAGTCAATTCAAACAATGTAAATTATAGGATTAAAACTTCATTATACCATTTATCTTAATTGGCTCCAAAAACTTATGCCGCAGAAAAAAATTTCTTTTTTGTTCCCCTGTGTAATCATTCGAAACGAATTAATTTGATATGTCACGTTACTTTATGGGGGGGGAGGGGTTTTGAAAAGCACTACGAAAAGTAACGCAGGGGGAGGAGGGGGTAAAAAAAACCGGAAAATCAGTAACGTAGTTTATGGACGACCCCTTACAGATTTTTGACTGTATTTCTTCCTAAAGATACAACTAATTAAGAATCAAAACAGATTTTTGAGTGCGAAGCGTTTCGGTACTTTGTACTTAATTACTTCAATTTTGTAAGTTAAGCCTACAAAATATGTCGAAAGACCGAAAAAATGTCAAAACCGGTTTTTGAGTGAGAAACGTTTCGGTACTTTGTACTTAATTACTTCAATTTTGTAAGTTAAGCCTACAAAATATTTCGAAAGACAGAAAGAAATATCAAAAAGACAGAAAAATTTCAAAAATGTAAATAAAAAACAATTTACATAGTACCAAAGCACTAAGCAGGGGGCTAGAGACGGGGTAACACTAATTTGGCCACTAAGTTTCGGTCATGTCCGTATGTTCTGATTTTAATATTACTTAAGGTAGTATTACAATGTATAGCTATAAAAAAACACATTTTTTATTAATTTTTTTACCTAGTATTATTAGTTTTAATGATTAAAATTTTTAACATAATGAAGAATTATTCACGGGGAAATAAAAAATTTGTTTTTTAGTTTTTTTAGTTGTTGTTAATTTTCTACAGGGCGTTGAAGTTAGCATGTTTAAAAAGTCGTTGCAACTGGCTTCTCGTCTCCAACATTTACAAAGCGTCTAATAGTAAATAGTAAAAAATCAAAAATCCAAAAAATTCTTGAGTTAATGGTTGTAGTTGAGCACTCAACCTACGGTGAGGGGACTGCCGACCGAAGCGAAAACGTATATGTAAAATATTAGTATTCCCTGCAAAACTTTGTCCTGCCACGGACCGCCTTACTGCTATATAAGAATTTTCATGCTAATCGGAAAAAATTTTTATATTTTCACCCCCTCAACCACCAGATAGAATTTTTATTTTATAATTACACCAAACTATATTATTACATTTAAATTGAATATTGTTGATATAAAAATAAAATGCAGGGAGCACTATTCAATGAAAAATAATCCTCAAAAAGGATATTTATTTTTTTTCTTTCAATGTATATGTAGAGCTGTAGCTGCTAAAATAAAATAAATTTACTTATTTTTATATATGATATTTTATTTGATGGGTCTTGAAGTCTCTTTTAATGCCTGCGTTTGAGATCTTGCTACAAGGAAAACAGAAAACATAGCAAGCAAAGTGCAGTTTATTTTCTGCCCCCGATTCGGTTCATCCGTACATCCGGTTCATCATTAATGCACATTATTTTCATCTTTTATCACTTCATTATATTTTAAATTATGGGTTTAAATATAAAAAAGAAAGTAAAACATAAGCAAAAATATAAATTAAACTTATTGAAATAATTAATATACACTTAAAATACATAATAATACACACACAGAAAATTTGTATTTACATGCATTTCATTGAATTTCATTTACATTATTTTCACTGTTTGCGTCATTAATCATTCCATTATATTTTTAAAAAAGATACTATAGGCTAATGGTAGCTCAAATAAGAAACAAAAAATTTTGGACGATGCAGTCCCACTCATGATCAAATTATTATTAGGTAGCCTTGACAACTACTTATTTTCTCACGAGCTGCAATTTCAAACAAAAGAAAACAATATAAAGTGCGTGTGTCACACACATTGGCAGCTTTCAGCGGAGTCAATAGTTGGTAACTGTTTTTGAGTGAGAAACCTTTGCAATTAAATGATCCATTCACAGCAGGTGACTCCTCTGAATGCGGCCAATGTGTGTGACACACGTTCTCTATTTTGTTTTCTTTTGCTTGACATTAGATGGTCGAAACGGGAAATGTCACTCCTACCTATTACTTATTATACCATGGTCCCAGTCAGAGAATATGCTGGCGGCATTTATAAAACTACAAATGTTTTTATGTTGGTCATGAAACTCAAATACACGCTCTTGGATATTGGCTACCAGGCACTCAGCAAATTTTGCAAGGCATGGCAAAATTAAACAAGGTAGTGTTAGGGCGGAGAGCCGGTGACCGAAACTGTCAAAACGAAGTGTACATTTCATACAAAATATGCAAGCAATGAGAATGCAATATGAAAGCAAGAATTGGCAATTATATAAAAATGGATGAGTTTGACAGCTATAGTCACTTAGAAAGAGAACACATTCAGCCCTAACACTACCTTGTATAATTCTACTATGGCAGCAAGCAACCATCAATAAGTTTATCTGCCGACAAATCGTTCTTTCACAAAGAAATCATGAAGGATATTTACTGTTTTTCTGTCAATGTATATGTAGATCTGTAGCTGAACTAAAATACATTTACAACAACAATTACCAAGCAAATCTACTGCAACGATGAACAGAGAAGAGCAGTATCACATCGGATGCGCAACGTTAGAGGGGATAAACCGAATTGGCGGTGGAAAGAAAACAGCACTTTGCTTGGTATGTTTTTTGTTTGCCTGGTAGCAAGATCTCAAGTGGAGGCATTAAAAGAGACTTCACGGCCAGTCAAACAAAAACGAAATATCAAAAATTTTAAATTTATTTTATTTTAGCCTACAGCTAGCTCTGCATATAAATTGAAAAAAAAACAGTAACATTCAATAGCTGCATTCCCGTGGTCGTTGATCTAGAGCGCGGCTCTATTTTATTCACAAAACAAAAACAAAAATTAAAACCAGCTCGATTTTTAGCTCTATTTCTGATCTTTAAAAGCTTCCAAGTTTCAAGCATGTTTTATCGAAACGAACATGGTTGGCAAATCTAATTAGCTATTCATTTTCTTATTTTGACGTTTCACCGCTCAATGGTCGTTTTGTTATTGTTGTTTTATTTTGTTATTGTTCTAAAAACAGCTGCTTCAAGACTGTGGTGGCAAATTGTTATAAAGTTGAACTAACGTTGTTTTACTGGGATTTGATCTGTTCTAGTGCCACGGGAATGCAGCTAATTTTTCACAGCGGAGCAAAGGGAGGGGAAAGAACGATGCGTCAGCAGAGGAACTTATTGATGGTTGCTTGTTTATGTTTTCTAAGTTTCCTATCTTGTTATCTTTGCTGTCTGTATTGATGACGAGAGTTACTCGGAAAAAGACAATGACGCAAACCAAAGATTTACCCTCTACCAAAATCGTTCAACGCGCCTAAAGAAATTTTCACTTCAAAAGTAAAAAAAATAATTTCATGCATTGAAAAAAATGTACAAAAACCCCCTTTTTTGCCAAAACTTTCAAAAATACAAAAAAATATATAAAAGTTTTTGGCCTTTTATAGGACTAGTGTTTAACAGAGTCTATAAGGATCACAATGAATCAAGATTCATCGAAATCGATCAAGTAGAACTCCAGATATTTTAGAAGCCGATTCGAAAAACCGATTGTTTCGAGAAAAACGCGATTAAAGATTTAAAGGCTCTTGAATATCACGCGACATACGAATATAATATATGCTTTAACTTTTTTTCTGTTCGAAATTTTTTTCTAAAATTTTGGTTACATATACTTAAAACCTTTAAGAACCATATTCTAATGATTTAGATTTTTAATTTTTTACACATTGTAATAGTACCTTGAATTGAAGAAATAAATTATCTTCAAATTTAAGTATTACAACAAATTTTTAAAAAACTGTCCTTATAATTCCTATAATAAATTTAAGAAAACATTTTTTCTTATAATACCTACCTAAATACATATAACCATGCTACATAATGTCACGCCCATAATATGACACCACACTATACAGCATACTTAATGTTACCAACTATACTTACTTATTAGGTATCATACTTATTTTCAGCTTCATATACTTACTAAAATTCCATACTTATAAGTATACTTACTTTTAAGATTTATACTTAATTATGCTTACTTTTCAGTTCCGGTTGAACGTTTTTGTTTGCAAAATCGAAAAAAGTTTGAAAATTGTAATCAACAGCGTTAAAAATATAAACTTTACAGTCAATTCTATTTTGAAAAGATAATATTGAATACAGCTGTGTCGATTTTTACAATTTTTTAAAGACAAAACCTGATATATTAAGGGTGTAGTCTAGTTCGTCGGCTAAAAATAGGCTATTTTTGGAAATTTCTCGTGAGCTTGCTATGAAAGGTATGTTTAAATAAGTTTTTAGGAATGATAAATGAAGTCTTAAATTACAAAAATAATCTGTTATCTGTTTATCAGAAACAAAAAACCGAAATGTTTTAGATTTAATATGACAAAAACTGTTATTAAACTATTTAAACTATTGAACTATTTAAAAAATAGACCATTGATATTCATTTTTAGCAATTGTTGTTAACTTTAACAAAAACCAAAATAAATGAAAAAATAATTTTTTCGCTGTTATTTGTAAAAAAAATATAGTAAATATCAATCTTTTAACACGATTATAGTCGATTTTGTAAGTAGTTTTGTGTTAAATACGTAGGTAAAATTTCAGAAGAATGAGCCTACGGGTTCCGGAGAAATAGTGTGGGGTGTTCGTGAAAAGTAGTTTTGAGAAAAACGCTCTTAAAATTTTTTAAATGCGTTCTAACATGAGCTCAGGTAGAGTAAGCTTTGGGTTGAAAAAAATTACTTATACTGCTCGGATCTTCATAAAAATTTAAAACAATATTCTTAGATACATATACATTCGAAAAAAGAAAAAAATTTTCGAAAGTGACCAATTAGACTTCACCCTTAAATAAAATTTACAGCCAAGACAAATACGATTTCAAGCAAAAAGAAAAAAACAAATTAATATAGCGCTTCAATTCAGTAACAGTGAGAGCGAATAATGATAACTTTTCTTTGGTCTCTGCATACATTTGAATGTGATTTTTTTTTTTATATAACTACTTTGAAAGTGCGTATAACTTTTGACTTTTTGTTATGCTTTTGTTTGTTTTTAAACTATTTTATGTATTAGAAATATATATGAATTTCAAATATATAATATTAATATTTTGTTTTTTTTTTTATCTAAAGACTTTTTGGTTTTAGACAGATTGCATACACAAAACTTTTTAAGGAAAACAAAAAGAAGGTGTGAAATATTTAAAGAATATTCTGGGTTCTATTGATTTTAACATAAATTAGTAAATTTTATCAAAAAAATATTCAATTTATTCTAAGGTAAAATACTTACTTATACTTATTTTAAAAAAATATACTTACTAATACTTACTTTTCAGTGTTCTAAGAAGCAAATATACTTATTTTTTTATAACATGAGTTGGTAGCATTAAGCATGCTTTACAATGGCACGTCCAAACACTATATCATAATATAAAAATTAAATTTCGAACAAAACCGGAAAAATAATATAAAAACCTGAAAAACTAATATATAAAATAGGCAATCTTCCCATCTATATAAACTGAAAAAACCAACCTAAAAACCTAATCCTTGCCGTGTAAAGGCTACCTTATAGTGCGTTTACACCAAACCCTCGAAACGTGTTTTGAGCATTTATCGCGTTTAAGAGCCAAAACACAGCTTATTTTTAGTGTTTTAACCATAGAAATAAAAGATAAGGAAGTGGTGTTATACTCACACACACTATACGTGTGTAGAAGGAATTTTCGTCGCTGAGGAAGAGAGATAGAGCGTCGTTATTTGACATAAGCCCTTCCCGAGCAAAAAAAAATCTATTTTTGAGGAAGAGCATCTGTTAAAACACAAGTTCTGCTTCATGAGCGCATTCATTATTTAGGGTGGCAAGGGCCTTAATTTTTTTTTTTATTGGGATAAGCTTTAATAGTTATTTATTTGTTTACAATTTCATTGAAAACTTGACATGAAATTAAAGTGGATTAGCAACCTAAGGTTACAAGCTATAACTGGGTATTTTTATATAAAAAAAACTAATTAAAAGCCCCACAGTTCGGAAAAAACTACACAAAACTATTTATTTTAAAAGAGTTTAACTTGGTATGTATTTTATTTGTTTAGTATTTGTGTTATTTTAATATCAATTAAATAGTTTATAAAAATAGTTTGTTGAAATGAATTTTTAAAAAATCATTAAAGTAACTTTTGTCGTTCCAGTCTTATTCTAAGTTCATGTCTTATACATTATTTTAGCAATGCTTTTCTCTGTAAAAAAATTGGTAACGCAACATATTATATAACGGTGCTATATAAAAATTGCATAGTAAGCATACATCTAAAAAATAAAAAATAATTTACGCCTTTATTTACTACATAATTGAATGCGGCCCTGTTTGGATGTTTTTGTGTTTGTTTCAACTTCACTGTGTTTGTGTCAACTTCACTGTGTTTGTAAAATACTTCATTTCACTTCAACTACACCGCTTCCTTAAATTTTACTTCTATGGTTTTAACACACAATATTTAAAACACCTCACAGCGCTGTTTATTATAAAGCACCATTAAAACACTGTAAAGGTCGAAACATATCATGGTAAAAATGAGAGGTGGCAACACCTCAAGTCTCAAAAATGAGCAAAATAAAAGCGAAAATGGAACAATAAGAAAACATAAACGTCAAACTAAAACGTGAAAAAGGCGGTGTAAACAGTCGTGTTTTGAGATAAAACACAATAGCGATAAAACGTGTTTCAGCTTCGGTGTAAACGTATGATTAAAACGTTTTTCGACAACCGCCAAGGAGTCTCATCAGAAAGCTTTTTTTAGAACAAATAACTAAACAAAACCTAACCAACCTCTAATCCTGAATGCTACGCATTCGAAAAAAGCTAATCTAATAAAAAATATTATACAAGAAAAAATTCACACAAGCAGCATATTCAGCACATTCAAATAGCACATTCACGAAAAACCTACAAATAAAAACCCTGACAGTATTAGTAAAAAATCTAATAAACCTGAAAAATGACAACCTACTAAATAATAAAGTTAGCAAAACCTGAAAAATATATATAAAAATATATACTGCTCCAACAAATCCCACCAGAAACGGCCCAAAATACGGAACCGTCTGTAGTGGAACCCGCTAGAATGATACGCCTAAGAAAGGTAAGTAATTTGAGTGCGAAATGAAATAATTTTTAGTGCTAAGGAGCATCGCACTGATTCTCCTTAGCCGCCTTCTAAGTCCCCCAAAAAACTTACAAGAACAATTTAAAACGGGAGAGCCCCACTTTCTTTACATCTATTTTTTATATTCTCTAGTGTTTATTTCTATTTCCTGATGTTAACAGAAATTGTTTTGTACAAATTAGCTGCTCAAAAATATTTGAAATGAAAACTTTGAAAAATTCGTAACATATATTCCTTATAAATTTGTTCACAGTATCAAAACCAATTCGATTGTAGCAACTTATCATTTAGTTGCTTAGTACAGAGTTTGTTGCTAAGTTCTTTTCTTGGCTTGAGAAACAATTGTCATTAGGTCTGTTCCCGTACTCGATTTAAGTCGCTTAAAGTTGCTTGAAAGCCTTATTTTGAAGCTCGAGAGAGAGGAATTACATGCAAAATGACACTCTCTAATCTATTACAATTAATTGAAGTTAGTACGGGAACAGACCTAATATCATTTAGCAAAAAATTTATAAGTTGATCAGATATAAGTGAGTAAAATTTCTTTTAAATTATTGCAACTGTAATCACTAACACTTATCAGAAAAATACTTACTGATAATTTGCTAAGCGATAAGTGATAAGTTGTTGGTGCAATACGGCCCAGATCTACAACTTGCGCTATGTCACTTCAAAAGTACATGCGAATTTTTTTTAAGCACAGTGTAATTTGCGCTCTGAAGGAGTTGCTGTAAAAAATATTATTAAAAAAAATCAAAGAAAACGTATTTTAACTGATGTACTCGTAAAATAATATAAAAAATTCTGAGAGCACTACTAAATATGAAACATATGCATTAGCTTTTTAAATATTCAGTAAAACTTTTTTTGCTCATCTAACTTATTTCCAGCCATGAGCTTACATACATATGAGTTAAATTTTAATTCACAGCCAAGAATAGATATGTAGATAGACGGGAAGAAAGACATACAGACAGCTAGTCAGTCAGCCAGAGGAAGACAATAAGTTTATTTGTCTGCTGATGTTCTTGCCTAAAGTTCATTTATGCGTCAGGCTCAAAGAAGCCACGTCTACACAAGGTAAATATAAACTTTTAACATCTTAGCATCTTGTTTCACGAGATCTTAAGATTCTTAGATATACACACACAAATATATATACACGCACTTACATATTCGTACACAAAATAATGCACACATACAAAGATTGGTATGTATATATTTAATAGACACTCTATTACTTAGTTATGCACAAGATTTGCTTGAATATCTATGGTATTGTTGCTTAGGCGTGTGGCTGAAAGGAGTGGGTCAAAGTTGGTAGCATAGCACAAGAGAAGTACACAAAACCAATGCCAAGAAAGCTTGCATTCATAGAGATAAGATACACAAACACATACGCACACAGACGCTCCTTTACCTCAATCAACTCGAACATAAAATCAACGAAGCGTTTATTTAATGAAGGACTTTCACAAAGCAGCCAAGCACAGCATCTTAAGTTGTTGTCGTTTCTATTGTTGTTGTTGTGCAAATGTTAAGATGCCACAATGTCCTTTGTTAACAGCCAATACATAGATATTCTTTATATACTGAGTTCATGCACACATAACTTCTTGTGCACATAGTTATCCTGTTTAAGCCTTTTTAATAGCATCTTTTTTGCTATCTTAGCTTGGTGTTGCGTAGGCTTTTCGGTGCTTGTGGCCTGCTTATCGTGTTCTTGTGGCCACCAGAGCGAGTTTTGTTTTTGCTGTTGTGCGACTTTGTGAGACATGCCATCTACTAATAAATTAAAATATTTTCTTGCTCAAAAGTTAAATCAAAGTAAGAATGTTTAGCACAGATGCCAAAAGCTAAGGGGAGTTAAATTTGGCAGCGGTTTCTTTAAAATAGGCTATGTACTTGTGTATATTCTTCACCAATTAATATTAAGATTCGTACTGCGGGAAGAAAATAGATAGGAAATTCATGCAGTCGAAAAACCAAAATAATTGCAGAATTTGATTCATGGATTCAGATGGAGGAGGCAAGAAAAACGTATGCGCTTACCAGCGTTTTAAAAGATTACGTATGAGTAAATATTAAATTAGGTTTTCATTACTAACAAAAATTTGTTGAAATGTTCTTATTTAAAGTGTTCACAAACCTATAGTAAAATGCTCTCACAAATATTGTTGTAGAATTTTTTAACCCTCTAACTCCCTTTTTTTATTGATCTTTTTCGACCCGTTTAAAGAAAGATTTACTGCCTCAATTTGTATTACTAATGAAGCATTAAACGATCGAAAGTTATGCGAACGAATTTGTAAAAAAAAATATCTTAATTTGAATTTCTTACGAAGCTGCTCGCCAACCCATGTGACATGCTTACGTTTCTTAAGTAAGACAAACTTGTAACCAAGCAGTTGTCAAATTTGACATTGCCAGATCAGACATTGCAGAAGTTTTCGAGGTTTTGTCTATTTCCATTCAAAATTTTTTTAAAATTTTGAAATCTAGAGGGAATAAAATTCTCAAGCGTTACGTATTTCTAATCAAAAATTTGTGCTGAAACTAACAAGAAAATACCAACAGAATACACACAGCAGCAATAACAATAAACAACAACAATGATATGCATAGTTTTCTTCTTGCTTTCACAGTGCGATGTGCAGACAAAGTCAATTCTTCGAATTACAGCACACACGGAAATATTGAAATTGTTGTAAATGAGCTAAAAGAATAGCCAATACGAAAAAGTTGGAATGATCGCAAAGTGGGGGCGACAAGACTCGTGTAAAAATGCAGCTCCATTCTACTATATCAGAATTAGTAAAAAATAGTATTTCAAGCAATTACCAGAGATATTACATTTTTTAACGCAACCTTTTACATTTTGCATAGACAACGACTTTGACTTAGAGCTTGAGTTGAATGGTTGGCAAAGAAGTTAGGGAGTTGTGCACAGCGACTAGGCTTCTCACGCATCTGAAGAAAGAGCTCACTGCAAGGTCTGCGTTATCGGACAAACAGATGAAGCAATGGAGCTCTGAATGGGCGTTAAGCACCATTAGCGGCAAGGTGGTATCGTGTGGAGCCAGTAAAGGCTTGTCGGTCATACGACAGAGGTCGGCGGAGAAGAAACCGGCAAATGAGCAAAAGTGGAGAAATCCACTCCTGCAAGGGAAGATGCTACAGAAGAGTCAGCGGTTAACGCGACAGTAGATGCTGACCGTACGTCGACAAGCGCACCTTTGACGGAGGGTGCGGAAAAGACAGATCCTGACCGGTTGTCTGTAGGATCGTTGATGTATGGTATTGTCGACATATTCGATGACGCTTCAGAGAAGCAGCTTCGGGAATCTGATTCGGATAATGGAGACAGAAATCCTCTTTGTATTTAACGTAGACCCCTGCCGTAAAAGCTTAATTCTACGGTGCTCCAAAGCTTGGGACCAATATGTAGCGTCGGCCAACTCCCCTTCGGAATTCAAAAGATCCACCAGAAAGGTTCCCCTAATTTCATAGCACTGACCAAAATTGAACTGCCAGATTGACTATATTCATGACCGTGACACATTCAGTCACTTAAATTTATACATGACTAGGATATTAAAATAACCTTTTGTCATATCGGTATAAATACCGATAATAATGTAACCCTTACTTTTTGGCACGCAACTTCGTCATCATGATCAAATGGGGAACTTTGACATGAAAAACTAGGAAGCGAACATACTATGGCCTGTCGCGTATGTCATCAGGTTTCTCAATCATTTGTGAACACAACTCAGATTATTTAGGTTTCCCCGTCGCCTGTTCTCAAATTCCAAAGGTAACAGTATATTGATCCAATAGTTGCTTACCTTCCTAACATTCACTGTTTGAAATAACGAGAGTCTAGTCTATCATCATTCTCTTGGTAATTTAAGGGAGTTACCAACCCGAGTTCAACTTAAGTGTAACTCACACCGACCTTCCTGGTCTAACCACAGCCAGAGCGTATGAAACCCCGAACAACCAAGCCCACGACAGTCAGTCTCGGGCTCAAGGTTTCACCAGAAAAGACTCTTCAACATCCCGTCTACGGACCTAAAGTTCTTAGAACAATTATATTTGACTGCGACACCTTCAGTCACTAGAATTGTACATGACTACTTTATAAATAACCATTGGTTTCTCAGTAATATACCGAGAGAACCACAATCCTACTTACGCAACTTCGTTAGCTTAATTATAGCTTAATTAAAAGCCTCTTTCGGAAAACTTGGAAGCGTAAGCCGTAGTATATCTATTGGCTTATACTCGGCAGAAGGATTCAATGCTTCTTACATAGGACCCTCATTCTAAAACAAGGTCTGCAGAACAACGATAGATCAGGTCTCCTCATCATTGATGGATGACTCTTCAAGCTATGTTGGATTGATCGTCTATCGAAAGCATATTACAATAACAATGTTATGATAACTTTATATCAAACAATCAAAGCTCAAGGTAAACCTTTTTATTTTACGGAAATCAGATGAACATTCAAGAGCCGTGCCTCAAGAATGAACTCATTTTGAGATCAATTCATGGGCCGTGCCCCATAAATTGCCCCCCACCCAATAACCAACCATCACCCTTCTATTTCTAGCTTTGGACAGGAAAATTCCCCGAAGGACATTTGGCGGGTTTGATAATGGAGACAATATCAAAATAGAGCTTGAGGAGAGTGAACTCCGAACTGATTAGGTTGTTGCAGATCAACCTACACCATGCGAAGGCAGCCAGCGTCGAATTAGTAATCCGTGTTACAAGAGGCTGTAAAGAAGTAGTCCTGGTTCATGAGCTTTGGACTATTGGAGGCAAGGTTTGTGGCTTGAAGATGGTTATTAGCAGTTCTTCGCTAGTGGCACAAGTACTCCAAGATCGTGTATACTAGTGAAAAACTATACTCTAGGTGTGTTCCTAACAACCAACAGCCCTTAAATGTTATTCGTCTCTTAATAAGATGGCCGATAAGTTCAACATTCATCTGGTCTGAGTACCAGGGCATAGGGACATTCCTGGAAATTGTAGAGCGGATGAGCTCGCTAGAGAAGGTACAGTGGCAACGCTGCTGTCTGACATGGAAACATTGGGCATGCCACTTGCGTCTTGTAAGCTGGCTCTAAGGCAACATGCCACTGAATGGCTAATTTCAGGTTTAAGCATAGCACCACCTCTAACACAGCTAGAACAATGTGGCCCAGTTTTACTGAAAAACGAACGATGAAGCTCACTCAATTGGCGAGAAAAGATCTATCCATTCTGATAAGCGTTATAAAAGGATACTGTCTTATAGGTTGGCATGCCCTTAGAATGGAGGTTTATGCGAATGACTTCTGCAGTAGTTTAAAAGATGAGGAAGAGGAAGAGTCGGTATCGCATCTCCTCTGTTTATGCCCCATAAGTTCTGCTCTATCCCGCAGAAGACATAAGCATCAAGGTAGCCTCTTTTTTGATGATATCAGGGATCTTGAGGAGGTAGACGTTAAGCGTCTACTGCTTTTTATTATTAGTTCAGGTTGGTTTCACGACAGTACTTAGGAGAGGAGAAGTAGATCACCTGTGGTATCACAACGAACCAAATATCTGGTCAATGTAGGCCGGTCTTTGATCGGCCGCCAATTTAACCTAACCATACCTAACCAAGGGCTTCGAATTAGAGCTTTCAATTCTGCAGGGTTTTGGCAAATCCCGAAATTGCGAAATTTTGAATTTGAGGTACCGAAATTTCGCCATTTTAAAATAATACCATTTAGCTGTAATACTAGCAGGGACCTTTAATAACTCTTTCTCTAAATGTCTGCGTTTTAACAAAAATAATTTAATGTTTTTTTTTTATTTTTCAAAAACACTAAAAAGTTTATAAGACAACACCAAGACGAAATCCGAAGTGCTAATGCAGACAAGGGTTGCAAAACAATTGTAATGTACAAAGAAGAATCAAAGGAAAAAAAGTCAACAATAATTGATAAGTAGATAAAGTCGAAATCTAAAATCTGATTTTGTATTTTTAGGGGAATTACTTGTAAATTTTATGATAGAAAAAATATACATCACCTGATTAAACCAGATCGAAAAAAAATTAAATTAGAAAATAACGAGTATGGTATGATGGTTAATAAGTTTGCATAATTTTTAAATATTTAAATATAATAAAAAAACATTAATTAAATTGCGAGCTTTAGATCAAGTAAGTTTTAAAGAAGGCAACAACAACTCTGTACAGAGTCAATCACTTAGCTGACTAGATAGTAATTGCTACTTTTTGCTCTTCAGTAGTCTTTGAGTGATTAAGCTGTGATCAACTCACTGTTTAAATTTGCATATGACATTAGAAATTCATTCATTTGAATTAAATAGAACAAATTGAACGCTCAATTGGCTACTAATCACATGACATTTTAAAGCAGTAGGCTATTTAAAGATCACCGCCATCAACTCTGCCAAATTTGCCATCTGCTCTAGTTGCTTCTTTATTTATTTCAATATTCATTGGTGTTCGACAGTTTTTCGAAATGCACCATAGAAATGAAACGAGAAATTTTCCAAAAAATATGTGATTTGATGCACCTCCTAGATACCGTTCACTTAAATACAGTGAAACTTCTCTAACTCGAAATTCTCCATAACTCGAAGTAATATTTGTGCGTTTTACTTTCTCAAGATATTTTTCTTATATTTTGATATCTATAAGGAAAATTTCCCTAACTCGAATTTTTCATTTGTATTAGGAAAACTTTCATGCATATTCATCTCCATAACTCGAATTTCTCTCACTTTCCAGATGGAAAGCAAAGCAGGCATGCCGGTGGAAGAAATGCAGCAGGTTATAATTTTAATGCTAAGAGGTCTATTTTTTTATTTTAAAAACTTCCTCTTTACTTTTAAGTGAGGTGTAGTCACAAAGTCCTCAATATCACAACAGTGCGAATGGCTCAGTTGGCTAGGGCTTCAGTTTTTATTCATGTATTTTGGAATCTTTAATAGTGGGTTAAAATCCCATCAGAGATATATTTTTTATTCTTAATGGCTTTTAGTTTTGTTTTGGCTTTTTTTTTAGTTTCTTCTATTTTTAAGTGATTTCGTTCTGTTTTCGCATTAATTGCTTGTAATAACAAAGCGATCACGTTAATTTTCTTACTCTGTGCTCTTACATTTATCCCTAATAAAGCAAATTAAGCGACGATTAGTTAACAACTGCGATGGTCGAATGGATAAGCATATGCACTTACACTCACGCGGCCACGGTTCGTCTTCTTACTTGGAAATTCAGCAGACATGCTCGCCTCCATACCCGCTTTTATCTTTTTGCTATAGACATGTCCTAGGACGGCATGTCTGTCAAATTAACTGCCGTAGCAGCAATGCAGCATGGTCCCGTGGCTCTAATGGACAGCTTTCACAAGACATGTCTGATAAAACTCGTCACGGAACAGGTTTGTTGTGCCAGTTACAGGACAGATTTACTGCATTATTCTGTATCACGAACAAGCACACCAACGATGAGAAAGACACGAGAAGCAATACAATTTTGTATGGAAGAAAATATTGCTTCTCGTGTCTTTCTCATCGTTGGTGAGCATCTTCGTGATACAGAATAATGCAGTTAATTTTCTGTTTTTCGAGGCTGGTCACACGGTTATAAATTTTGGACTACTTTTTAATCCAAACTTTGGCTTAAAGGAATTTATAATCCAAAAAGTACTAGTTTTTAATCCCTACATAAGTTTAATTAGCTGGGTCTCGAACCCACGTTTCTGAATGGGACTTATTTGCATTCATAAAGATGCAAAATAAGCGAAACCTTGTCAACAACTGTGAAGATGACGAGTAGATAAGGTGTTGATCCAGCACATCAGAGGACGTGTGTTCAAATCATGAATTGTCAGAGTAATTTTTTATATTAAAAAAGTTATCTTTTTTGTTGTTGTCCTACACTCGCGGTCAAAAAAAAAGCCGACTAAATAATTTAGTAACAAATATTCTTTTTCTTACATTTGTTAAGAAAGTTATCTAAGTTATCTTATCTTAGTTATTCTGGATAAGAAGCTTATCTGGAATGTTAACATTAAGGAACGTGCTAAAAAGGCTAACATAGCACTACAGGGTCCGCCATATAACGTTTTATTTTCAACTAGTGCTTATTTCGTGAATGGTAACACTTAGCTCATGTATGATTTAACAGATAATTAGTTTTATCCTTCCGCTGAATGAATATGGCTGTGTGTACGCTTGAACAACGCGGGGAAATATTGCGACATTTCTTTGATGCAGAAGATGCCGATTTTGCCAAAAAAATCATCTTTTCAGATGAAGCTCATTTTGAATTTGGCGGGTATGTAAACAAGCAAAATTGTCACATTTGGGGCACAGAAAACCCGCACGCATATATTGAAAAGCCGCTGCACCCAAAACGAGGCACTGTTTGATGCGGATTTTGGTCCAGAGGCATAATTGGGCCATTTTTCTTCGAAAATGAGCAAGGAGTGGCCATTACGGTCAATGGCGATCGTTATCGGGCCATGTTGAACGAATTTTTGTTCACAGTAATTGAAGAGGAGGATATTGGCAACATTTGGTTTCAACAGGACGGCGCTACGTGCCACACAGCCGAAGCTACATTCGATGTTTTGCGCCCTGTTTTTGAAGATCGCATTATCAGCCGCAGAGCTGATGTTGTTTGGCCACCTCGGAGCTGCAATTTGACACCGTTGGACTATTATTTGTGGGTTTCCCTTAAAGATTAGTGTTACGCCGACAAGCCAGAGGTAATTGACGCTTTAAAAGAAAATATTCGTGAAGCCATTGGTGAAATACAGCTGCACATAATCGATAATGTGCTTAAAAATTAGACCGATCGTGTAGGCTTCTGCATGGCCAGCCGAGGCAGCCATTTGAAAGAAATTCGTTTCCATTATTAACCGGAAGGATTGTACTTCCAAATAAAAAAAGAAATTTGAGAAAATATCCAGTAGTTTTTTTTTATAGAATTTTCAAAAAAAAAAGTTATTTGGCGGACCCTTTATTTGCCTGTAATAAAGCTATAGGTAAAAAATGGGGTTTTTCCCCCAAAATAGTACTCTGGATTTATACAGCAATTGTCCGCGCCATACTTATATATGGCTCACTGGTATGGTGGAGGGCTCTTGATAAGACAACTGCACTTCAGAAGTTTGCACTGGGGCACTGTCCTCAACACCAACTAGCGCCCTCAATGTCATGCTTCACCTTCCTCCTCTCGATATCTTTGCCAGGGAGTGTGCCAACACAGCAGCCCTCAGACTGAGAGAATCTGGTAATTGGACAGGTAACAACTGCGGCCACACAATCATTCTGAACTCGTCTGCACCCGACAAAACAGACTACTGTGTGTCGTGCTTAAATCTTGAAAAAAAAACTACGTAGTTATTCATCCCTTCACGGCTAGACTGGGCAAACAAAATCCCCCTTAAAACCTCCGGCATAAAAATCTTCACAGATGGATTCAAACTTCGATCCCAGGATCTCGAAATCGCAGCGTCCTTTAGACTTCCTAACTATTGTAGTGTCTACCAAGCGGAAATGATGGCTATTCACTAAACCACTAAGATTCTAGGTCAAAAAGACCTTGATGGAAAGAGTATTCCATCTTTTCAGATAGCCAAGCTGCACTGAAATCACTGAACTCAAATATTGACAACTCTAAAACTCTCACTGAGTGCCGCAGATCTCTTAACGAGATGGAGAGGCTACTCAGGATTCACCTCATATGGGTACCCGGACACAGGGATGTCGAGGGCAACAATTTGGCCGACGAATTGGCAAAGAAGGGTATGACCTCTAACACCCTCTTAAATGAGGACTTTATTGGTATACCCATTTCCTCCTATAAACTCCAGTGCAAGAACAGATCCTTAGGTCTTGCACAAGAACGCTGGGAACACCTTGATACATGCAGGATAACTAAGCTAACATGGCCTACCTACAACTTAAAACGCACAAGCTCACTGCTTGAGTTAAGCAGGGAAAACCTGTCAAAAATAGTAGGAATCCCAACGGGTCACTGCCTAATCGGAGCACATGCTTTTCGGTTGGGACTTGCTTCAAACGATTTTTGCGGAAGCTGCAGATGTGAGGAGGAGGTAGAAAATGTTCAGCACCTCCTCTGCGAATGTCCGGCTCTAGCTAAAAGGAGAATGACAACTATGGGCCATCCCTTTTTAAATGGACTTGCCGAAGTCTCATGCCTGGAAATCAAGCATATCCTTAAATTCATTATCCGCTCGAACTGGTTTGAGGAGGGAAATCTCTACTAGGTTTTAAAGAGATTATGTGGTATCACAACGGTCCTGCACTGGCCTAAGAGTACGAGTCGTCTGTCGGCTCAGCCACCTTTACCTAACCTAACCTAACCTTCTATTTCTTGAATTACAGCACATTGTGCCGAAATCGGCAAAAAAAAAACACCACCGAACCTTATAGAAATTTTGAAAGAGGTACATGTTGAGAGTCCATCTTATCTGATTTGACTTCCAATTTCGTCACAATTTTTTTAATTTATTTTTAAAGTTGAAGTGTTCGAATTTTGTTGTGCCGATATTCATTGAATTTTCACAGCTTTTGGCTTCGTTGGAAATGCAAAATAAGATTCATTTCTTCTCCGTAGAATTTTGCGTAAAATAAGACTATGTAAAAAGAATTGCGATAAAATACAAAATAAAGCGTGTAGCGAAGCAAGTTCTTGTAATTTTCTTTAACTAAGAAAAAAATTGTGCTTCTATAAATTTTAATTGAAAAATATTCCATTAATGACATTTGTTTTTTCACAAAAAATAATTGCACGTAAAAATAAATTTAAATTGGACTTGAGAACATCGATATCGGTTAAGAATTCCTTAAATGACGCCAATTTTAACTTTTCTTTTTTTTTTCGTCAAAAACTGAGTGCTATCTATACATTTATTACCATACAAAATGCTACCATTTTGTCAAATCTTTTGCAAATCCTTATTCTACTCAAAGTATACATAAAGGAAGTGAAATTTGTTTTTCATTTCCAACAAGGTAAATGGCTGTTAAAACTAAACGAATGTCGGCACATCAAAATTCGAATACTTCAACTTTAAAAATAAATTGAAAAAATTATGACGACATTGAGAGGTCAAATAAGTTGCGATGGATTCTTAACATATCCCTCTTTAAGAATTTCAATAAAGTTTGGTTTTTTTTGCCGATTTCGGCGCACTGTGTTATAATTAAAAAAAAAGAATATTTGTTATTAATTCGGCTTTTTTTATGACGTGAGTGTATATGCAATCCAAAAAAGTTTGAAATTTTGTTCAAAATTTAAAACCGTGCACTGGACAGGTCTTAGATGATGCAGCAGGTGGCAATTGACCCGTGTTAGTAACAACGCCAAGTAAAAGTCACCGGTTAGTTTCATATGTTGGCAGCAGAATCGGGACAGGTCCCTATCCCTTGGGAGCCTATCACGTGGTAGGCTCTTAACCGTATTTTCTCTATAGGGAATTTAACGATTCGAATATTATGGGAGGTGCTCCAAAGTCCTCCAAGTCTTTTTATCCAAATATTAATACTGTGCCAAAAAATACTTTTAAGCCCGTTTATCGGTTTAGTCGGTAACTTGACGCACACATCTTACAAATATATAATTGATAAAACCAATTTTAAATACATATATTCAATTATTAATGTCTGCACTACCACGGACATTTTTACTTACACATACATACAAACAACAGCAATACAAAGTCCTAAAGTGCATTCCGAATGATTTATTAATATAGCTGGAAGCTATTTTGTGTCAACACAATATTGTGACATATAGACTGCGAGCAGAACTGTCAGCAACAGCATAATCAGCAACGTCATCATCAGCACAAGACTTAATAATGAGCAATATTTTCATTGATACCACAGCAACAGCAGCAACATTAATAATATCAACAATTTTAACTTTACCATTGGCAGCATTGACATCATCAACATTTTAATTATCGTGGTGTATATGTAAAATGATAATCATCACTATCATAGCCAATAGCAATTTTTTGACATCACCTGTGATGGCATCATCATCATCATTGATGTCAGCAGCAAACATTTAAACATGACATCGACTAGCTCTGATGAACAAATGGATGGCGGGCATAAAATTCACTTGTTCGTACTTGTATCATTAGCTATATAAAATATAAGTACGTAAATACAGTGGCTCACAGCTTATTTTATGCAGCTTTAACTTTAAAATTTTAAACGTGATATTATAGAAACTTTAATAAATAAAGTCGAGTTTTTAACTCAGATTTGTAAAGGCATTTTGTAACAAAATAATAAGCAAGGAAGGAGAAAAAATGTACTTTGTTTTTGTATAATGTAATGTTTTGTGCACAAAAATTTTGTGTCTCGAAATCCTGCAAATTTAAATTTTAAATCCAAAAGTGTAATTATTAATAATCCAAGAAATTAAAACAAAAAATACATTTTGGTTGCGCTGAAACGCTTTTAAGTTAAATCATTTAAAGTAGATACAAATAATACCCGAAAATTCCTTTTTGTTGAATTATTGTACTTATTATTATTTTATTGAAAATGGAAAACAAATAATATTTAAGTTATTGCAAAATATTATTTATTCAAATGAACAGTCATGAAAATTGACATATTTTTATGAAAGAAAAAACAAAAGTCACAAAAGTGCAAACAATATGGCTTATTATTTAAATTGATTCTGCTTATTTTTTCTTTAGTTTTTCAAGAAAGACAGAAAAATAAGACATGTTTTCATAAAAACGAAGCTAGAATTCAAAATAAATTTAAAAAAAAAATGCGTCGCTTAGTCAATTGTTAAACGAGGTCACGGTACTACAAATAATAGCAATACTGCTAAATACTTTTTTCTCAACATTGATACGAGACTGATATCAAATCTACCTTTAATATTGAGAATTTCATCTTGTGGCCTGAAAATAAATGAAGAAAAGTTCAATGAGCTTCTTCAGAAATACTAACATTGAAAACTATAATTGGATCTTTAATTGGATACCCAATTCGGTACATTAAGTACTAGTACATGGAATTCATGTAACACAATTTTTCAACTTGCAAATTGGTAGTGGATTTGGTTTTCATTTATATTTAAATGCACAAATAGAAGTTATTAGTTTCGTTTATTCCTTTTTTTTTTTTTTTTTTGTGAAGAAGTTTTATAAACAAGAAACTACTTTTGTCATTGAACGCGACAAAAATATTGACGAAAATAGTTGAAATAAACATTAATGTTTTTTAAATTTTTTTCTTCTCAGTAAAACTCTATTTATGTAGGTACTCTATTTATATTTGAGTGAATAATATAATATTTTTATAAGTGAAATATTAAAGCAATATAAGAAAAATGTTATTATATATAAAGTGAATAATAAAGAAATTTTAAAAATTAAATATCAAAATAATATCTTAAAATATACTGTGAACATAAAATAAAAATTTGTTTTATTGTACTTAAGTAGATTTTATTATAAAAGGTGTTCATTTTATCCAGAGAGTTTAAGAAAGCGTACCTTATACAAAGGTCTTTCTCTCTCCATTTCGTGTGTTGCTCTTGAAATCAAACGCTAGCACTTCCACCAGTACGGAAGTGCTCTCAAAAGAGAGAGATCGAAACAGAATGGTAACAATGTGTTTTACGAGCACAAAACATTATTTGCTTTGTTGTGGCTTTTGCTCGCGATCGTAAACAGAAACCGTAGCTAAGTAGAAATTAAGCATTCGTGATAAAAGGATAAAAGTGATGCCATGTTGCGGTGAGTTTTATCTCGCAAGGGAAAAAGGTAATAAGGCATTTTCCTGAAAAATTTATTAAGTACATTTTTGTTGCTAAAAGTCGTTGAAGAATGTTATTGGTTTTGTTATTGATGTTATTATTGCTGGCGCACAGTGTTTTGCGCAGTGAAAATTGATAAAGTTTTGAAGTTGATAAAATTTTTGCTCTCGGAATTGTACAAATTTGATATTATTCGACAGATAACGATAAAATGATAAAAATAAACTGCTTTAACGTTATAAAAAAGTTAGCAATATTAATGGTAGTTTTTTGTCAGTTAATAACCTTGGATCTTTATCTTAAAAGCTGTGAGAAATTCCAGTTTTTTCGGCTTTTGGAAGAAAACGATTTTGAAAATACCTCTAAATAAATGTATTTCATAAGAATTCCATTCACTGTAAAGCAGCAGGCCATAATTAAAGGAGTTTACAGTTTTTTTAACGAGTTTTGCTTATAATTGCGTTCTTATTATACTTTTTTATTTCCTGATTTAAACAAGCACTCAAAATTTCATTATCATAAGAGCACTCCTTTTTATTTCCAAAATTTGTAATAGTCTAAAAACACTGTGCGGCGTCTTTTACTAAAGGTCAACTAAAAAAGTATATTTTAGAAAAGTCAAACTAGATCTTACAAAAAATCTATAGATTAAATAGATTCGATGCCAAAAAGACTAGATGCGGTAATTAAAGTTTTGACGCAAACGCAACGACGGCGAGCTGACGTGTTTTTCTGCGCGCAACGAATATTAAGTGAAATAGGCTTCTTTTGTTAGTTTTTTTGCTCCAAAATATTTAAGAAACTTATAATATAAAGATTATTCATCTTTAATAGTAATTTTTGACCAATATTCAAATAAAAATGTGTTCCTTATGCATTATATGCAAAATAAAATAACTATGTGCACTTCTTATGTAAAAGCTGATCAGTTGGTCTGTGTTACGAAGTATTAAATTAAATTATTAAATGCAAAAACAAAATTCGACAAAAATCCGAGCCTCGCGAGAATAACTCTTTTGCGAACTCAAATGACGCCGTCAGTGATTTAGAACGCAACAAAATTAAAAACAAAAATATTGCAAATAGACAATTATAAATAAATATATAAATATATAAACAGAAAACTACATGCACTGTAGTTATCGTGTTTGACGTTTCCTCGAGTTCGCACTGTCTACGCTTCAAATGTTCTAAATGACACCGACTCCAAGACTAACGCGTGAGCAACTACGGCAACAAGGCCTTCGTCCAAAAAACGAAAATACACCGAAGTCAGAGAGTGGTAGTTTGACTTCTTTTAGCACTGCACTCAATGCACTGGAAGATCGTTTGAGTGAAAAGCTAAAGGTTGAAATTGAACAGCTGGAGAGCCGTCTTCGAAAGCACACCGACAGCATTTTTAATCGTCTCTCGAGTGAGATAGCAAACGTCGAGACTAAAGTAAGCAACCACGTTAAAATCGAAGTCGCAACCATTAAAGAGAAGTTTAGCGAGTATGATTTAAAACTCAGCTCTCTTGAACATCGCATCGAACTTCTAACCTCGCGCTGTGATGTGCTAGCCGAAGATCTAAAGCGATGCTCCCTTACATCAAACAATAACAACGAAAACAACAGTAATAACACAACAGATGCAGTTTTTTTTGGAGTACCATTTAAAGCAGACGAAAATATCAAGAGTATATTTAATCTAGTCTGTCACTCTATTGAGTTTCCACCACCACAACTAAAAGATATTTTTCGCATAAAGCCAAAAGCGATTAGCCCAAATTACAATCCCGCGATAATCGTCAAGTTTTACACCCCTCATGATCGCAATCGGGCTCTAAAAGCGTTTGGTGACTATCGCAGACGAGCTAAAAAAGCTGTGAATCTCCGAAATGCTGGTTTTGAGTCCGATAACAACGTGTACATCCATGAGTGCCTCAGTGTTGACACTAGAAAGCTGTTACATGCCGCCATTGCATATAAGAGGCGTAAATACGTTTACAATGCTTTTACAATCCGAGGTTGTGTTCACATTCGTCTACACAAAGGTTCTCCAAGCATTCCCGTCCACAATACCAGTGAATTACATAGTTTTGTTATATCTGCTGGTTATGAAACTAGCCCTGATGATGAGGTTGCTGCTGTGTGAGCTGAATGTTCCTGCATCATTTTATCTATCTTTTCTAATTCTATTTCTTTGGTTTTCTTTAATTTTTCCTTTCTTCGTTCTGTCTCTGTACACTATGTTTAGGCTGATATCTCTCTTTTATTTTAACGCTTTTGTTTACTTTCTCACCATAATGTTTTATAATAATAACAATTTAAACACCTGCGCTGCAAATACACGTCTTATCAACATAACTCATCTCAATAATGAGTTCTTGTAATTATAATCGTGGTAGTTCCAAGGACAATACTTTTGCCTTAATTCGAATATTAAGCAGGCAGGCAAAGGGATTACAGGTATGTCACATTAACGCGCAAAGCTTGAATAATAAAATTGATGAGTTTCGCTACATATTTGAAAATTCCGGTATGGATGTAATTTGTGTGTCCGAAACATGGTTTCAGCCTTCCGTTCAGGATATTGTCTTTAGTGTAAAGGGCTACAGAATGATTCGGGCGGATCGAGAGTCTCATGCTGGTGGTGTTGCAATTTTTGTTAAAGATGGTATTAAATGCAATTATATTAGTAAATCAAATCTACATGATGACATTGAGTTTTTATTTGTTGAAGTTATTTATTAATTGAGGAAACTGCTTGTTGGCGCAGTCTATAGGCCAAATCGCAATACAAATTCAGAAAACTTGTTACTAAAAATAGAGTCGGTGGCAAACTCTTTTGATGATATTATTATATGTGGTGATTTCAATAGTGATCTACTGGTAGAAACTCGTTTAGCTGAAGACATGTGTTCTCTTGGTCTTACGTCGCCTAACTGCACTATACCTACGCATTTCTCCGAAAGTCGTAATACTTTGCTAGACCTCTTTTTTGTCGGCGATAGTGACAAAGTTTTACTCTATGACCAACTTTCTGCTCCAGTTTTTTCCAAACACGACCTAATTTTCCTCTGCTATGATTTCCAGCTGGTTGTACCTGAACAAAAAATTACTTATCGCGATTTTAAAAATGTTGATTATAATTCACTCCAGGTAGAGCTAAATCTTATCGACTGGACTGAAATTTTTTCCATGCTATCAGCTAATGATCAGTTGAATTTCTTACAACTTAATATCAACACTTTGTTTGAAAAATGCGTCCCACTTAAAACTAAAGTACTCAAACATAATGATAGGCCCTGGTTTTCAAATTCGATTAAAAGTCTAATCAAGAAACGTGATGTAGCATACAGCAAATGGAAGCGTCTTAAAACACCAGAACGATATACTATTTTCCGAACATATAGAAAAGATGTAGTCAGGGCGGTGAAGGTTGCCAAGTTTACATACTATGAAACTAAATTTAGTTCGGCAATAGACTGCAAAAAGAAATGGAGCATAATTCGGCAAATCGGAGTTGGTGGAACTTCTCCGCCAATTGATACCATCGTAAATGTTGAGGATCTAAATAATAAATTTATTGATATTCCCATGCCGATGCCAAATGGTAACTTCAACCATTACCTTCAAAGATCAAATAGCGCAAACTCATCTTTTAGCTTCCAACGTGTTGAAGATGCCGAGATAGTGCGAAGTTGCTTAGAAATCAAATCTAATGCTGTCGGTTTCGATGGAATTCATCCAAAGTTTTTCAAAGCACTTCTACCCGTACTGCTACCATTTATTAAACACATTTTTAACACAATAATAACTAAATCAGAATTCCCCGCTATTTGGAAACAAGCCAAAATAATTCCCATTCCTAAAACTGGAAACGATTACCGCCCAATAGCAATTTTGCCATATTTATCGAAAGTTTTTGAATCGCTTATGTACAAACAGACAAACAAATATTTATTGTGTAACAAACTTTTAACTGATAGACAATCAGGTTTCCGACCAAAACATAGTTGCGTAACTGCTCTACTAGACGTGTCCGACGAAATACGAAATAATCTTGATCAAAATGAAGTTACTTTTTTGATTCTTCTAGATCACTCGAAAGCTTTCGACACGGTCGATCACCAAATTTTATGTTCAAAATTGTCCTACATGTTTAATTTTTCCGAAACAGCCACTCGACTAATGAGTTCATACCTTGCTAATAGAATACAAGCAGTGAATATCGGCTGCGCGACCTCAAGTTTTTTAAGTGTGAGCCGTGGAGTACCTCAGGGATCTATAATGGGTCCGCTCTTATTCTCAGTTTATATAAATCACTTACCCTCTATTCTGCATAGTTGTGGCATACAAATGTACGCTGATGATGTGCAATTGTATACTAGCTGTCGCAAGTCTGATGTTCACTATTGTGTCGCAAGTTTGAATGAAAATTTACGTAAAATTCATGATTGGGCTTCTGCTAATGGTTTATGCCTCAATCCAAACAAGTCAAAATGTTTAGTTATAGCTAGGAAACATAATTTCACTTCAACTCTACCTGAAGTCATACTAAACGGATCATGTATTGAGGTCGTGAAGTCGGCAAAAAATTTGGGCATTACTTTCAACAGTACCTTGAATTGGACAAATCATGTCAATATCACAGTGGGAAAAATCTTCGGTATGCTCCGCAGCCTGTGGGCTACACAATATTTCACCCCCTTTAACATTAGAATGCTACTGGCAAAAACGTATCTCGTTCCCACCGTACTATATGGATCTGAAATTTTCGCATACTGTGACTCTGCAAGTAAGCGCAAGCTGAACGTTGCTTATAACAACATCGCTCGTTATGTCTTCGGACTTAAACGAACTGACCACATATCACAGTATGCAAAACAAATATTCGGTTTGACTTTTGACCATGTCCTGAACATGAAGGCGTTAGTCTTCTTGCATAAAATCATTTTTACTAAGGAACCTCTTTATTTATATGAAAAATTAAAATTTTTAAGATCTCAGCGCGGTAACAACTTGGTTCAACCTAGACACGCCTGCTTGGCATCAGAACGGCAGTTTTTTGTTAATTCTATACGTCTTTGGAACTCGCTTCCATTCTCTTTACAGCGTATTTGCAATGCAACCTTGTTTAAATCTAAGCTATCAGATTATTTGTCCTCACTTTAACTTAAGCTATATTATTTCGTTTTTTTTTTCTCTCCTTTAATCTCCTTTTAATTTTATACTTTTAATTTTTCCCCTTTTTTTTAGTTTTTTGATTGTCTTATTATTTATATTTGTTATAAATCTCAGTTGTTACCTTTGGTTCAATTTTAAAAAATTGTTAATGTTTTAACTGTTTCCGATATGTAATTTTAACTTTAAATTTTATTCAAGATTATGTTTTATATCTCATATTTTTGTGCTGATATTATCGCCATATATGTAATCGGTGCTTAATTATAAGTTTATTCTTGCAAGCGCTTACATTTAATTAAATAAATAAATAAATAAATAAATAAAATAAAGCATCAAGGGCTATCATACAAAGTACTAAAACTAAAAATGTTTTCAATAAAAAGAATTTATTTTTAAGAGGGAAAGTGCATTCGATATATTTACTTTTAAAATTGCATTTTATTTCTTACAAAATACAATGTTATTTCGAATTTACAATGTTAGTAACTTTTAAACAACCTGTGCATTAAAAAAGCTGTGAGCCACTGTTTATACTCATACATATGTGCCCAACATAAACATGTACATGTGTAAATGTGTACGTTGAACAATTTTAAGGTGCGAAATTTTAAATTAAAATTTAACAAACACACACATATACTTTAAGTTTAACACATGTGGGACCTTTCACTATTAAGCCTTACACGTAGCAGAGCCGCTCAGCATCCACCACTCTTCGCCGCCCAGCGATAAATAAAAGCTACAACAATTTTCACAGACTGCTTTGACTGCAGCGACTAGTTTTGCATGCGAATGTGCATGTGTGAATGAGGCGCCTGTGTGACTGTCTGCATGTATGTGTTTGTGTGGCAGTCATTTAAATCCGCTTTTAATGTTGACACTGACACTTTTGTCACTTGTATTTGTATTTGTATAAGTTCTTATAGGTGAGCATAAGCTTGTGTGTGCGTTTGGTACTGTTTCATAGGCTCTCTTTGTCAAGTCCTCTCATTGCAATTTCCGTTGACGGGTTTTTCATTAAATTCCATAGAATTTGCATTTATTCCCTGCATGTTCCTGTGTATGTTAAAGTATTTATATGTGTGTATTCTGTGAAAATTGACATACAAGTGGATTAAAAAAAATTTTAAAATCAACTCTTAACATGACATCGCAGTTTATTTTTGTGAACGTGTTTACTAATGGATTTTGTAGTCCAGAAAGAAACAGAATAAATATATATCTTCATAGTTGATTGTTGCATATGTAACATCTGTATTCATTAAGATTATAACTTTTTTCAAAAATCCTTTTTACATGGCATTATAAGTTCAGGAATAATGAAAAAAAGATAACTGCATTAATATTTTTTTATTTTACTTATACAATATATAAAAAATATGCTACGGTTCATAATTGACTAGTTAAATTGCGTGCAGGAAACTTGTTTGTTACATATTTTTCTGCAAGAAACTACAAAGAACTAAATCAAAACACCTCCCTTAAAAAAACGTCAAAACGGTTTTTTCAATTTTATTACAAAAACCACAAATTGCAGATCGGGGTGTCCCGCAATAGAGTGAAACTATTTACGTACATAGTAGGTGTAAGGTGATGTGAAGTTGAACACAAAATCGTATGAGAGGGGTCTATTTTCACACCCTTAGGAGTAACAGTGTTAATGAGTATTTCATGACTTTGATGCTACTATGAAAAGTAATAAATTGACCTTTGTAACGATATATCAACAAACCCACCCGTCTTATCCATTACGGAGCTGTATACGTATGAAGATGAAATCAATCCATTGGAACTACTAAATTTCAAGTTTAAGCACAATTTTCTCAGAATTTCGCGTAATAAGTCAGTTTTTTTTAGTATCAATTTTGTAATATACTAAATTTTTTTTTTAATGACATCAAAAACATAAACATATCTGTAAGAGCAAAAAAGTTGTGTGAACTTAAAACATTGACTAAACTTTAGTAAAGTTTTAGTGATTCAAAAGCTATGAAAAATGCGAACATTTCTTATTTTATTGCAGTATAAGCGATTGAAAAAAGGACCATTTTAGCAAACGTAAATAAAAAGAACTTTTTTTCGAAATTTCCTTGTTTTATATAGAAATAAAAAAACACGTAACTATCAAATATTTTTGACTAATGAACCAAAAAAAAATTTATGGAAAAGAAACTATTGTTGGAAATTTTGTATGGAATGTCCCATTTTGCAACACACAATTTTTAAAAAAAATCTATTCACTTTAATTTTATTGGAGTTTACAAATTTAGAATCGTTTTAATATATAGACTGTAGTATGAAAATTATATAGGGATTGAAATCGAAAAAATTATGAATTATATTTCATTTATTGGGTAAACAAGGCAATGCAATTTACTTATTCTAACTTATTCCAACAGGTCTTACTTATACTATACAACAGGATTCCCCCCCCCTTCCTTGTTTTTATTTTTTTTGTGCTCTAAGTGGGCATACTCCGCCCACCGGATTGACATGATTTCAATAAGCATGTCAAAAAGAAAAGAAGAGATGGAAAACAAGAGGGACTACATACATCCCAAGATACGATGTATATATATTATAAGACTATAAGGACAACAGGGGAGAGTGAAGGATAAATGAGAGACTTAACTGAGAGATTTGGAGAAGGCATGCTAAGAGATTTTGATTTTTTAAACAAATCAATCAACGTTTATACATATAAATCCAAATATATATAGTTTATCTGAAGCCTGGGTTAATTTTGGTTATTGAGGGATTTAGATAGGGTTCGCTTGAAAAAGGATTTGGACATAGAAGGTGAGTAGTATATAGAGATATTTTTAAATTCTTTTGCAGCAATGATTGATGGGTTCATTATTTGCATATGTAGTTTGGTGCTGCTATTCAGTTAGCAATCGAGTATGCCTAGTTCGTTTTATTCGATCGTTAAAGGAAATCATATTAGAAATATATTCGCCATGAATAGCACCATCAATTACCTCAAATGCGAAGCATGAGTCCAATAATGATCTCCTTGTTGATAATGGCATCAAATTCAAAAGGCTGAGTCTTTATTCACATGATGGAAGGCTACAATAAAAGTGGGGGTTGTACATTAATAATAATTTAAATTTTTTTCTCTATGGGAATCGAAAGATAGATTCCAAATTATGCGGGCATGTTCAAGTTTTGAACGCACTAATGCACATTACAAGGATGTAGTAATATATATTATTGAATTCATTTGCTCGTCTTTTTTTAAGACATAATTTTATCATAGTGCAGATTAAAGCGCATCTTAAAATCTAAGACAACTCCAAGATCCACTATATGGTTGACTCTTTTTAGTTAGGCACTATTGAGGTGGTAGGTATGTAATGTTACGTTGTTCTTACGAGAAAAGCTTATAACATTGGATTTATTGACATAAAGATTTTGTTTATTTTGAAACACCATTGCCCAAGAGACAACAGTTTTGATAGCAAACAATTTACATCTGCATCTCATTTAATTGCATAGTACATTTTTAAATCATCTACATACAGAAGATGTTGTATATCGTTCAGAACTTCTGACAAAACGGATATAAATATGTTGAAAGGAAGAGGACCAAGATGACTACCTTGCAAAACTCCTGAGAAGACTATAATTTTTTTCGATAATACTCCCTGGAATTTAACAAACTGGAATCTGCCCTTGAGATATGATTTTATTCAACTTAGTATGGATCCCGCAACATCAAATTCTTCTAACTTATAAATAAGAATGCTGTGATCAACTCGATTAAAAGCGTTACTGAAATCAGCATAAACAGCATCTATTTGGTATCCTTTTTCCATTTTAACTAAAACATATGATGCCATTATCATGAGATTAGTGGTGGGAGATCACCCATTTCGGAACCCGTGTTGCTGCTCATTTAAACGTGGGTTAATGAAAATTGTTAGCTTAAGTTTTTCATAAAGTTTTGGAATCGCTAACAAGATTGTTATGCCTCTATAATTTTCAATGGATCTTGTATCACCATTCTTTTAAAATGGTGTAAGATGGAATGATTTCCAATATGAAGTAAATGTCCCACAAGACAGTGATTCATTAAAGATTATATACATAATGGCAAAAGCAGTTGGTCTAAACATCGCACCAAAAAGTTTTTAGGTATTAAGTATTATCCTGGTCCCTTTATTAAATCCAATTCTCTTATTGCATTATAAATCTCTGACTGCGTTAAATTCAAACTATCAACTATAATAGTTGAGATGGGAGGAGAAATTTCAGATTGGGTAGTAGGAAGACAGAAGACCTACTTAAAATGATCCGCATATAGACAATGGATAGCCGCTAGATTTACGCTTCATGTTAACAAAGTCAAAGAACTTTTTCGGATCTTGAACAATTTTCTCTCCGATGATGAGTACAACTTGTACGCTTCTTCTGACTTAATAGAAAACTATCTTTCTGAGATTTTTGTCTAGCCATGGTTCTGAGAACTTATTCTTTCTCTTTTTTATTGGCACATAACTTTCGATAGCGGTAAAAATGTGCTGATAAAATGAAGAGACAGCGCTGTCTAAATCAAAGTTGAATAGAACATTATTCCAGTTTAGAGAATAACTATAACATTTTATTCTTTCATAACTGCGTACACAATGGAGTTATTATAAGACTGGGTAAAAGTAATGTCATTAGCACAGACAACAACTTTTAAGGCTGTATGATGAACAGTGTTAGCATAAATTTTCTGCTCCCATGCATGGACTAACCTTCACTTCTTCATATGAGTTAGTGAAAATTAGGTCCAACCATCTGCCATTTAATTTTGTACAGAAGAAACTTGCTGCAGGACACTGCCAGAAAAGGTGCTAAGTAAGTTGAAATCTATGGCATTCCCAGTCACCTCGTCGGTGACAAAAGATATATTTGGGCGGTTGAAGTCACCAAGAATAACAACTTTATCTTCCTCTTTTAGGGTGGAGGTAAAGGGGGCCAGTGTTTCACATAACTCGTTGTATATTGTTTCAGTTGAGCCGAGAGGAATGTAAACAACGCCTTTGTACTTATTACTACTTTTACCTGAACAAACTCTAATAATTCGCTGATCGAACAGTTTATGTTTAGGCGTGTCTATTAACTCACTTGAGAGGAAATTGTGAGATACTATAAGGACACCACCTCCTCGAGAAAGACCTGTTGAATAGTAGTCTCGCTCATATCTGAAGAAAGCCCAATTGCTATCAAGCATTTCCTTATTATTGAAGGTGTCGTTTAGCCAAGTCTCGGTAAATTTCTGAAACATTGAAGTGGCATGATTTGGCGTCAACATAAAGCTTGTTTCTCAGTGTGTGTGTTATGACGGCTACATAGGGCCATTCAGGAATTATGTTAGTACTACAGGGAGGCGTGGGATCTTTGCTTTGCTTATTTTTGATGACATGGGGAATGGGGTGGTCTGGATGGTGATCAGCAGTATTTATTTTTTTAAACTTTTTCGAATTTTCTACAAAATTTAGAAGATTTTGGTTTGAACACACATGGCAGCCCTACTTGTCTATGCTTGAAAACGAAACAGATTTTCAGGGATTCCCGATGCATGTGTCAATGTTTACGTAAGCATGGGAGGAGGGTAAGAGCCTTGTTTACTCTTGCTTACGAGAGGGCTTAATAACTGAAAAAAACTACTTACGTAATACTTTATAATGAAATAATTAATCCATCGCTCTGGCCGGTAGATGTCAGAGTTAAAGATTTTAAGTTTTTTCAAAAAATGCAAAACAAAGAAAAATGCAATAGCAGAGCCGCAATGTATTGTGGATAGTAAGCTGATTAAAATTTATTATCAGAACGTATCTGGTTTAAGAACAAAATTAAATGCTATTTTTGCTGTCACGGCTGAAAGCGATTATGATGTTTTTGTTTTAAATGAGACGTGGTTAAATCAAAACTTCTTTAATGAGGAATATTTTGATCCTCATATATATAATGTCTATCGAAAAGATCGGGATAGTGATGCTACTGGACGTCATCGAGGTGGTGGTGTGTTAATTGCTATCAAACGAACTTTTATATCTTCGAATATTGCATTAGCTAATGCTGACTTATGGCCCAGTTAGCCTCGCATGGCACAGCAGCGCATTCAACGCAGATAAGCAGCTAGCACACAGCCAAATAAATGGTGATTATGCAACGCCTAGTCACATAGTCAAAATATAACAACAAAAACAAGAATACAACGATTTTATTTTAATAAATTAACCGCACCTGATCAAACAATTTTACAACTTCACATTTGTTTTGCCAAAACGTCAAATACATAGAAGAATACACAGATATTAAAATGAAATAGATCTTCCATGTTTATCTATGTAGTCAGAGATGCATTTCTGTTTTTATCTGAGCATTGCCATGCGTTGCCATGTTGTGCATAATCAGATACACACAAATCCTATTAAACAGATTTCGATGTGACGCTTGTTAAGCCATGCACTGCTATGCCATGCGAGGCTAACTGGACCATTAGGTCTTGATCAGCTTTGTGTGTCAATTAAAGGATTGTCTGATGCCCTCGTCATTTGCACTTCTTACATCCCGCCAAATAGTTCGTTTTTTCATTATAAAGCACACACTGATAATGTTGCAACGCTTGTAGCTGATTTTCGTTGTAATGAACAATTAATTGTGCTTGGTGATTTTAATCTACCAAATGTGTCTTGGTTAAAGCAACAAGCTGACTCATATCTCTCACCTTCTAATATCTCAAGTAATGTTGAAATGTATCTCATAGATAACCTTTTAGGACTTGGATTATTTCAAATTAATTTTTGCTTTAACTTCTTAAATAGACTATCAGATTTAGTTTTTTGTGCTAGTAATAATAATTTTAGAATTATTGAATCAGATTTTTCCTATTTCAGTAGTTAGTGCACACCACGTTCCGTTAGAGATCCTAGTTTCATTTTATAAATATCTTCCATTGAGGAATCATTGTGAAGATTCCAATTTTAATTTTAAAGCGTGTAATTTTGAAGTTGTTAAATCGGCTCTTTCCACAATAAACTGGGACAATGAGTTTCACTTTTTGGACACGGCGTCTTGTTTTAATAACTTTAAGGCTATAGTTTCTGAAGTGTGTCATAATAACATTCCAAAATTTAAACCTAATGTTTACAAAGTGCCATGGCACTCTCGAGGTTTAAAGATATTAAAAAACCTTCGTTCTAAATTTTATAAAAAATTTTTTATTACAAACCAATTTTGTTATTTTTCTTTATATAGGCGCTATATGCGGGGATATAATTTTCTCGATAAATATTTGTATAGGCAATATATTTTAAAATTTGAATACAACATTAAATCGAACCCAAAATCCTTTTGGCGCTTTGTTAAGTCAAAAAAATGTTCATCAAATATTCCTTCATCAATGTTTTTAAATGATTCTGTATCTGATAATGCTCAGTCTACTGCTGATCTTTTTGCGGATTTTTTTCGTTCAAACTATGAACCTACTTATAATGTTGACATCGATTTTTCTAATGAATGTGTACCGGATTTGGGGTTTGGTTCTCTCTCTTTGACTGAATGCGATGTTTTCAATGGCATAAAAGAGCTTAAATCTTCATTTAAGTTAGATGCTGATGGAATTTGCTCCTTTTTTCTAAAAAACTGTGCTTCTAGTGTAGCTTATGCTTTAATGTTGATTTTTAATAACTCATTAAGGTGTGGGATTTTTATTGATAGTTGGAAGGTTTCATTTATTACTCCTGTACATAAATCTGGATCTAAGAACAATATTTCAAACTACAGACCTATCTCAAAGCTTACAACGGTATCTAAATTGTTTGAATCAATTGTAAAGGAAAAACTTTTCTTTACAGTTAAGAATTTTATTTCTTTTTCTCAGCATGGCTTTATGCCTGGTCGCTCAACTGTGTCCAACCTTGTTATTTTTTCTGATCATCGTTTATCATCGTTTCTTGAAGGTTTTCAAGTTGATGCGATATATACAGATTTTTCGAAAGCATTCGATAAAGTAAATCATTATATTTTAATTAGTAAATTAAAAAAGTTGGGATTTCATTCCAGTTTTCTGAGCTGGTTGAGGACCTATTTATCAAATAGACAGTGTGTTGTAGCTTTTGACAATGTAAAATCCTATCCATTTGTGGCTACCTCTGGAGTTCCCCAAGGGAGTATTTTGGGGCCATTGCTCTTTATTATTTTTATAAATGATGTGACATCTCTTTTTTCACATAGTAATTGTCTGTTGTATGCAGATGATCTTAAAATTTTTCTTAAAATAAAAGATTCATCTGATATTAGACTTCTTCAAAGTGAAATTGATAAACTTCATAAATGGTGCTCTAATAACCATATTTTTTTAAATCTAAAGAAATGCGTTTTCATGTCTTTCTCTAAGTCAGATACTCTCCATTTGTCTGCATACCATATTGCTAATACACCTCTGCTATCTGTTAAGGTGGTTAAAGATCTAGGAGTTGTTTTTGATCTGAAATTTTCATTCGTCTCGCATTTAGATTACATTATTCCTAAGGCGTATGCTATGCTTGCTTTCATTCGCCGTAATGGTTCTTGTTTTTCTGATCCCTACAATTTAAAAGTGTTATTTACTAGCCCAGTTCGTTCAAGGCTTGAATATGCTCGGTTATTTGGGACCCATTTTATTTATTTATTTATTTATTTATTTATTTGATATTTAATATTAGTATTTTAAGAACATGTTCTTTTGAAATACAAAGATAAAAGCTTAATAATAACATTATATTGTATATTAATATTGTAATTTAGTTTTAATAATGGATTTATTATTATTATTATTAAGATTTATTTTTATAACTAAATCATAACGATTACATTTTTCACAGGGTTTTTACATTTAATTAAATTGAATTAAAAACAAGAGCAATGACTCAGGATCCGCGGGATCGTCATACCCGACACTCCATAAGGGAATGCCCTGCGGCAAAATTCAAAAATTTAAAAAATTTATAAAAAAATTATTATTTATTTAATTTAAAAACTAGAATTTAAAGAATTTATAGAATAGGCAGCTGGAAAAGGGAGAAAAAGAGCATAAAGACATAGAACATAGATACAGAAGAGAAAAATGATTTCTATCAGTTCCCACACACAACTTTTAAGTGAAGTAGTTAAATATGGCCTGCTTAAAGTCACCTTTTCTTTCCAAAGACTTAATAGTGTTTGGTAAACTATTCCATAATCTAATGGCATTAATGAAAAATAACCTAGTAGAGTTTAAATAATACCATGTTGGTATTAAAAATATTTTCATTCTTACTGACTGACAAAAATTGAGTTTTTCAAAGAGGTACCAAGGAGTTTTGGAGTAAATAAGTCCATGTAGGAAAATACAATTTCTTGCGTTAAGATAGTTAATAATGTCACAGCCAAGGATACTTTTTTTGAACTGAGTTATATGGTCAAATCTGTGAATATTGTAGACATATCGCGTGGCATGATTAAACGCAACTTGCAACTTATGTTCTGAACGCGAGTCAAGTTTACTGTAAATAACCTCAAAATATGTTATAATGGGCATTATTAATTGCAAGACAAGTTTAAGTCGAACGTCTACAGGAGTAAATTGAGCTGACATTTTGAGATTGCGTAGGGTAAAATAAATGTTACGCACTACGTTATTAATATGATCCGTACATGTTAAAGACGAGTTTATGTGATAGCCAAGACTTTTAATGCTACTTACAAGTTTCAGTTTGTGGTCTCCTATAAGTAAGTCCGGTAGGTCATCAACTATTATTTTATATCTACTAATAGGCAGCACATAAGATTTGAGAGGATTAAGTCTAAGACAATTTTTTATGGCCCAGCAGTTGATATCATTAAGATCCTCATTTATTCTACAACATAAATCTTCTAAGAGACCAGTTCTGCGCGAAAGGTATAGCTGGACATCATCTGCATAGGCATGCATACATGCATTTTTACAAGATAAGAAAATATCATTTATGAAAATTGAAAAAAGTAGAGGGCCAAGAACTGACCCTTGGGGTACTCCACTGATGACAGGCTTAAATAGAGAGCACCTTTCGCCAGCACATACTCTTTGCTTTCTGTTGGACAAATAGCATTGTATTAGCTCTACAGCGTCATTGCAAAAACCATACCAGCACTTTAGTTTTTGACATAGTAATATATGATTTACGGAATCAAACGCTTTAGAGAAATCTAGCATACAGAGGAGAGTAGTGTGTCCTTCATCATATGGCTTCCTAATGTCATCTAGGACTTTTAACATGGCTGTTGAGCAACTGTGTCCTAATCGAAATCCGGATTGCAATGAAGATAAGAGGTTGTTCAAGTTTAGGAAATTTAAAATCTGTTCAGCCATTATTGCTTCACATACCTTTGATAGACATGATAATATGCTGATAGGCCTAAAATCATTTGGTTCACACGCAGAGGGTTTTTTCGCAACAGGCATTACTTTTGCAGTTTTCCAGAGCTTCGGAAAAGATGACGTTGTAAAACAATGATTAATTATGTGTGTTAGTGGCCCAATAACATAGGGTAAAATTAGTCTGATAAATTTAATCGAAATCCCATCTTCACCAATCGCATTCGATTTTACTTTTATAAGGTGTTTGTAAACTTCATATTCAGTAACATTAGAAAATTGAAAACTCGGTTCAACTAGAACATTTGAAAATGCTTCGATATCAGCACTGCTAACAATAGAACTATTGCATAGGAAAAAATCATTGAGAGTATTAGGGTCAATAAAACAATCCGAAACAGGTTTAGAACCCATTCCAAGTTTTTTTAAATTTTTCCAGAGTACTTTTGAAGGAAGAGTTGTGTTTAATTTTTGAGAGTAATACCTTTTTTTAGATTGCCTAATTAATACAACTGAAGCATTACGTGCAACTCTATACTGTTCCCATTTTTCCGAGGAAGGATTCTTTTTCCATACCCTGTGCAACTTATTGCGTTTCTTTATTGCATTTTGGACACTCATATTGTACCATGGACATGAGATATTTTTAATAACTACTGTTCGTGTAGGAACATGCCTTGAATAGAGGCGGTTGAGCAAGGAAGAAAAATGGGTCAATTTTTCATCCTCACTAACATAAAACCAAATATCACTCCAAAAAGAGTGACAAGCATCATAATTCAAGGTCGAGAGATCAATAGATTTAAAGTCAGCGTAAGATATAGTTTTGGAAACAGCTGGTTGCAAAAGATTAATATCAAGAGTGCAAAAAATTAAATCATGATCAGACAGGAAGTATATCTGGTCGAAAAGTAAGACTAAAGAAACATTAGAAACAATAAAGTAATCAAGAAGACTAGGCACATCATTATTAGCAAATCTCGTAGGCATAGTTTTATTAACAATTGACAGACCGACGGACGAGACATTATCATACATAGACTTAGTATTACTATCATGACATAAAAGGTTTACATTGAAATCTCCACAGACGACAAAGTAATTGAAATCAATGGACAGATGTGACAACTCACAGAAGTAGGTTTCCAAACTATTAATTTTGTTGGGGTTATAAACACAAGACAAAAGAACATTAGTGTGACAGTCAAAAACATTTAGATTTATGTATTCCACGACACAATCAGTAGACTTGCTCACAATTTTAGCTTTCAAAATACTACGGCAGTATATGGCTACCCCCCCTCCTCTTTTACCTTGCCTATCATTTCTAAATAAATTGTAGTTATTAATAGCATAAGCTGAATCACTTACTTCCGGAGAAAACCATGTTTCCGAAACACAAATTATATCCACCGCCGAGTCCTCAAAAACAAATTTTAAGTAATCTAGCTTATCAGAATTAAGGCTCCGAGCATTAAAATGCACTATTTTAAGACCAGAAAATCGCCCAGTAAGTATGTTTATTAGAGATTTGCTATGATCATTTTCACCAATACCACTAAAATTATTAACACTCACCATTAGAAAGGAAACAAGCAAAGGCAACTGTAAGCAGAATAACTAAATAAACAAAAACTACTATTGAATCATTATACTTATAATCGTTGATGTAAAAACTAAAATAAAGAAACCATGGATCCTCCCATTTAAAGAAGAAAAAAGAAAAGTTAAGGATAATAGAAAAGAAGTGAGTAGAAAAAATATAAATAAGGTTAAAGATATACGAAATGCTAATAATATTCTTAAGATGCTTATTGATATATGGTTTTAAATACTTTTTGTTATCCAATTTGTTAAATTTCCGTATGCCCATAAAGTTCACCCGCAGCAATAGCAGCTAGTTGGTTTGGGTTGTCAATCAAAAACCACTCTCCATTTTCAGTCTTTTTTACAAAAATTTTACCTCTCCTAGCATACGCCGAGAACAGATGATTACCCCGCTTGAGCTTAATTGCTTTTTGTAAAAGTTGGCGAACACGTTTTAGTAAGCTATCATTTAAAAAAATGCTGACATCAGAGTTGAGACCAATATCCGATAATGTGAGTTCTTTTTGGTTCTGTCTTCGATGAGCAGCTGCCGATCGAAGAACGGCATCCCTCTCATATGAACTAGAGAACTTAAAGATTATTGGAGTGCTTTTAGTTGCATTCCAAAGATTATTGGAGTGCTTTTAGTTGCATTCCCTGCGTTCTTTATACGAAAAGCACTCTTGAGTGGTGGAGGTCTGCAGCCGATAGTAAAGCACAGCTTGTTGAATATTGCTGTCAAGTTCTCTTGATTGGACTCTTTGACACCAAACAGTACAGCATCCGCAGCAACTTCCTTGCGCTCAAGAGCATCAATAATTTTTTTTTAGCACCGCTTAACTCCTCTCTTAGTGCACCAACTTCAAAAACAGCATCGCACTCAGTTTTGTTCACACGCATTATTTCAGAAGCAGCATCACACTCAATTTTGTCCACACGCATCATGACTTCAGCTAAAGCCGAGTTAACGCTGTCTAGCTTTTCCACCCAGCTTCTCTCAGTTTCTTGTAGTTTCAGATTGAACTCATTTCGCAGCTTATTTGATTCACTCTGCATGTTGTTTATTAACATGTCCGTTTGTTTGCTCAGTCGTTCATCCAACTGTTCAACCGTCAGTGCAGAGTTGTTGTTGCTCTTTATAACAGACCCAACATGTGTAGGTGTCGAGTGAATATTTTTAGACAGCAGAGTTTTAGCTCTTGTTGTCATAGTGTTCAACTTTTTTGTTTGTTATTAAAGCGCGGAAAGCCAAAATTTTTGCAAAGTAGTTTTTACGAAGCAGATAAAATTGCTTAAAAACAACTATTATTAGTTTTAGAGTTAAAATAAGTTACGAATTCGGAAATCCAAAGCAAGTATTTAAGTAATTATCAAACGCGTTATAGGTTTTTTTTAGTTAAGTTTTGTTTAGTTTAGACTTGCCAACAACGAGCGAACCGAAAACACGTCTATTCGTTCAAGAACATTATTAAGAATTTTCTATTTTATGTGACGCATAAGACGAGGCTTGAACGAGTCCAGAAATCGTTTACTAGGTTTGCCTTACGCTCGCTTAATTTTGAAGATTCTTTTCCCCCATATAGTGCACGTTGTTTGCTTATTGGTCTTAAAACTCTTGAGAGTAGGAGAAACATTTTGTCTCTCCTTTTCGTACATGATATTATTTCTGGCCTGGTTGACAGCCCTACACTATTAGAAATGATTAATTTTAATGCTCCTAATAGGATTCTCAGAAATCAGGATCCTTTTTATTTAGTAATGTGTCGCACTAACTACGCTGTTAATGCTCCTATTTTTAAAGCTCTTCATATGTTTAATATTATTAACGCAAATCATAATCTAGATTTTTCTGTATCTAAAAATCAAATGCGATCTCTGTTAAATAACATTTTGTAATATATATTTTTTGTTAATAACTATTGCCTAGTCTGTAAGAATTATTGTTCATAGACTGAAGAAACTAAATAAATAAATAAATAAATAAATAAAAAATAAATAAATACTTGAACGGCCTTATATGTAACAACTCTCCTATGTCATTTAAAGTTGAATCTACAAATCAATCGGATTTACATTTGTTAATAGCCAAACAGATGATCTGACAATCACAATGGAAGTACCAAGGTGAAGGTGCTTGTGTAAGTAAAGACTTCTCTTTTCACTTCTGTTGCTATTTCGTGACTGTAATCCTATTTAAATTTAATATTGATTTTTTTTAAAATAAAAGGATTTTCGAAATAAGCAAAAATAGTTATTTTATATTTATAGAAATTTTATTTTCCCAGGATAAGCATGTCGCCACCTTCAAAGTTCGTGGAACACCTTTAAACACATACAAAACTTTGAACTCATGTCCCAGATGAAAAACAAAGCAGGCTTGCTAATGGAAGGAATGTGGCAGGTTATAATTTTAATGCTAAGATTAGAAGTCTACTTTTTGAAATTTTAAAAACTTAGTCCTTACTTCAAAGTGAGGTATGTATCATGTTTGCTAATGCAAAATTCCGTTTTATTTGAAGAGATAACAACATCAATATTTTTATGATTGGTAAAATTCGCCGAATCCACTTTGTGCTGCAAAATTGGGCTGAATTTAAGTCGATGAATAAACTAACGGTAAATTTAATTTCTGAAGTTCGAAGTTAGTTCGAAGTCTAAAGTTGTGAATAGTGAGAAAAGAACTCATATACTATACCATATATCAAACTATCATACTACCTAGTTGCAAGAAAGCTCTGCTGTACACGGTTAAAAATCTTGGTCTAAATTTTAAACTTTTTTGGATTACATGCAGGACAACACAAAAAAAAAGTACTTTTCAAAAGAAAAGTTTAAAATTTTCTAATCCAAAAAAGATTAGTTTTAAATCCGCATAAGGTTTAAAAAGGCAATATAAATATTAACTTAAAATAAAAAAAAATTTCTGACAGAACACACGTCCTCTGATGTGCTGGTCCAACACATTATCCACTCGTCCAACTAAGCCGTTGATCAGGTTTCGCTTATTTTTCATCATAACGAATGCAAGTTAGTTCCTTTCAACAATGTGGGTTTGAGACCCAGCTTAATTAAACTAAAGTAGGGATTAAAAAATAGTACTTTTTGAATTAAAAATTCCTTTAAAAAAATGTAGATTATGAAGTAGTCCAAAACTTATAACCTTGTATGTCTGCCGGCAACATGCGTTTTAAGATCAGAAAACATCTTCGTCTCCATACCCGCTTATATTTGTTTTCGATAGGCATGTCCTAGGACGGCGTGTCTGCCAAATGAACTGCCGTAGCAGCAGTACAGCATGCATCTCGTGGTATGAGTGCAGAATTAATACTGTGAGATAAATGCAGCATTAAGTAAGATGCATGCGGCATTGCTGCTACGGCAGTTTTTTGACAGAGATGCCGTCGTATGGAGACGAGCATGTCTCCTTACCTTTCGAGGTATGTTGCCGGCAGACGTACTGCAGGGCTTCTTTTCCAACTGGGGTGGTAACCAATGTATGTTGGTATGAGTTTATGTGTGTGTGTGTGTGTGCTTTGTGTTTATAGAGCCAACCAGACAACAAAAACAAGAGCTAAACACAAAAAAGCCCTCGAAAAGAATTGTTATGTTGTTCTTCTGGCAGTTTCTGTTGTTCTTAATTTTGTTATCATTGTTGTGTTTAATGTTCTTGTTGTTGTTGTTCGTGCTATGCTGTGTGTTGTTTGTCCTGTTCTCAGGATATGTGGCAAAATTTACACGTTCCACAACATCAAAAATAACAAAACCAAAAAACTAACAAACAGCTTTCTGCTCTTTTGTTTTGACATAACGTTACATATTATTTTTTTATATCCTTTTTCTCTTTTTTTTTTTTTTGTTTTGTAAAGCCAAGAAAGTTGGAAAAAGGTCCGCACACGCATGCTTGTATTTAAGTATTTTTGGGGGCAGCTCATTTTTAAAATGGCGTCCTTTGTAAGAGAACAGCAAGGTTGTTTTTGGTATTTTTTTTTATCCGCTTTTTAAAAGATTACATTTTTCTGGTTTTGCTCTTGAAGTAAAGTGATGTGATGATGGAAAGCTGCACTTATCTTTGCTTCGACTGTAAATTTTTTTTTTTTGTTCTCTCGGTTTTATGGATCATTAGAAAAATACAACAGTTTGACAGGATAATCATTTGATTGTCAATATAACGTCATTGTTGCTGATGCTTTTATGGCATACAATCGTTATATTTAAGGATAAAGCATGTAATCCTCTATTACGTCGTTTCCGTTTGTCAGTTGCTACGGTTTCCGTCGCTGTTGCTGCACTGCTCTCCGGTGTGTGCACGTGTATGTGTGTGTGTGCTTTTTCATTATAAGCACAGCAAAGACTCGCATTTGGTTTTTGTGTATGTTCGTATGTTTGGTTGGGTTATTTTTTCAGGGGTGTGCAAATGTGTTCGTTTTCCCACGACTTGACATGAAACTGTTAAAATTATTTTTTTCTTTTTTTTTCCATTGTTGCTGCCGGACTTAATCGCTTTTGTATTTTTATGCTACATTTAATATTGGCTTAAGAGCTTTAAAGCTATGTTGGATTGGGAAAAGCCTTGTTGGATAGCATAGAAGTGTTGTGTTCTAGCGTGGGCAGTCTTTTCTGAGTGTGTTCACAATTACTTCGATATATTCTTTGAATAACCACAAAAAGACACGTACCAAATTGATTGAGTTTAAAATGTTGCGCAAATGTCTAGTCTCTGTTTGTTATCAACATTATAGCTTTTTCGGCAATATAACTTTTTATTTTTCCTATTTTTTATTTGTTCAGCTGGTACACTAAATCGAATTGTTTCATAACATCAAGGTTATTTTTCGCAATTTTTGTTTTAAATTTCGTATTATTTACGCATTTAGTTACTTTCAAAGCAGTCTCACAAGATCAATTTCATAAGAAATTAGAACATGTTATTTGCTTAAACGATATTGAAAAATATTTATTCAATCATTGTATTTATAAGAACACACTACCAATTTTGGGACACTTGTTTTTATTTACGCTGTCGTCAACTGCGTTGTTTCAAAGATATTTTGGCTCGCCAAAACTTGTTTACTGTTTAATAACTGTGGTGGCTCACAGAGCATATTTTAGACTAAATATGTGTGCGAAAATTAGTAATATACCAAAAAAAAAAAGAAAGAATTATTGGAATCAAGAAATATTCTTTTATTTCGAATTTTATTTATATAAAATTTTTAAAGTAAAATTTGTATGCGCTTTGCCTGTATGCAGTCTGAAAGTGCCCAGTAGTTCCAGTCTAGAAGAAATCTCAAATGAATCATGTACAATTTTTCTTGATCCTTGACGAAACATGCTGATTTGGCCATACATTTCATTGACGTAAATTTTATATAAATGTTCCAAATTCGTGCAAGACGCAATGCAGAAACGTCGGGATTTATCATGCACGAACCCAATATCGAAATATTGAGGAAGTTTTGTTAACGTAAAGTAGACATATTTATAAAGAATTAAAATCGAAACGTGCTTCTGGACCGAATTCAACGTCGTGCGATATATTTGATAGGCGATAAAAATATTTCATCCTCTCTCAACTCTATTGAAAATCGACGTAATGTTGGTTTTGTAATGGCCTGACGCCACTCGGTCTAATCCAGAAGCTGTCCAAGCCCACTCCTTTACCGTTGCCTTGATGCCACACAGAACCTCACGTTGTTGTGATAGTTCGTTCTTTAGTCGTACGGTAAATTTGTGGAATAGTCTCCCTGCGAGCGTGTTTCCCGTCAGTTTTGAGCTGTGCAAATTTAAAACAAATCTTCACCGAAAATACTCCATCTTTTCAACCTCTAACTAACTATCACCCATCTTCCAAATCAACACAATGCATTTATAAGAAACATCACCTGAGCTTTCACTCTACAAAACAGAATAAAATTATACCAAATTGTTAAAATCAAACGAATTCGACAGCAATGGCAATGACACCTAAACAGTGGTGTCAATGAATATTTAAATACTATCGAAAATTATTGAAAAAACTATCGATAGTCACGATAGTGTGAAATAGATGACATCGATGGTTTCATCTATAGTTTGCGAACTCTACAGTTTAGCCTCTGAACGAATCGGTGAATTACAACAATCATGAATATCTTGAAGTTGTCGTAATAGAGTGGAAAATATTAGGCGCTGACAACCGCTATTTTACGTTGCATTTTGTATGAATTTTTTTTAAGTCCAGCAGCTCATGCGGAGACTCCCTTTAAGAAATCATCACGAAAAGTTCGTCAATATTGCTGCGAACTACTGGGTGCTTTCTTCTCATTACACATAGCGCTGACTATATAGCGGTGTATTGTTAGCACTTTTTGAAGCTGTTAGGTAGCACTTAGGTGCAAAAACAAATAGCAAAATAAAAAGAAAGACGGCGGAATTAATTTATTCTGAAAAAAGCAGCAGTTTTTTAAAAAATATAAAAACGGTGTGGTTGTGTGGTTTATGGCACGGCATTTCCTACACCAAAAAACATTTTTTAAGAAAGAATTGAGTATCGATAGTAAAAAACCAAAAAATACAAAATGAAAAAATTGTTGTTAAACAATTTCTATGGAATTTTATAGCAGAAACCCAACCGGCCATACAGAAAACGAACGGAAATTGTACTTGAGAACAAGCTTAATATAAACAAAGAGTTTTAAGCTTTTCATCATATCACTTTTAACAAGCTTGTTAAAATGAGAAATCACAATAAAATCTAAATCGTATTTGAAAAACGCTTGATATTTATAACTGATTTTCAAGTGTGCTTAATAAAAATAAACACTTATACAGGGTCCGCCAAATAACTTTTTTTTTTTTGAAAATTCTATAAAAAAAACTACTAGATATTTTCTCAAATTTCTTTTTTTATTTGAAAGAACAATCCTTCCGGTTAATATTGGAAAATAATTCCATTCAAATGGCTGCCTCGGTTGGCCATGCAGTAGCCTACACGATCGGTTCAATTTTTAAACACATTATCGATTGTGTGCAGCTGTATTTCACCAATGGCTTCACGAATATTGTCCTTTAAAGCGTCAATTGTCTCTGGCTTGTCGGCTTAACACTTATCTTTCAGGGCACCCCACAAATAATAGTCCAACGGTGTCAAATCGCAGCTCCGAGGTGGCCAAACGACATCAGCTCTGCGGCTGATAATGCGATCTTTAAAAACAGGGCGCAAAACATCGAGTGTAGCTTCGGCTGTGTGGCACGTAGCGCCGTCCTGTTGAAACCAAATGTTGCCAATATCCTCCTCTTCAATTTTTGTGAACAAAAATTCGTTCAACATGGCCCGATAACGATCGCAATTGACTGTAACGGCCACTCCTTGCTCATTTTCGAAGAAAAATGGCCCAATTATGCCTTTGGACCAAAATCCGCACCAAACAGTGACTCGTTTTGGGTGCAGCGGCTTTTCAATATATGCGTGCGGATTTTCTGTGCCCCAAATGCGACAATTTTGCTTGTTTACATACCCGCCAAGATCAAAATGAGCTTCATCTGAAAAGATGATTTTTTTGGCAAAATCGGCATCTTCTGTAAGTCGATCGCAGGCCCACTTCTCAGCGTTGTTCAATCAAATACACAACCATATTCGTTCAGTGGAAGGATAAAACTAATTATCTGTCAAATCAGACATGAGCTACGTGTTACCATTCACGAAATAAGCACTAGTTGAAAAAAAACGTTAGATGGCGGACCCTGTATATTGCAAAACAATATGAAAAATTACTGACAAAAATTTTTTGCAACATAATCTCAAGCCATGTTTTTTCTGTTAAATAAAATATATTTTTTTTATTTTGCGTGCAGTGAAAATGGTACATTTGTCAACAAATATATTATTTTAATAATTTTGGTTAGTATAACAAATAAGCTCAAAAATTTTAAAATTATCAAAGAATTTTCATTTTTCTTAGATAAAGATTGAGGAAATTGGCAAAACAGTGTTCAACCAGCCGGAAATAACAAAAAAAAAATTAAAATAAGTTTAAATAATAAAAATTTACAATAAAATTTTTTGAATTGAATTAATGAATAATAATAGATTAATATAAACTTAACAAATTAATTAAAGAAAAACCCACACAGCTGAGGAAAGAGCTTTAAGAACGCTGGGCTCTTCAGCAATGTTAATGATATTTCTCTCACCGATTGTAAGGTAACTGATATTTTTTACCATTAATATAGTCCTTGCTAAAAACACTTAATAAATATAATAAATTTGTATGTTTCATTAACAATGCTCAAAAGTTTAGCGTTCTTTATATGAACGCAACAAAAATAATTTATTTCAGTTTGTATGTGATTTTAAGTTTAAAAATAAAGCGCGGAAGTGTTGAAATAATTAAAATAAAATGGTTATAATAAACAAATACAGTATTGAAAATTCGGTAAAGGAACCGGTTTTTCTAACTTCCTTAAGTGTGACCTAATCGTATGAGACGAGTGAACAATGGCTCATAAGACAGCACTAGAAGCTTTAGACATAACATTGCCAGACATTCGAGAGACCAAGCACGTGATGGGCAAAGTGAGGTTGATTTTAGCAGGAGATTTTAGGCAAACGTTGCCTATTGTTACGAGAGGTACGCGTGGGGATGAAATAAAAGAATGCATTCAATCACTATATTTATGTAAAAGTATAAGAAAGTTCGAGTTAAAAACAAACATGAGAGCTTACCTCTATGGAGACCAATTGTCTGGTCTTTTTGCAAGAAACCTGTTGAAAGTTTTTGGGAGTGGACAACTTGAAGAAGATTCGCAATGTAAAGTTAGTTTAAGTCCAATTTCTACAATAGTTAAGTCTGCAGAAGAGCTCCAACAAAAAGTTTTTCGGAATATCGTAAGCAATTATACAAGTCAAAGTCTGGTGCCGAAAAATATCACGTTAAATGCTATCAACTTCTAACTTTTACGACAGCTGCCAGGAGATATTCGCACTTATAAATCGGTAGTTACCGTTCACCGTTACCGTGATCAGAACGAATCAGTTAATTATCCTGTCGAGTTTTGGAATTCGATTCGTTGGAGTCACCTCCTCCTAGCCTCAGCCTAAAACTTGGAGCACCTATAAGGAGATGACGTTTTTCTGCTTCGCATCCCAATTATACCAACTGACATGCCATTTCAGTTCAAGAGGGAGCAATTTACAATCCGTCTGAGTTACGTTTTGTCTATTAACAAATTCCAAAGACAAACAATAAAAATTGCAACACTTGACTTGACCGAAAACTGCTTCGCTACACGTTGGGAGTCCAAATAGTTTATTTGTTTTGACACCAAATGAAAAGCCTTTAAATATTGTGCACGCAGAAGCTATAAAATAATTACAAAAAGACATAATAAAAGTTTGCAAAACTTATATTACATTTATTAGATGTTAAATTAAATGTATTCAAGATTTCTAAATGACCTTGTTATTTGTTATGTTGATTTTCTATGATTTAAATACAAATTCTAAATGTTTGATAGTTTAAATCATACTTGATTTAAATACAAATTCTAGTTGTGTGATAGTTTAAAATCGTTTATTGAGTTTTAGATCAGGTTAGAAGAATTAATTGCTCTAACGAATTTTTCAAAGAAACAACAACAAAAACATGTATTCAATGTTGAAATAAAATTATTTTTAGAAAACTGTTCTTCTTCATATCTCTTGATTTTTGATACAACACTGAAAATTTAAAAAAAAAAACTAAATTAACTTTCTATTCCGATAACAAATTTATGGTAAAATTCGTAAGTTAAGCAGATTGTCCAATACCGTGTACACAGTGGCGTAAAAAGCAGGCCCGCAGAGCCCGCATTGCGGGCGGGCGCAACTATGCCAGGGGCACCCTCAAGTCTTTTTATGAAAATGACAAATGAAGTGGACAACGACGCACAGTGCAAAATAAGCGGTCAAAAATCTAATATGTCGATGTTTGAATTTTTCTAAAACATGTATGGCTTTCAATAGAAAATATCGTGGTTGAAAAATTAAAATGAATTTTTTTTAATAGTAGCAACCGTTTCGTTACGACAAGCAGTCAAAGTTGCATTTTTTAAAAATACAATTTTTCTTGTTATTCACATTTCATTTAATTTTTTTTTTTATATTTTAAAAAAGTTTTAAATTTCTTATGCCTGGCAATATTAATTATTTTTTACATTATGAACATATGGTTTAAAGCTTATCATAAAAGTAAACACAAAAAGCGGGATACAAATTTTTAAATATTCAATTTTTAAAAGTGTTTAAAAAATAATTTTGAGAAAGATTGACTATAAATTTTTAACGAAAACATCATTAGAACTGCATTACACGAAATCCAAAAAAATTTCTTGCTGATACTTGCAAATAGGGAAGATATACATTTTTTATAGTGACCTGTTTAGTTAAAATGTGAGATGTATGGCAGCTGATTATTTTTCAAAATTTCGACTTATTTACAAGCACAGAACAACTCAATTTTTAAAAATTTTCTTGCTGTAATCGAAAAAGCTTACAAGTATAAACAAAAACGTAGTTAGCTTGTGTTGGTAGTATTTTCCAAGGCTGAGTTACTAAAATATAATTAATGGCCATGACATTCGCCTATGAAATTTTTTATTTATTTATAATCACAAAAGAAATTTATGTAGCAAATTTCGTGTTTTGAGACAAGACTTAATGCAGTTTCAGGCAAAAATTGGTTTCGTTTATATGCGAAGTGGGTGTGGCAGAGGTCGGATTTGTATAACTTTTTCAATATTTCTTAATTTTGTCACGAAAGATATTCTTGCCAATTTTCATAGCTCTATCAATCCTTCTATTTTTGGCCAAGAATGGGGACGTTACACTGTGCGACGTTTGTTTAAAAAAAAAATTAAGCTATACTTAAATATTTATTTCCTTCGCGAAACATTTTTTTTAAATAAACAACAATAAATGAAAAATAATTTGTGTTGTGTTTAATATGTGATGAAATAAAATTTCTCAGAGTGCAATAATCGACGTCAAAAAAGCCGACTATTCAGAGCAAAAGTCGTCTTTGTTTGGCAAAACTCGATAATGGTCGAATTCGATTTACCCATTTGCTTTCATATTTTCAGAAGTCAGCTACTGATGTTATTTTAATCAATCAGTTGGTCATGTTTTGTGAAGTTAGCAAATTCTTCAATTAACAGTTAACTATCTTACTCTACTGTTCAGTTAACTATTAAAATAAATAATACATTTATTTATGAAATAAAATATTTTAGAAATATAACTTTTGTATTAAATGATAACTATTGAATTAAAAAAGTCTCTTCTTGTTCTCTTTTTTTTTTGACAAGAGTACCCTTGTTTTCTCTTACGCTTCTAGTAGCCTACTAATAACATAGTTTTGGTCTATAAGTAAATAGCAGGGCGCTTTTAGAAACCCGCGGGCGGGCGCACAAAATATAATTACGCTACTGCGTGTACATATACTTTAATAAATTTTTTTCAAGCAAAACTGATATAAATTAATTCTTTTTTGCTATTAATTTAATTCTACTCAAATTAGCTCTCTCCAAACGAGGTCGGGTATTCTGCTAGTATAACATTATTTTTGTAAGCTTATTCTATAATTGCGAGAAAAAACTTATAAAAATCTTACCTGAGCAATATTTTGACGAGGGTTCCGTTTTGATTTTTCTACAGTTACTGCGATAGCCTTTTTTAATGATTTCTCAAGCTTTTTTCAACCTTATGTTGTTAAGCTTGTTATAATATTATTCTAAAGCATTTTTGCCTGTTGCGAAGTGATACAAATTATGACGCATCTAAAATCAAATAATGGATTAATTTTTCTTTAAAAATATGATTTGATTCCATTTCTTTGGGCTACAAAGGAATGAAGGCGTTTTTTATTATTTTTTATCCCCAAAAAAAAAGATTTGATTAATTTAACCAAATTTTGTCTAAATTTCAGGTTAAAATTTGCAAACATGAATCGTCAGGTTCAGATTACAACGGGCAATTTAGGACAATTTAAAATATTTTTCAGGTTGAATTAAATTGACCAATGTGGCTATCTTAATACTATGTTCACAATAAGGCCGAATAGTCGCTTTTCTGACATCAATGGCTTTTCAGCTAAAAAGCTGAATTATGTCAAGTTTTTCGTCATAGAAGAAATGTCAAATGAATAGTTGCTAATTGTTTGCTTTTCAGCGAAAATCTCTGAAAAGCTAAGAAACAACCCTTATTATTGTTGTCGAACAGACTGTTCGTTGAGGTAAAGGCATAATCTATTACAAAAATCCAAGATGTCACTTGTATTTGACATTTTATCTGTCTGTTGATATTAGCCGCATTCAGCGAAGTCAACAGTTGGCCACTGTTATGCTCAAATTCGATGAATGGTAAAATGATAAGAGCGCTCATTAAATCTGTTCACGTTGCGGGCGCCATTATATGCTACATGAAAAAAATGTTGATGTCCAACTGGTAGAAGCTGCTGAAAACCTTTGCAATAAATTATTTACATAATTTAGTAATTATAATAACTAAATTAAATAATTTACAACTTCTCTGGTGTTTAGAGTAACAACACATACAGAGAAAAACATCGCTCACTAAGTTATCGCTACCATAACATTTGACTCAGCTGAATTTGGCCATCAATCGAAGTTAATTCCTTACTAGTTATATGGAGATATTTGTCTTCTGGTAGTGTGTAAAATAACCTCTTTTAACTAAATTGTTTCCTCAAGATTATAGGGACAACAAATTTATCAAAGCAAAATAAGGTTTCTTTTTCTTCTCAAAAAGTAATCACCAGAATATTTTTCAGTGAACAAAAGCACCCATCTTTGAAGATACACCCCAAAAACAAATCACCAAGCTCACGCAAAGCTTAACCAACAAACGCTCAAAATCAAAACCATGTCCATGATTTGTGACAACTCTCTACTTTCCACTCTACGATGAAACAACAAAAACAATAACGCTGAAAATCTAAAACTTCAATTAAGAATAAAACACCAAACTCATCAAATTTTTAACTGCGGGTTAAGTAAGTAAAAATATCTTGGTGCGGCAACAGATTCCGACGGTATTACTTGCGGCAATTCTAGACAAAGTCGAAAATAAAGAAGCAGCAACAAAAATGAAAAAAGGAAAAAAGTAGAAAAACGTAAAATAGGACTTAAAACGATGAGTTAAAAAATTACTTCAGCAAACAAGCGAGTTGGTGGTGTTGGTGGAAACTTTATAAAAGACGGCGTACTTTTTAACCCTTTTGCTGCGAAAGTAAACTTTGCTTCACTTGCTACTTTTTGTCGCTTCTTTAAAAGTACTTTTTTTATTTTTAATTTAAAGGATATTTTTTTTTATTTTTTGTGTGCTTTGTACTTTGTTGGTAAGCCTCTTTTTTGTGGCAGTTAAGAAAAAAGTTTCACGATGCAAAAGTCGTGTTAAGAAAATAAGTGCTGTGGGAGCTGCTATTCCAACATGTTGAAGTTGAAAAACAAAAAATTAATAATAAGCAGGGTATGGTTTTTCAAAATGATACTTGATAGAAAAAGATACTTAAGAAAGTAAGGCGTCACTTTCATCATAAGAAAAAACACTTCGTCTGACTAATTTAAGAAATAAAAAAATGTGTATCTGACAAATCATTGATACATCTTTGAATTTTAGCTTCAAATCTTATGGCTAAAAAAAAAACATTTATGATAATCGCTTGAAAAAGCCGTAATTCAATACCATTTTCTTCCTCGACACTAAATTAAACTAGAATCTCAGTCATTATAATTAAAATTCCTCTGAAACGCCCGAAGTCATTGTTGTTCAATAGTTGAAGCGAACTATTCAAAAACAACACGCAGGCATTATTTCGTGGGCGCGTAATAATCAGCTTAATTACTTGGATGGTGTGGCTCGAAAACAGATGTACAGCTTTTCTCCCAAGCAGCTCTCTACACAATAGTGTTGCCATATGTCCAGTATTTTGCATGAATGTCCCGCCGGTATAACATTTGTCCCGTATATTTATACCTTCACTTATAAAAAATGTGTATGGGTTATATTAACTTTGTCACTCCGTTTGAACGCCGATAAGGAGGCGTGACAGGTATAAAAATGTAAATATATTCTTGATCAGCATCACCTCCTGAGTCGATTAAGTCATGACCGTCTATCTGTCTGTCTGTCTGTCTGTCTGTGATCTCAAAACAAAACAAAAAAAAATTGAACAAAATTCAATATATAAGCTTTTTATTAAAAAATCAAGAGCAAGTTCGAAAATGAGCAAAAAACTACGCCTACCTCCCATGCAAAGTGAAATTTATCAAAAAGGGAAAAACCTCTTTAACTTTCACAAAAATTAATACATTGACTTCAAATTTTGCATATATACTTTAATATGTAAATAAAAAACCAAGTCTACATCCGATACAAAGTAGTTTTATGAAACCGGTAAAATCTCCTTAAATTCCACAAAAATTAGTACAATGGCTTAAGATTTTGCGAATTTGTTTTCATCTTAACTATGTTAATCTTAACTCAATGTTTGCAGTTTAAAATAAAAATATTAAAAATTCGCCCATCTCCCATACTCCCCATACTCCCATCTCCCAAAGTGACGTCATCATAATAGTAAAACCTTTATAAATTCCAAAAACATTAATGTTTAAACTTGATATTGTTTACATCCTTTTATTTAAGCTTATATAAAATTCCGAGTTTTAAATGTGAAATCTGTGGTCACAAGGAATAATGACTAAATTCAAAATATCGTAAAAAAGCTATATGGAATTCACTTAATTGCCAATTTTTGGAAGTACGCAGATATCCATTTTTTAACCAGAATTGATCATCATTATGTCTGCACACATTTTGTTTTTAACGGTTCATATATTTCAAAAAAATGGGTCGTAGTTCGTGCAATTAAAATATCGTTTTTTACGTTACTTTGAGTTTAGTTGTTATTCCTTGTGACCACAGAAATATTTGGAGAAGACCAAGCGCGTCGGAACCTAATTTCATCCGGGGGCAGTAAAAAAGTGGGTGCAAAAAAAATCACCAAAATTTCTTAAAAGAAACATGAATATGAATAAACAAATTTTTTATTTTAGTTTAAAAAAAAAATTATAAAACTAAATAAAAAAATATTAAAATTTCATTATTTCTAAAAGTTTTTCCAACTTCGATATTAGAGATCATTTTTTATAGGATATTTCATATGGTAATATGAAAATATAAGAAATAATTGTTGCTTTTATAAAGCAAGACTAGGAATATCTTTACATGGTTTAAAGGCAATAAGGTACTAAAAGTTACATCAATTTAAATTCTTCCAAAATGTTTCTTTCTGTCCTTGCGAGAAACAAACTCTTTCACCACCTCCATCGAAATCAATTCTTCGGCTTTATCTTTGTGAATGTGTATAAGGGGTCGTCCATAAACTACGTTACCAATTTAGGGGGGTGGGGGGTTTTGAAATGCACTACGATAAGTAACGGTAGGGGGGGAGGTGTTAAGATATTGTAACGTTACCAAAAATTAAAAAAATCGACGAAAAACCTCTAATTAATAACACAATCATTTCAAAAATTTTTAACCTTACATGTTTATGTTTGATCGTCTAAATTGATGGTTAACTTTTGTTTCAATGATTTCTTCCACCACCTTTTCCCTCGACACAGAAACCTTTTGGTATTTCTTTACCATCTCAGCACACGTCTGAAAAATTTGGGTCTTTGCTTTTGCGACAGGCTTTGACGTTAAGGCCTGAATGTTCTTGATCAAAGGAGATACCGTATGACATGTTCTGTTCTTCTCAGAAAGAAGAAATCGGTTCAAGGTCGTGTCCTACCTGCGGCTTGTATTTCGTTTTTAAAACTTCTATGAATTGCCATAAGTTTGTATTATATCGTTTACAATAAATCGGAATAAAAAATACTATTTAAATAAATCAATTTTCAGAAAGCATTTACACAAAAACACAGAACTTGGTGCAGCCCGGGAGCAGCCTTTAAGGGCACTTTGTCAAAGACCAAGTGAATTTCTTTGCCTTAGAAATGAGGATTCACCTGAATGGGTCGACATAGAATCCGATGAAAAATTCTATTTTGAAGAATCCTCAACAAAGCTACCAGCTTCTTCTATCCCAGTGATTGAGAGCATCGAATCTTGGATCGCAGATGGAATAGCTTTTACAGATGATATTAATTATTGATTTTTTTCCAATTGTTCCTTTAATGTATCTAGTCATACTAGTCACTAATACTAGTGAAAATTGTCAGAGCTAGTCAATATATATAATCATTCGAATTAATTAATTGCATATGTCACGTTACTTTATGGGGGGGAGGGGTTTTGAACAGCACTACGAAAAGTAACGCAGGGGGAAGGGGGGTAAAAAACCGGAAAATCAGTAACGTAGTTTATGGACGACCCCTAAGTGCCGCATGAGTGAGTCGTTTCTGTGTCATAGTTGCTCGAAGATAAGTTTTAAGTCGTCTTAGTGCACTAAAAGGACGCTCAGATGAAGCTGCTGATGCAGGCAAAGTCAAAACCAAAGCAACAAGTTTTTCAACTTCATTCAATAGTTTTTTCAGTGTATCCGAATTTTTTTCAAATTGGAATTGCAGTAGAAACTCTACATTGTGTTCTATCTTTTTGCAAACAGTGAGAAAGAAAATGGTTATCGAAAGCATGCTTATGAAAAAGAGAGAAAGATATGCAAAATATATGATACAAAAGTATTATCGTTGCAAAAAAAACTGATATTTTGGATAGCTTTTAAAGTTTTCTTTTTAAATTGTTTATCTAGATAAATAAAGGGGAGATACTGCCCCCTTTCCCCCGCTTGCTACGCCAATGGATAAGACCACGCCTTATAAAAATAACGTCACCAATACAACATTCAAAACTTCGAATAAGCTAAAATACGTTCGTGGGGCATTTTAACTTCGGTCCAGTCATAAATATTTTCAATCGAAGCGAAAAGGTGAGTACGCACAAAATAATCAGTAATGATTAGGCTTTTGACCTTCAAAAGGATTTATGCAAAAACATTTGATGTGTTACTGACGCGTTGGCAATTTAAAATATTAGTGAATGGCACATCAAGTGAGGAGATGTGTAGCACCGCAAATATGGCAGATGTCAATCTGAAATCGTATTTTACATGCGTATCCCGCATATTTTGTAAAAAATTCGAATGTTTGGGACAGTTCCAAGGATTTTTTTTCAATGAGTTTTGTTTTATTTTCTGTTTTTTTTTTTCTTACGAAAAATATAGTTTTCAACTCGAGTATGTGACATATTTTAAAAATATAATATAACTATGAAATCTATTATTAAACTTCGAAAACAATAAGAAAACAAGGATAAAACTTTGAAAACTATGCGAAAACTATGAGAAAACTCTGAAACTTATATGAAAACTATGAGATAGCTACGAAAACTATGAAAAAACTTCAAAATTTTAATTTTTTCCATTTTCTTAACTCTAATATATAATAATCATAACAATTTCTCATTTTCTCCGATCCTTATAAGGAAGTTTTGCCAAAAAATTAAATTTCCTATGATTTGATGATTTGATGCTTCACAACTCACGATATTTGAAAACTCCAAAACCCAGCTTTTTGGGCCAACAAGCAAAAATTGTCGATGATTTTGGATTTTATGAAAATCTTTCAACCAGGAAGTGTATTTTAAGATGCTATAAAGATTCAATTCGAAAAAATGTGATAAAAAAATAATTTTTGTGGTAGTCTTGACCCCAAAACAAAGCGTGCTTCAAAAATCCCCACTCTTCCCTATTATTAAAAAGTAAATATTATAAGACAGATGAACAAAATGGCACTTTGTAAAATTTTTGGGACATAGATACTACGCATAATCAATTCGAGATAAATTTTGGATGCAGATTTTGGCGTAATGGCGTTCGTTTTTTGGCATCATCTGAAGTCTCGAAGTTATAAGCATAAATGTGTGAACCTCTCCTTTTTGATCAACACATTGACAGATTTCGATTAATTTTTTATTTAAAATTTTTTGAAGTTTGATTATTTAGGCAATTTATTGAATATTCTTGAAGGGTTTTCAAGAAATTAGCCTGCAAGATCTAATAATAAAGTTTTTCTTAAGAGGCAGTCCTAGTTTAAAATTTTAAAAAAATCTATTTATTGTTTTGCATTTCCTGACAGTATATAATTAAAAAAAAAGTTTAGCGTGTATTTTAAATATCAGCCAAACTACAGGGATGTTGTAGGCAATTTAATATGCATAAACTTATTTCAAAATGTATGTAAAACTTTTCCTTACACACTTCGGTACTCACCATCTTTGTTCATTGCCGACTGAAAACATTTCGCCAGTCGGCAGGCACGACACTGATTTCGATGTGTTTTATCCACAGGACATCGTCCTTTAAGATCACCGGTTGCTTTGCAGGTGTATATGCGATTTCGATGTATGCTGCGTTTAAAGAAACCCGAACAACCTATCAGAAAAAAGTGATTACACGCTGTGAGTATTAAGTTTTTGACACTTGACTACTGTATAAATTTTCCAAAATAATTACATCATATATACATATTAAAGTAATATAAACAGAAGTACTAGATATGTTGTTCTACTTACCATCACAACTGTAGATGCCATAGTGTTTGCCCGAACTACGATCGCCACATACTTTACAGGGTATATCAAGCAGGCGATCACCTGAAGGAAAGAGATTTTCTTTTAAAAATAAATTATTCTTTATTTTTAGTCCTACAGGCTGTATAATGATATAAAAAGTCTATGCTTTATTGTAGCTGACTTGAATATTTTGTACCACCGTTAATAAGAAATGCTAGTTAAAAAATCTGTAAATGTCCTAAAGTGCTAACAAAATCAGGATTTGTGATTTTTAAATTAAATTTTTTAAAGTCTGGTTACACTAAATCGAAACGATTACTTATTAAATAAAATAGGAAACATTTTATATAAAAAAGCTCGCACACCAAATGAGAATAAACCATAAATCGGTGGTTTTCTTTACAAATCAAAAACTTATAACATGTTATCCTATCTTGTCCTATCACTTATATAAGGTCTTTTTTCCGCTTGAGAAAATAGTAAGATAAAGCACTTCGTGTTTCACTCAAATTCATCGTTAATTTGTGAAAACATTATACCTTATTAGAATTAAAAATGGAGAATTCCCGTAAAATATAGCAGAATAAAATGATTTCAAAAAGAAGCGTCCGGATTTTTAAAAAAATTAAGAGTGTGGTGCCTGGATTAAAGAGTCACAATAAGAAATGAAATAAGTGGCTGGATATTCGGATTGTCCGAATTCGCTTGCGTCCAGCTATTGAGATTAGATTGTATTTGGCAAAATAAATTAGGCAACATCAACTCAAAACGTGATGATTGTGAATAGTGTGTATACTTTTAATAACTACCACACCTCTTTATGTGGGTCTGATATTAAATTACAAAAATGAAATATACAATCGAACTTTCGAAACTCGTCAAAATAGCTGGTGTGACGTTAGACCAAATCTTTTTCTTAATTTTTTTACTCAGCCCAACATACCCTTACATTTTAAACCGCTTCAAATGATTAAGAAATTACTGAATAATCCATTTTTTATAGATACTAGGTGAAATCCGGCGCGTTGCAGCCACGCCCCCGTTGCCAAACTTACATTAAATTTTATCAGTGAACCTGCATGTATAAATTGAGTACGAATACTGAATTCTGAGGCTGTGAGACCTACAACTCCAAAGCTATTCGATATCACCATTTGTGTTGTATGAGAGGTGCCACGCTCCCTTTTCCAACGCCCATTAAATGCTATCATTAAAACGGTACGTGCAAATTGTGGTCGAATACCCAAATAAGAAATCCAAGACTGTCCGACTTATAATTCTAAAGCAAATCTATATCGCCAATTTGGGCTGTGCCACGCCCCTTTTCCAACATATATAAAATCTTATCAGTAAAACTGCATTTCTAAATTAAGGTTGAATACTGAATTCCAAGGCTGTTCGACCTATAACTACAAAGAAATTCGATATCGCAAATTTGGGCTGTATGGAAAGTGCTACGTCCCATTTTACAATGCCCATAAAATGTTTTTAGTGAATTCCGAGGCTGTACGACATACACTTCCAATGCTATTCGATATCGTAAATTTGAGCTGTGTGGCCGAATTGCAAAAAAATGAGATATTTGTTCACAAAGTCAAAATTTCACACCGCAAAACTTGGCAGAAACCAAAATTGTCAATTTTATCCTGAGTTTTGAAAATCGACGGATAAATTTTGATGCAGTTGAGAGTAGAAGGTGAAAGGTTTCCATCCTGAATTTTTACTAAAAGAAAGTATGCAGAAAATCGATTGGCACTATGCTCAAATCTCTCCAAATATCTTCCTTAGTAGCAAAATTTGGGTTGGCGTAGAACTTTATTTGATCTAAAAAGCTCACAATTATTAAATTCATGTAAAAATTCAAAGAACAGATCGAAATTAGTTATTAAAATAGAACTGTTTCATTTTCTATTTTCTCTCCCATTTTATAAAGAAATACCTTTTCCGGAGCTGAATATTTAACTTCTAGACTATTTTACAATATAAAGAATGGCAGATAGCAATTTAAGTGAATAAGATATAAAATGATTAATGTGCAGTCATTTATCTTATATACAAAATCCAGGATGGAGTGTGAAATTTTGACTTTCGTGCAAAATTCACCATATTTTGCTCTTCGTCTCAAATTTCACCAGACTAGATATGATTAATGCAGCGCTGAGTCAAGATTTTGAGTTGAAGCGCTTAGTGCGTTAATGCGCTTATACACTTGTTTTTTTAAAAGTAAATCACTAGCTCATAAAAGCAAATAGATTATTTTTTATACATTTGTGTATGCCATCATAAAAACAAGCAAACTTGATTTAAAGTATAAATGTGTATCATTTATTGTATTGGTGTCTTAATCATAAACAAATCACAATTTGACGGCATGCTTGAAATTTAGGTTTGTTAATAAATCTGACGGTACAAGACTGGCTCTACGCTTCAATCAGACATGTTTCAAATAACAAAATTATCGAAGGTCTGTGAATTGAAGACCAATATTTCTTTATTATAAAAACCTTTTTAAGATTAAATACATTGCTACAGAATTTTGATATGATTAGTTATATGTTTTCAAAAAGAGTCTTAACTGCGCTGATGTCACCACAAAATTCAATTCGCTACACGCTACACAGCACGGACTATTCAATTCAAAAAGTTCACTGCTTTGATTAAAGCCCTATCGATATAGGATTCAAAGTCCTTCAAACTATACGTACATTATGATGTAATTGCGTTGACACATTTCGCTGATACGGTAAATTGCGCTTGAGTTGGTGTATCAGCGCAGAATTTTTATTGCGTTACTCATATTTGCCACAGACGTGTTTAAAAAGATTTAACGCTTCAATTTGTAATGCACACCAACGACAAGCAAGACACAAGAAGCAACACTTTCCTCTATACGAAATGATGTTGCTTCTCGTGTCTTGCTATCACCTTGGCGTGCGTTAACGTTATACAAATTAAAGCGCTTAATATATTTTCTTTGTTTTTTTTTTTAAATAAAACGGCAAATATTTTTGCCTTTATTTAAATTTTGTTTTGGTTTTTTTCAAAATGTTCTTACATTGTCAATTAGTTCATTAATTCTTGAAAATTGGGTACCTTTTGCTAATTATCCTAGATTTTCTTTGTTGCTTTTACAGTAGCTAAGAAAAACAAATACTGAGTAACGCACAGAAATAACATTAAATATTTTGCTTTTTTTTGCATGGTTTGAGCCAACAAAAACATCGATAGACTCTGGCAAATCCTTCAGGACACAAACACAAACACACGCACACGCTCACACACACGCACATGCGTTGCAAAAATAACGTTACTGCCACAAAAGAAAAAAATAAACTCAGCAAAAATAACAAGTTCTTCAACAGCTCAGAGGATAATGAAAAATCGGATTTAAATGAAATTAGCTAGGATTAAGTGGAAAATTAGTTTCCATATTGTTGTTTTTGTGCTTTTTTGTGCACCCTATCGTTTGGTTATGGTTATGGCACTTGCATAAGAACGCTCACACGACGCATACAAGAAATGTTTTTAAATATTTTTCTTGTTCTACTTCCTTTAAACAACAAGCCGGACAATGCCAGGATATGTCAAATAATACGGCAAAGAAACTTTTTTTATAGGCTTTAAAAATGAATTGTTGTCCTTTTGACTGAGCGAAGTTTGCAAAAGCAAAGCGAAAAGGATGCTCATGCAACAAATACCTTCTCAAGTGGCCGTCAATAGTGTCAACATGAGTCCAAGGCAAATTATGTGCCTTCCTACTATACACTCTACTCTTCACACAATATTTCTCTATTCTCGCTGGTAGCATTTAATCTTTGACGCCTTCGAAGGCACGTAGCTCAGTTTAGAAAATAAAACCATCTAATCGCTTGACACTCGTCAAAATAATGAAAAAGTATTGAGGGCAGGCTCAAGCCACCCAGGAAAAAGGGGTTGTCTGTCCATACATGTTTGACATATTGTGGTGTTTGTTGTTGTCGAGTGGTACCCTCTTTGATTAGCGGCACGCTTTGTCAATTTTCCATTCCCATTCATTACACTTTCACACGCACCCTGTTTATGAATCGTTAAGGTGTGAAGATTTAGTAAAATAGGGTGCTTTTGTTGCATGTTCGTCTTCCATTTAAACAAACCATACTCAAGTGTTTATTTTAAAATTGCTATTTTAAAGTTTTTCGTTGGTGTTTGTGTTAGTTTAAGCATATTTTAAAATATGTTTTTTCTAACTTTGCAACGCTGTGATTTCTTTTGTTGCGTGGTCTCTGCATTGTATGAAAGTTTTGACATTGACATTTTTTATAAGTACTTTTTTAACTTTTATATTTTGTTTATTTTATTTGAATTTTATTAAAATTTCTCACAATGTATTGGCTTTAGTTTCCCACGATTTAAACTCTGAGTACAATTTTTTGCCTTCATTGAAATTCTTCTACTTTTATTGTTGCTTTTCAGGGATCGGTTCTTGTAATCCATTAATAGTGTTGCCTAATGTCCCATATTTTACTTTTAATTTAAATGCATAAAATTTGTCCCGTATTTTCAACAATTTAAAAAATATTCCTATGATTAAAAAATCTCAAAGCAGCCTTCCATTCAGAGCCAGCTAAGCAAAGGCTGGTTTATTGGTTAGTGGACGAAGAGCAGTCAGGAATAATTTTAAGTGCTTTAAAGGCACATTTTCTCGGCTGTATTGAAGCTCCAAACACTATTGCAATACGAAGATACTGAGCGAACCCGCTACAGGTACCTCACGACTTAATAACGTTGGAAAAAATCCTGTGGAATACAAAATCGTTCTCGGGATATAAATCTCTGGGAAAAGAAGGTATAATTCTTAACATGTTAATAACAATACAATCACGTCATCAAATGACTTGACAAAATTCTCAGATGTATTACGTTAAACTACGTGCCTGTGGTTTGGAGAACAGCAAGTGTTGTCTTCCTACCGAAAGCCACTTATATCCGAAATACTAAAGGCCAGTAAGTCTAACCTCCTTTGTACTCAAAATGCTCAAGAAACTGATTAACTTACATCTAAGAAATGATGCAATCCAATTAGCAACCAACCGACACGCATATGCGAAAAGGAAATCGGTTGAAACGGCTTTACACTCACTAGTAGTATTGATAGAAAAAACCCTCCACCACAAAGAATACGCACTTGGAGCTTTTCTCAGGTCTCAAAAAAATGCACATCTCAGGTGCATTCAACAATGTATCAACTATGGAAATCCTGACCGGATAACGTGTAATAGAGGCACCACCAGCTATAAATCTATGGTTAGAAAAATGGTTAAACTGCAGAAGGGTTCGAGCAGAGTGGAGCGTTAAATCCATGGAAAGGGAAGCTGGCAGTAGAACACCCCAGAGATGGGTCTTCTCGCCCCTATTATAGAATCTTGTGGTCAATAAACTACTTAAACAATTTTAAGGTAGAGTCTAAGCATAATTTTAGCGGGGAAATGTCTATCAAAAATAAGCTCAAAGATATTCTTAAACTGTCAAATTTAGTTGGTCTAAGTATTAACGCAGAGAAAACGGATCTGGTTCTGTTCACGCAAATTTACAAGATATCACCAAAAATAAATAATATACGCCTCATACCGAAAACTCCCAAGAAATATCTAGGAGTCGTCCTGGAGAGCAAGATGACATGGAGAATCAATGTAGAAGAAAGGGTGATGAAAGCCACCATTGCACTATAAGCATCCAATAAGATGTTAGGCAGCATCTAGGGTCTCTCGCCCACTCTAATCCTATTCTACACTATGGAATTATTGTGTGGTGGTCGGCTATGGACAAATCAACGTACCTAAAGCCCATGCAGAAAACTATATGCAGCGCTATGCACTACAGTAGCGTTGAAGTCAACTCAAACTAAAGCGCCTGAAACCATAATATGTATTGGCCACCTGGACATACACGCAAAACTAACAGTCGGAAAAACGGCACAACGCCTCACAGCGGCAGGCAACATGCACAATCAAAATGTCGGACATTGTACAATCTGAAAGGATCTATTTAGTAGCACAGACTTCATGACACCTCATCAATTCCAAAACACTAACACTTCTCGGACCAAACGACTGGTGCAAAGGTATAAAATAAGCACAGCGAGCGGTCAATACATTTACAGACGGCACAAAAACGCCTACGGGGTAAGTGCGGCTGCGTATTAGATTAGTTTAGATAGTTAATTGAGGAGGGAGCTAGTCACCTAGTTACTGCGGTCTCAATGGCCTATTGTAACAACCCTCTATAAGTTAAAATTTATCCTTAATCGTTAAGTTAGTAATGAACAGAGCGATGTCCTTGGGTGAACTATCCGCTATTTGGATGCACCTAAGAAGCGAATTCGGGTTCTAATTAGACCTTTGCAGTGACATAAAATGTGCTCTGCTGTTTCTTCATCTTCATTACATAATCTTCACAGATCTTCCTGACCTATACCCATGGATGATAAGTATTTATTTACCGTGCAATGTCCAGTTAGGAAACCTGTGACAATTCCGATAGATATTCTACCAAAGTTTCGTTCTTTGGAGCGAAGTGGTTGGCATAAATGTTTTTGCCTGTCTGTTACCTTCAGTTTCCCTCCAGTAATGAAGTGCCTCTCTGTTTAGCCACATTTTAATATTATGGCGCATAGTGCCCCATGGTAGCCCGCAGAATGGTTCTGGGCTAATGAAGGAACATGTATCTCTTTTCCTAGCTAGTTCGTTCGCAATCTCGGTTCCTTAATATCCGCTATGGCCTGGCAGCCTAATGAGGTGTACTCTGTTATGGGTAGACACTTTGATAAGCAGTTGTAGGCAGTCCCATACGATTTTGGACGTAATTTTATATGCGCTAGGTGCAAGTAGAGCAGCTTTGCTGTCAGAGTGAATGTAAATGTTTATGTTCCTAGTACATACTCTCTTAGACAGATCTCAATTGCATGGAATTCAGCTTGGAAGACTGAGTTACCTATGCCTATGCTGGCATATATAGATTTTCCCTGCCTTGATCCAAAAACGCCAGCTTCCACGCCTTCATTTGTCTTTGAGCCGTCAGTATACCAGGCTTGATAGTCACCAGTGAACCGTGGCCTTTCTGTTTCCCATGTGGTTCTGCTTGGGAATGAGACTTGGAAGTTTTTACAGAAGTTGTATTTTGGGAGGCAGAGCTCGCAGGATAATAACCTAAATTATTTCGTTAAATAGCTCTGGGTTAATATTACTTGGTATAATTAAGTTATTGTCAATGATGAGCCTGACTATGAAGATCAGAGCTTCTTTCTTGACAAGAAAATGTAATGGTGATATACAAGCAAAATCTCCAAAGCAGCAGTTGGAGCAGTATGCATTGCTCGGGTGATACAGACACAATCTAGTCGTTGAAATTTGCTGAGCTTGGCTTGAGCTGTTTTTTGATCGTCTTGCTCCACCATATTTGTGCAGCATATAAGACGATAGGTCTTTGGATGGAAGTATACATCCACATGGATAGTTTAATAATTAGACCCCAGTTTTTACCTATGAAACTTCTGCTGAACCATAATGAGGCTCTTGCTTTGTTTATGGTGTTGTTTAGGTGTTGGTTCCATGTGAGTTTCTTAAGCGTCACACCTAAGTATTTGTTTTATTTTGAGAAGTTTATAGTTTCACCGAAAAGAGTAGGATCAGTTAGATTTTATCTGACTCTTTTCCTGGTGAAGACAATTATGTTAATTTTCTTAGGGTTGGCATTGAGTCCTGATTCCCTGCACCATTTAGCTACTTTGTTCTAAGAAGAAGTTCTGTAAGAAGTTCTAAGAGTTCATCAACTACAATGGACCACAATATTGGAGGGAGTAATCCTCCTTGTAGACAACCTTTTGCGGTGAGTACTCTGAGTTCTGCTGTGCCCAAAGTTGATTTCATATTTCTGACTTTCAGCACGTTATGCACCCAAGTAATTGTTGTTCCATCGACACTTTTACGCTAGATGCATTCGCTTATATAAGCGTATTCGGTGCTATCAAAAGCACCTTTACTGTCTAGGAAGCACCCGATTGAATATTCTTTGTTCTCCAGTGATTTTTCAATCTTGTTTGTAAGGATTTCAAGAGTATGAATCGTTGATTTCCCTGGTTGACATGCATATTGTTGGGAATGCAGCGGGTGGTCTATAAGACAACCCACTCTGATATGCTGATCAACAGTTTTTTCCACAGTTTTTAAAAGAAAGGAGGTGAGGCTAATTGGTCTATAAGATTTCGGTAGATCAGAAGGTCTACTGCCCGTTTTAGGAATAAATCTAACAACAACCTCTCTCCAGGCATTGGGTTTAGTACCCCATGCGAAGCTCGTCCAAAAAATAACGATTAGGGTAAAAGTAGTGGTAAAAGGCTACTTTGCAAGAGTTCAGGAAAGTTGCCGTCAGCTCCAGCTGCCTTGTGTGAATGGAATGTGCTGAGTGCCCATTTTATCCTGTCCTCGTTTAAGATTGATCTTGATAATCTCCCTTCTATTATGTTTGGTCTTCTGTGCCCTATCTGTAATAGGTTCGTTAGAGTTCCAGTCAATGTAATAGAACCCAAAAAATGGGTATCTTCAAGGAGCTTTGGAGTCTCAAAGCGATCATTTATGAATGTGCCATTCGATCTTTTGAGCAAACCGATGTTAGTAGTGTGAGTTTAAGATAGGACTCTATGGATTTTTGCACAACTGGTCGTGTCTTTGAGACTTTCACAGAAGGATTTCCATGAGTTCCTCTTTGAACTTCTTATCTCTTTCGGTCCTAAGTTTTGCCAATTTCTTGTTCCACCTATTTTGCAATAGGAGTGTAGCTATTTCTAGATTTTGTGGTCTCTGAGCAGGCTTGATGGTAAGAAGTTTGGATGGTTGTGGAAAGGTTTTCACTTGCTATTTCAAGGTCATCAATGTTTCTTACCTTCCTATTGCAACGATTTAAGTTTTCCATGAGGAGTTTATTTTATATCTCCAAATCTGTGAATCTTGGTTGCCTATAAATGTTTTTAAAATTGGTGCCCATCTCAATTATGTGTATTATGCAGAGTTTAATATAAGGCAGCCATACACACTTTCGAACCACTGCAGCATCTTCCAGGTGGAATCGCCATAAGAAAGGCTGCGG